>PVIA01001476.1:0-277329 GCA_004024845.1 Tonatia bakeri
CCAGAAAAGCAATAAAGGCTTGTCAAGGCAAGAGCTGAAGCTTTTTCTCCTCTTGAGAGAGAGGCCATGCCATCCCTTTTCCTCCACAGGACCCAGCAGTCCACGTGAATTTGTCTCATATCTCATCCACAGTGTTGCAGACCCCATGAGCCGGGGTCCACATGAAACTGGAAAAAAATGAAGAAAGATTCCAATACTTATGGGACACCATTGAGAGAAACATCTATACCACTGGGTCCCAGAAAGATAAGAGAGAGAAAGAGAGGAGAAGAATGCTTATTTAAAGAAATGGCAGTTGAGAACTTCCCCAACCTGAAGAGAGATCTGGACATCCAAGGTCATGAAGCTAAAAAGGAACCCCAAAATTTCGATCCAAAACAGTCTTCAACACACCGTAATAAATTAAGTTTTTAAAACTTTATTATTGAGCTGTGAGTTATCTTTTTTCTAATATGTATTTTGTAAATATTTTCTGTTTCTTGCTTGCCTGTTATTTATTGCTGCATTAGAAACCCTATCCAATCTTAGTAGTCTGTAACAATAGCTATTCTCTCCCATGTCTGTGAATGGACTAGGAGATGGCTGACCTGGGCTGAGCTCAGTTACATGACTATAGCTGCAGGGTGGTTTTATGTTTTCTCTACATGTCCCTTATTCTTTCTGAACTGGTATGCTAACTTTGGTACAAGAGAGCAAGTAGAAACACATAAAGCCTCTTAGGGTAAATGGGAGTAATGAATATGGCTTTTTTTAGGTTATGAATATGTTCTAAATTTATGTTATAATAGATGCAAAACTGTGAATAATTTATAAATGTAAATTGGTGAATTGCATGTCATGTGAATTATATCTCAATAAAGAAAGATATTTAGAAAATTAAAGGAAAGAAAAATCAGACTGTAATATTCACTTCCCTCACTAAAAGTGTATTGAGACATGATGACTACTTATGAAAGTTTTATCTCTTTAAGTAACTATGTCTTTAGGATTCTCCATTGTGTCCTGGATTCTATCCTTGTCCCACTAACTCTGAGAGGATACCAAATTTCTCAGCTTCCCATATGTCCATCCTGGAGTAAGCAAATGACCACAAGAGAAGTAACTTTCAGGACAGACTCATTTTCTTCAGCCTATGTTTTCCCATCTCTTTACCCTGTAATTTTTCATTATCTCATTTGCCCTTTGCTGCCTTTAAGCACATTTTAATATTTTGTCAAGCTTTTAAAAAATGTCTTCAATGATAGGTCAGTTTGAATTATTATTTCAGTATTAATGGAAGCACAACTTCCTAATAGATTTCTTAATACATCCAAGCCAGTCTTCTCATGTCCCTGATCAAGGCCTGCTCTGCCTGCAATCTTTTCATCACAGTTAATGACAAATCTCTTTCTTCTGTCTCAGGTAGAGCTTTATCTTCTTTTCTCTGATAGTCTTACCTAAACCATTAACAAATTCTTTGGGTTTACCATGAAATATATTCAATAATGTTATGTGACAAATATATTTGTGACATTTTGGAATAATAAGTATGTATTATCTTGCTCTTGGGTCTATAGATAGACTGTGGAGTGGCCAGCCTAGGTGGGCCACTTTCAGGTGGGCCTTGCTCCTTGCTGTGGGTTGAACTAGTTCTGCTATAAATGTGTTCACTTTTGTGACAAGTTTAATTGGTCCTGCTCAGGGGAAGATATTCTCATAGTGATGACAGAGACACAAGAGAGCATGCAGAAACATATGATGTCTCTAGGGCCCAGTCTTGAACTGGTGTGCTCATTTCCATCTACTTTCCATTGTCCAGGCTTATGAAGCAGAGAAGCTCACTCCATCTCCAGCAGGAAGAATGACAAGTCACATGTTAAAGAGCTAGTTGTAGGATGGGATAAAGAATTCAATCTACCAAAGGCCCACATGTCCTGGCTTCTAATTACTTCTCTGAACATAGCAGTTTTGACTCTCTCCTTTACCAAATCTGTTCCAGCCACATTGGCCTCCATGGTGTTTTCTGAACACACCAGGCTCACCCTTAGGGTCCTCTTACTGGTTTTCCCCTCTGCCTAGAACACTCTTTCTCTAATCACTGGTGTGGCCTTCTTCCTCATTTCTTCTCTATTCAGAATCTGCCTCCTCACTATGTAAAATTATATTTTTTTCCATTATGGTGTATTTCTTATTCTGCATTATTCTGCTCTAAAGCAATTTTACTTGTGAACAACTGTACTAAGTTGTTATGATTGTTGTCTGCTTTCCCCCACTAGACTCTAAGATCCACAAAGTCAGAGGATTGCTTATTTTAATTATTTGGGTATCCTACTGCTTGTATGGCATGCAGCAAGTACTTAGAAATATTTGTTCATTAATTGGTATGATAATAGAAGTCAATGTAAAAAAAAAGAAAGATAATTAAAAATCCTAAAAAGATCAAAGAAATTGTATATTACAAAAATGTAATTAAATCTGGAGCAAATAATATTTTCATATTCATATTGTAACTGAATTGTAGGTTCAGCTGTCTGTCACAATTAAAGCCAAATTTGAGAGACAGGTACTGATGCAACAAGAAAGACATTTTTTTCCAGGTGCAGTGGAACCTAGGAAACAGTGGACTCCTATTTCAAAGACCATTCTCCTTTCTGCTCAAACCCACAGTTCTTATAGGAATAGGGAGGGAAGGGTTTTTTCTATCCAATTATCTTGGTAGTTTTTGGTGGCTCAGGCTCAATCCATTCATCTTTCTAGCTTGTTGCAGCCTTGGTGTAAGAACCTCCCCCTGAATCATCTTAGACAATGGAGGAGATTCCCTGGTACTCCGTAACTCTGTATGGTCTAATGTCCCTTGCTCTAAGGATGTAGGGAAGGGGTGTTACAGGACCCTCCATCAGGAAGCCTGGAGATGCCCCAGCCCTCAGCCTGTCTCCCAAAGCTGGACACAGCTCACACCCATGTGGAGAAGCCAGTTGGAGTCCATTGGGCACCCCTGGACATTGGTGCACCCGTGCTTCCACTGATGGCTGCCTACTGTAATAATATTACTATAAATACCATTTATGAATTCAACTAATACAGTAATTTAACTAAAATAGAGGTTCTCTTAACTGTCTTCAATATAATTGACTTGCCAAATTAATTGGCACTCTCCATTCCATTTGCAAATTATACTAACTTATTCCCATGCACAATGAATGGAAGGCTCTAACAGAGGTGCCCAACCAACAGCCCATGGTGGCATGTGGCCCAGGATGGCTATGAACATATCCCAACATAAAATCATAAATTTCCTTAAAACGTGAGATATTTTGTTTTCATTACCGTTTATGTATTTATTTTTTTCATAATTTTAATTGGTATGATAATAGAAGTCAATGTACCAAAAGAAAGATAATTAAAAATCCTAAAAAGATCAAAGAAATTGATTTTTTTTGTACAAAGAAATTGTACACTGTTGTATCATCTGCAAACATGAGAGTTTTACTTCCTCCTTTCCAACTTGGATGCTTTTTAAGGCTTTTTATGTTTTTTGTATGATCACTGTGGCTAGAACTTCCAATATTATGTTGAATAGAATTTGTGGAAGTGTTGTGGACCCCAGCTCGTGGGGCCCACAGCATTGTAGCTGAAACAAAAAAAAAATTCACATGGACTACCAAATCCTGTGGAGAAAAAGGGCAGGTGGCTGCAAAATCCTCTGTCCTTGCTTCGATGAGCTTTTATTGTCTTTCTGGACACATTACATGAAGGTCCTCGTTAACTATGCACAGGTTGGCTTTAGATGGTTACCTTTTACAGAAAACAAAGGAAAGGATGCTAGTAATCGCATCACAGAAGAGGGATATTTGCAAATGCGAAGGGAAAATTCTTTGAACTGGTTGCACTCATCCTGGGAAGGTTTAGCATGGATTTTAGGATGTTACTCTGCAGTAAATGTTTTGCTGCCTCAATTCAGGGTGAGGGAGTTTTTAGCAAAAGCAAGTCTCAAAGTGGCTTAGGTACATTGCAGACCTAATTCCCCACAGGAGAACCTATTCGTGGGTGTGGGTCCTGTGCATTGGACCTTGCTTTCCACTGGGAGTTGGGCCCATGCCACACAGAATGGTTTCCTACATGGATGTGGACATCCTTGTCTTGTTCCTGATTGTAATGGGAAAACTTTTAATATTTGCCCATGAGTATGATGTTGGCTGTAGGCTATTCTTTGGACTATAAGATGCACTGCTCTCCAATTTGGGAGGAAAATAAGGATGTGTCTTATAGTCCAAATATAGCTTACCTGGCTCGCTGTGGTGAGGGGGACAGCAGTGGAGCGGGGTCAAATGTTATTAAATATTTTACCACATTTTGTACTTCAATTTCTTTTTTCTATTTTTCTCCTCTAAAACCTAGATGTGTCTTATGGCCCAGTGTACCTTATAGTCCTAAAAATATGGTATGGCCTTTTTTATGTTGAGGAATGCTCCCTCTACTCCCACCTTGCTAAATGTTTTTACCATAAATGGATGCTGTACCTTAAAAGTTTTTTCCACATCTGTTGATATGATGATATGATTTTTGTCTTTGCTTTTGTTTATGTGATGTATTATTACATTTATTGATTTGTGAATATTGTACCATCCTTGCATCCCTGGGATAAATCCCAGTTTATCATGGTATATGATTTCTTTTGATGTATTGCTGGACGCAGTTTGCCAATATTTTGGTGAGGATTTTAGTGTCTAGGTTTATCAGCAATAATGGACTATAGTTATCTTTCTTTGCTGTGTCTTTGTTTGGTTTTGGGATTAGGATGATGCTCGCTTCATAAAAAGAGTTTGGGAATTTTCCATCTTCTTGGATATTTTAGAATCATCTGAGAAAAATAGGGTTATCTTTTCCTTAAAAGTTTTGTAAAATTCTGCTATGAAATCATCTGATCCAGGGCTTCTGTGTGCCAGGATTTTTTTTATTACTGCTTCAATTTCACCAGCTGTCATTGGTCCATTCAAGCAATTTTGGAGGATTGTATTTTTATAAAGGTATATCCATTTCACCTAGGTTTTCAAATTTCTTGGCATATAGTTCTTTGTAGTATTTTCTTAAAATTCCTTGTATATATGTGGTATTAGTTGTATTCTCTCCTCTTCCATTTCTGATTGCATTTATTTGATTCCTCTCTCTTTTTTTCTTGATGAGTCTGCTTAAAGGCTTGTCAATTTTGTTTATCTTTTGAAAGAACCATCCCCTGGATTTATTGATCATTTCGATTGTTCTTCTTGTCTCTATGTAATTTAATTCTGCTGTGATCTTGGTTATTTTCTTCCTTCTGCTCACTCTGGTCTTTGTTTGTTGTTGTTCCTCCAGTTCTTGTAGATGTAGAGATAGGTTGTTTGTTTAAAATGTTTCTAGCTTTTTTATGTATGCCACTGTTGCAATGAATTTCCCTCTCAGTTCTGCCTTTGCTATTTCCCATAAATTTGGGACTGTTGATCTCATTTTTAACTCGCTCATTGTCTAATAGTATGCTAGTCAATCTCCAAGAATTTGAGTGTTTTTGAGTTTTTGCCTTGAGGTTGATTTGTAGTTTCAAGTCCTTGTTGTCTCAGAAAATGCTTGATATAATTTTAATTTTCTTGAGTTTGTTGAGGCTTGTTTTGTGTCCTACTATGTGGTCTATCTTTGAAAATATTCCATGTGCATTTGAAAAGAATGTGTATTTTGCTTCTTTTGGATGAAAGGTCATATATATATATATATATATATAGTTTTCTGAGGAAATTCCAAAGTGTTTTCCACAGTGACTGCACCAGTCTGCATTCCCAACAACAGTGCACTAGGGTTCCCTCACCCCACAACCTCTTCAACACTTGGTGTTTGTTGCTTTGTTTATAATGGCCATTCTGACCAGTGTAAAATGTAATCTCATTGTGGTTTAAAATTTGCATCTTTCTGATAGCTAGCAATACTGAGCTTCTTTTCATATGTCTCTGGGCCCTCTGTGTGTCCTCCTTGGAGAAGTGTCTGTTCAAGTCCTTTCCCATTTTTTAATTATGTTGCTTGTCTTCTTAGAGTGGAGTCATGTGAGTTGTTTATATATTTTGGAGATCAAACCCTTGTCTGAGGTATCATTGACAAATATGTTTTCCCATACAGTTGGTTTTCTTTTCATTTTAATTCCATTCTCTTCAGCCATGCAGAAGTTATTTATTTTTATGAAATCCAATTTGTTTATTCCTTCCTTTACATCCCTTGCTCTAAGGGAAAATTTTGCTGCAGCAAATATCTGAGATTTTCCTGCCTATGTTCTCTTCTATGACTTTAATGGTGTCACAGCTTATATTTAAGTCTTTCATCTGCCTTGAATTTCTTGAGTGTGTATGATGTAAGTTGGTGCTCAATTTTTTTTTTTTTTTTTTTTTTTTTGCATGCAGCTGTCCAGGTCTTCTAATACCATTTGTTGAAAAGGCTATTTTTGCTTCACTTTATGCTGCTGCACACTTTGTTGAATATTAATTGGCCATAGACACTTGGGTTTATTTCTTGGCTCTCTATTCTCTCTCATTGGTCCATGTGTCTGTTCTTATGCCAGCGCCAGGCTGTTTTGAATATAGTGGTCTTGTAGTGCAGTTTAATATTAGGTATTATGATCCCTCCTCTTTTGCTCTTCTTTCTCAAAATTTTGGCATCTATTCAGGGTCATTTGTGGTTCCATATAAATTTCTGAAATGTTTGTTCTGTATCTGTGAAATATGTCATTGGTACTTTAATAGGTATTGCATTAAATCTATAAATCACATTGGGTAGTATGGACATTTCGATGATGTTAATTCTTCCGACCCATGAACACAGCATATGCTTCCATTTGTTTGTGTCTTCCTTAATTTCTTTCTTCAGTATTTTATAGTTTTCTGAGTACTTGTCTTTTACCTCTTTGGTTAGATTTATTCCTAGGTATTTTATTTTTATTGTTGCTATAGCAAATGGGATTTTTTTTTCTGTTTTCTGTTTCTGATATTTTATTGTTGGTACACAAAAAATGTCTTTGATTTCTGAATATTAACTTTGTATCCTGCTGTTTTATGAAATTCATTTATTAGGTCAAGCTGTTTTTTGGTAGAGTCTATAAGATTTTTCTATGTACACTATCATGTCATCTTTGAACAATGACAATTTTGTTTCCTTGTTTATAATTTGGATGCCTTTTATTTCTTTTTCTTGTTTGATTGCTGTGGCCAGGAGTTTCAATATTATGTTGAATAAAAGTTGTGAAAGTGGACAACCTTGTCTTGTTCCTGATCTTAGTGGGAAAGTTTTTAGTTTTTGCCCATTAAGTCTGATGTTGGCTGTAGGTCTCTCATATATGACCTTTATTATTCTTAGGAATGCTCCCTCTATTCCCACTTTGTTGAGTGTTTTATCATAAATGGGTGCTATACCTTATCAAATGCTTTTTCTGCATCTATTGATATGATCAGGTGACTTTTGTCTTTCCTTTTGTTTATGTAATGTATTACACTTATTGATTTGCAAATATTATACCATCCTTGCATCCCTGGGATGAATCCCACTTGATCTTTTCAATGAAATGTTGCATGTGGCTTGCCAATTTTTATTTAGGATTTTAGCATATATGTTGATTAGCATTTTTGGTCTGAAGTTTTCTTTCTTTGTTGTGTCTTTATCTGGTTTGTGGATATTTCAAAAAATTAAATCTCATACTATACTCTTCCCTTTTCTTACTCCATTTTGACTTCTGCCCTCCCTTTTTAATTTACAATGTAAATTTTTTTCTTTCTTTGTTGTTTTTATTCTGTTATTTTATATCTACTCTCTACCTCTCAAACATTTATTTTCTGTTAGTCATCTCGTATTTGTTTTAACTTTCTTGTAATCATCTTAATCTCTTCCTATCTTTATTAGTATGTGCTCTTCGTTCTTGACAGTGTGGTTGAGGTTAAAGTTTATTTTTGTGGGTGTAGAATTTTTTGACTGGGTCATTTTGTTTTGTCCTGGCAGCACCCGTACAACAGCAAATAAGAGGTAGTGGATGGTGTGACATTCATTCAGCCAACCAGAAGGAAGAACACACCAAGAATGACCTAACAACCACAAAACCCAAATACAACAAGAAAGCCTACATAAATGACATAAAAGGACATTCCAAGAAAATCCATTTCAGGAGATCAAGGAGACTGCATCAGTGAGTCCCACAGGTCTCCTACTACAGAGCACCACCCCACAAAGACAGGGAGTCAAAGCAGATAAATCTAATATGCAGAAACAAATAAAAGGAGTCATCTAAAATGAGGAGACAAAAAACAAACCCTAATTTAAAAGGAAGGAGGAATCCACAGAAAGAGTGTTAACTGAAATTGAGGCAAAGAATCTATCAAACACAGAGTTCAAAATAATTGTTATAAGGATGCTTGATGAGCTCAATGAAATCCAAGGAAGCTACAAAGAACTTACTAGGAATGATATTAACATGAAAAATTAAAAAAAGAAACTATGAATAAAATGCAGGAAAAAGAACACAATATCTGAAATGAAGAATACACTAGAAGGAAATACAAGTAGGCTAGATGAAGCAGAAGATTGAATCAGTGAGTTGGATGACAAGGTACAAAACAACACCCAGAGAGGGCAACAAAACAAACAAAAAAAAAGGCTAAAAAAGAAAAGATAGTTTAAGGGAGCTAAAGGAAAACATGAAACTTAACAATATTTGCATCATAAGGATACCAGAAGGAGAAGAAAAGGAGCAAGATATAGAAAATCTGCTTGAAAGAGTAATGACAGAAAACTTGCCTAACTTGGTGAGGGAAAAAAGTTATGCAAATCCAGAAAAAACACAGGGCCCCAAACAAGCTGAACCCAAAGAGGCCTACCCCAAGACACATCATAATTAAAATAACAAAATTTAAAGACAAACGCAGTCTCTTAAAGGCAGAAAGGAAGAAACAGCTACTAACATACAAATGAGCTCCAATAAGGCTATCAGCTGATTTCTCAACAAAAACATTGCAAGCTAAAAGGAACTGGCACAAAATATTCCAAGTAATGAAAAGCAACAACCTGCAACCAAGACTACTTTATCCAACAAGGATCTCAGTTAAAATGGAAGACAAAATAAGGAGCTTCCCAGACTGTGGTGGAGCTTTGCCCACAGAGCCCCCCATCCACCATGGATGAGAATAAATCTACCAAGACATGATCTGCTTGGGGAGGAAAGGTGGCCAACCCCTCCGAGGAGAAGGACCAAGAACCTTTTCCTCAATGGGCTTTTATTGGGTTCATTTTGCACAGGAATACAAGTAAATCTCATTAATCATTGTCAGACAGTAAGGATCAAACAATAGATAACATACAAAGAACTATGAAGGCTTATTCTGAGTCAGGGTATGTTAGCTAAAGGGCTACAAACTTTGGGAGACAAACTCATATCCTGCTCAAACCTTATCAGAAGATTGAGAGCATTCTTAGCAAAGCAGGTTTGACAGGATTTTATGTATTCTTTCTTAGGCCTGATTGCCCCGGGTAACCCACCTTTTCCTGCACAGGGCTGCACTGCCCTCTGTCATTGTTTCAGGCTTAAGTCAGGCAGGGGAAGTAAGGCAGCCAAGAGATTAGGAGACTTCTTGCAAGCAGAATGTGGACTCAGGCTATGTTAAAGCCAAGGGGCAAGGATCCATCACCCCCTTTTTCTATAGCCCCCCAAGTCCTTCCCTGAGGACCCCCTTGTGATCATGACTGTCTTAGGTTGTCCCTGCCTTGAGGAATCTTACTCATCATTGGCTAACCGATCATTCACTGGGGGCCAGGCAGGGTGAAGTAAAAGGGGCAGAGGTGGCAACCCTGCCGTGGTGATAAGCTTTATCTCCTTAGTGGCTTATGGCCCCAAGGTCACTCACTCAGCCTTAGCCATGGAGTGGGGAGGGGGATTTACAGCTTCTGAAACTAGGCAGGATGGTTCCCAACACTAGACAAAAAAAGGCTGAAAGAGTACATATCCACCAAGCCAACATTGCAAGAGATGCTAAAGGGACTGCTTAAAGAAGATGAAGAAAGAGAAAGAAGAACACAGGTACAAAGGGAAAAAATGGCAATGAAATAGTACCTGAGTCATAACTTAGATGTAAATAGATTAAATTCTCCAATCAAAAGACATAGGGTAGCTGAATGGGTAAGAAAACAAGACCCACATATATGTTATCTACAAGAGACACAAATAAGAACAAAAGATCTACACAGGCTGAAAGAGAAGGGATGAAAAAAATATTCCAAGCAAACAAACATGAAATGGGATAGCAATACTTATATCAGAAAAAAATAGACTTAAAAACAAAGTTCATAACAAGAAAGAAAGAAGATCACTATATAATACTGTAGGGAGCAGTCCAACAAGAGGATATAACCCTTGTCAACATATACCAACCCAATATAGGAGCACCTAAATATATAAGAAAAGGTTTGGAGTACTTTAAGAAAGACATTGACAGCAACACAGTCATTGTAGAGGACTGTCAACAATGGATAGATCTTCCAAAGAATCAATAAGAATATTGTAGCATTGAACCATACTCTTGATCAAATGGACTTACTTGATGTATATAGAATATTTCACCCTAATGAAGCAAAATATGCACTCTTTTCAAATGTCCATGGAACATTTGCAAAAGCAGACTACATGTTAATCAAAAAATAAGCCTTAACAAGCTAAAAAAAAAAAAAAACTGAAATCATCTCAGGCATCTTCTCAGATCATAATGGCTTGAAACTAGAAACCAACCTCAAGTGAAAAACTTAAAAACAGTAAAATACATGGAGACTGAATAACATCTTAAATAATGAATGTGTTAATGGTGAAATCAAAGAACTAATTAAGAAGTACCTGGAAACAAATGTAAATGAATACACAACAACATCAAACCTATGAGACATAGTGAAGGTACTCCTGAGAGGGAAGTTTATAATAATACAGGCCTACCTATAGAAGATAGAAAAATCTCAAGCAAACAGACCTAACCCTACATCTATATGAACTACAGGGACAATAAACAAAGCCCAGATCAAGTAAAAGGAAGGAAATAATCAAGAACAAAGAAGAAATAAATGGGATAGAGAAAAAAATTCAAAGGATCAATGAATCCAGGAGCTGGTTCTTTAAAAGATCAACAAAATTGACAAACCTTAACCAGATTTATCAAGAAAAAAAAAGAGCCAAATAAAAGCAGAAACAAAAGAGAAATTACAGCTGATGCCACAGAAATGCAAAGGATTGTAAGAAATCACTATGAACAACTATATGCCAAGAAACGGGACAATGAGGGCTAAATGGATACATTTCTAGAAAAATACAAGCTCCCAAAACTGAATCAAGAAGAAGCAGAAAGCCTGATTAGATCAATAGCTAGTAAATTGAAGCAAGAATCAAAAAGCTCCATGCACACAAAAACCGTGGACTCGATGGCTTCACAGATGAATTTTACCAAACAATTAAAAGAAAAATAACTGCTATCCTTCTCAAACTATTCCAAAAATTTTCAAAAGGATGGAAGTCTCCCAAACTCTTTATATGATGCCAGTATTATTTTAATTGCATTATCAGATAAAGACAGAAGAAAGAAAAATATAGGCCAACAACTCTGATGAATATAGATGCCAAAATCTTCAACAAAATATTGGCAATCCAGATCCAGCAATACATTAAAAACATTATGATCTAGTGGGATTCATCCCAGGGATGCTAGGATGGTACAATAGCTGCAAATCAATAAATGTAATACAGCACATAAACAAAATGAAGGACAAAAATCACATGATCGTATCAATAGATCTTGAAAAAGCATTTGATAATATCCAGCACCCATTTACAATAAAAAAAATACTCAACAAAGTGGGAATATAAGAAGCATACCTCATCATAATAAAGGCCAGTCTATATGAGAAAAATACTGCCAATATCATACTCAGTGGGCAAAAACTAAAAGCTTTCCCCTCAAGATCAGGCACAAGAAAAGTCTTGTTCACTTTCACTACTTCTATTCAACATAGTACTGAAAGTTCTAGCCACAGTCAGCAGACAAGAAAAAAGAAGTAAAAGGCATCCAAATTGGAAAGGAAGAATTAAAACTGTCATTATTCACAGACAACATGATAGTGTACATAGAAAATCCTATAGTCTCCACCAAATAACTACACAACCTAAAAAATAGTGGGATACAAAGTCAGTATTCATAAGTTGATGGCATTTTTGTACTATGAACTATAAGAAAGAGAATGAACTATCAGGAAGAAAAACTAGGAAACAATCCCATTTACTATAGCAACAGGAAAAATACAGTGCCTAGGAATTTGTTTAACCAAGGAGATAAAAGACCTGTACTCAAAAAACTATAACACACTAAAGAAAGAATTTGAGGAAGATAGAAATGAATGAAAGCACATATCGTGTTCATGGACTGGAAGAATTAGCATCATTAAAATGTCCATACTACTTAAAGCAATCTTTAGAGTCAATGAAATTCTTTTAAAATACCAATGGCATATTTCACAGATCTAGAACAAATATTTCAAAAGTGTATATGGAACCAAAAAGACCCCAAACCACCTCAGTAATCTTGAGAAACAAGAATGAAGTAGGAGGGATCACAATACCTGATATCAAACATGGCTACTGTAATCAATACACTCTGGTACTGGCATAAGAACAGACAAATAGATCAATGGAACAGAATAGAAAGCCCATAAGTAAATCCATGTCTCAATGGTCAATTAATATTTGACAAAGGGGGCATTAGCATACAAGGGAGTAAAAATAGCCCCTTTAATAAGTGCCATTGGGAGAACTGGACTGGTACATGCAAAAAAAGAAAAAAGAAAAGAAACTAGACCACCAACTTACACCATACATCAGAATAAACTCAAAGTGGATAAAAGACTTAATTGTAAGTTGTGACACCAAAGTCCTAGAGGAAAACATAGGCAGTAAAATTTCAGATATCAATACTTTTGCTGATATATCTCCTAGAGCAAGGGAAATAAAGGAAGAAATAAACAAATGGGACTACATCAAATTAAAAAGCTTCTGCATGGCTAAAGAAACTATCATCAAAATGAAGACAGAACCGACCATATGGGAGAGCATAGGTAGGGACAATGGAATCAGTCAGGCTCCCTCACCTCAATGTTTGAGGTGAACATAACTTAGCAGTCAGTGTTCCTATAACCTTGAGTAGGTGCCTGTATGTATAGAATGAAGCTCTGTTATATAACCTAAAAGTCAGTATTGGTACCTTGCTGGCTTTGTGTGTGTTTAGCATATGAGGGAGTCAGGACTTCCTGCCAGTGACAAGCAGCTTACAACATGCATGGATCACCCCACCCCAGAAACAAAAGGATGTCAGGCATCCCAACAGCTCCACGAATTCTCTTCCATCTGCCCAAATTCTATGTGAACTTTCCCGCCCTTGAATGGTTGCAGGACAATTGGCACCATTGGCAGGATTTCTTGCAGTACAGTATGGAGGAGCCACCACTACCCACAGAGGGGGGTTTGGTGGGGTGGCTAGCCGCCAACATGTGTTACCTGGTGGCAAGTCTCCTGGTGGCTTGGGCTCCCCACCAGAACTGGCCCCATGTTAGTGGCACCCCCAACATGGTAAAGAAGGACCAGTGGGTCATGGGAGAGACCCTGGAAAAGCCAAGTGCCCAAGCAGCCATAGGAGCCATGAGCTGGGTGTTTCTTTCAGCTTTTTGAACTGTGATGGAGACTGCACCTCATGGCACAGTGCAGTTATGAGAGCTCCATGAAGGAGCAGAAACCTTGAAGGCTGAGAGAGAGGAACTGAGTTCCCTGTGGGCTCACCCAGTAGTGATACAAAAGATGAAATCACAGCAGCCTATGGAGTCTGTGGGAAATCTGGCAAGCCCCACCCAAATGGTCAAGCACACCACTACCACCTCTTTAGGCAGGGCAAACTAGTCGATCTGTTGTGGAAAAATAACTCACACGCAGGCAGATGACAAAGAACGATTCTTTTATTCTGCATGCAGGCTCAGGGGAGAAACCCAAATCCTGAGCCCTGATCTCTGACTTTCCAGGGCTTAAATAATCCTGAGCTTCCTGCCTACTGACAAGGCAGGGGAGTCAGGGGTCTTATCTAACTACCTTATATGGGAGACAAAGAGCAAAACAAAGTTTACAGAAGCTAATGTGGAGGGTAGGAGTCTGACTACCTTACATGGGAGACAAAGAGCAAAGCAAAGTTACTGAGTACAGGAGCTTAACATGGTGTCTTTTTTTGTTTGTTTGTTTTCCTGCCACCTTAAAGCTTTCTGCCACAGGTCTAGCAAAAGAGTTTCGGCAGCCTCCAAGGGAGCCCTTAGAAGTGTGGCTCCTCTACTTTGGGATTTAAGGGTGGATAGTATCATGTGCACTGATAATGAGATGGAAAAGTTGGCTTCCATCACAACTCACCTATCCCTGTGCCAGCAGCTGCAAAGTAGCCCACCCAGAGGCATGGAAGGAGACAGGGCTCTCATTCTCTGTTGTAATGGGTCGTGGCTGTGATTCATATGGTTTGTTCACAGACACTGTGAACAAATGGCAGTCCTCCAAGGACTTAGTGTAGATCCTACAGGAGTTGGGCATGCACCAGGCCATGTTTGATCCCCAATACTCCTGCCCGATGACTTTACAGCAGGAATTATAGATCTGGTGCTATAGCATGCCCCTCCACTTCTTTTGGATCCCTTATGGTATTTTGGCCCCCCATGTGTGACTCAGTATTAATGACGTCACAACAATGGCGGCGAGTCTGCAAGAAGCAGAGAGTTAGCAATAGCAAAAAAGAGTTCTGGCAGTGTCTTGCTTGCCTCTCTTCTTCATGCAAAGCGCGCCCCCATGTGGGTGACGAGGACCCAGATGTGGGTGGATCTTTTGAGGGCAGGAGTAGATCAAAACAAAATTGATGGGAAGCCAAATGCCTACTACTTATTAGAACTGTGAAAATAGTTGCATGCTAACCAAAGTTTCCTGCAGCCCCAGAAGAACACAGCAAATGGAAAACCCAGGGACACAAGAGGCCCCGCCTGCATTGCTAGAAGATCATCTGGCTGTGCCAACATCCCAAGAAGAGTGTGAGATATCCTTTGGAACCTTGAATAAAGGAAGGGCCAAGGGACCTGTCTGCAGGGCATGGGTGAGGACCAGAGGCCACATGTAGAACTGGCTATCTACTAGTTCCCTATGGGTCCTGGCTGTAATAGACACAGGGGCAGAACTCTCCTGTATGGAAACCCTCACAAGCTTCTGGGGCTCGAGGCCTTCAGTGATGGTTATGAAGGATGTAGTGTGATGTTGAAGGTCGTGTGACTTTCCCGGAGTATTGGGCAATTGCCACCCCCGTACCTTGTGAATACATTGTGTATGTGTCCCCATTCCAGAGTATATCCTGAACACTGATGTGCTCCAAGGATTGTGGCTGCAAACCACTGTAGGAGAGCTCTGCCTGAGAGTGCAAGTGGTAAAAGCCATTCTGTGGGAGCATGCTGAGCATACCTACATTCAGTTAGCATTCCCCCAATGGGTGACATTTGTGAAGCAGTACCAGTTGCCCAGAACACATGAAGAGATTATGGCAACTATAGGAGAGTTGCAAAAGTTGGGGATAATTAGGGCTGCCCACAGTTCCTTCAACTCCCCCATGTGGTCAATGTGGAAACTGGATGGCACATGGAGAATGATGGTAGATTACTGGGAGCTGAATAAGGTCATTCCCCAATACATGCAGCAGTCCCATCTGTGATGGACTTGATAGACTGATTAACTAATGACCTGGGAACTTATCACCTTGTAGGTGATCTAGCAAATGCTTTTTTCTCCAATGATATTGCTCTGGAGAGCCAAGATCAATTTGCCTTTATATAGGAAGGTCAACAATTGACTTTTACAATGCTCCCTCAAGGTTATTTCCACAGCCCATCCATTTGTCACAGGCTTGTGGCAGAGAACCTAGCTAAGTGGCCATGGCCTGCCTCTATGAGCCTTCTTCACTACATTGATGATGTTTTGCTAACCAGTGATTCTCTTGCAGATTATAAAAGGCAGTCCCACAAGTGCTATCACACCTGAACATGTGGCTGGGCAGTCAATGCAGCCAAGCTGCAAGGGCCTGGATTATCTGTCAAATTCTTGGGGGTTGTCTGGTCAGGTGAGACAAAAGTAATCCCCAATGCAGTGATAGATAGAATTCAGGTGTATCCTACCCCTACCACTGTGAAGCAGCTCCAGGCATTTTGGGACCTGCTAGGGTACTGAAGAGTGTTTGTGCCTCACCTTGCTCAGGTTATCCACCCCTTATATACTTTGGTAAAAAAAGGGAGTGAAATGAGACTGGACCCTGACCTTGGAAGAAGAATTCCAAGGAACAAAGCACATTATTAAATGCACTCAGGCCTTGCATGCCTTGAATCCTGCCAGTCCTTATGAGCTAGATGTGCATGTCACCCAAGAAGGCTTTGGGTGGGGTCTGTGACAGCATTCAGAAAGGCTACAGAAACACTGGGGTTTCTGTTCCCAACTATGGAAAGGAGCAGAGGTACAGTACTTTCTTATTGAAGAGCAACTGGTGGCAGTATATGCTGCCCTGGTGACCATGGAGAGTATAACAGGATCTGCCCTGTGACAGTAAGGACCACTTAGCCCATTGCAGGGTGAGTCCAAGACTGGATGGCCAAGACTCATAATGAGACAGCCCAGATGTTCACATTAGCTAAGTTGTGTGGGGGAGATGGGGAGGCTTATCTGCAACAAAGGAATATTCTTTTGACTAGCCCCCTATGGGCCAAGTTGCAAGAGGTATTGGGCCCTGTTACCTATGTAATGAAAAATCTACTGCCCCTGCCACTATAGAAGAAATGGAAGCCCCTTCCATGAAAGGCAGGTACTTATTCACTCAGATGCATGGTATACTGATGGGTCCCATAGGGACTACTGTGGCAATTCAACTAGAAACAGACACAATTTGGTTTGACACTAAAGTAGGTCAAAGTAGCCAGTGTGCGGAACTGTGGGCCTTGTGGCTCATGGTTGCAAATGAAACACTGTCTGCAACTATTTGCACAGAGAGTTGGATTGTGTACCAGAGACTAATGTTATGGATCTCTACATGGCATGCAAATAAATGAACGGTTATGCATAGGCCACTATGGGGGGACAGGCTGTGGCAAGACCTATGGGAACTAGGCCACCAAAAACAAATCACTGTATATCACACACCCCAGCATGCACCCCTTCCTTCTCCCAGGAATGAAGAGGTTGATATGCTAGCTAAGGTGCAATGGCTGGAAACGGTGCCTGCCAGCCCATCAGGAACAGAAATCACCCTGTGGTTATACTGTTGCCTCTTACATGCTGGACAGAAGACCATGTGTTCTACTATAAAAATTTGGGGGCATATCTGTTACCTTAGCAGAGGTACAGGAAGCTTGTGAGATATCTGTTGTCTGCTTGCAAGAGCATCCCTGGAGGCCTGTGTGAAGTACTGGGCAGGTGGTGTGGGGCAAGCACCACTGACCTGGTGGCAGGTCGACATGATCAGACCCTTAGCTAGTTCAGAGGGGTGTAAGTATGCAGTCATGTGTGTGGACACAGCCACTGGACTGTTGGCTGCATACCCCACATGCCACCCAGATCAAAAAGTGATCACTGTGCTGGAGCACTTATGAGCAAGTTTTGGGTGACCCTTGGTCATTGAAATTGATCAAGGGATGAATTTTGCTGAAACAGTGCAGCAATGGGCCTGAGACTTGCAAATTAACTGGAAGTTCCATGTGGCCTATCATCCCCAATCTGCTGGAATTTTTGAACAATACAACTGCCTATTAAAGCAGATCCTGTGAGCCACAGCTGCCATACCCACATTGAGGGGCTGTAAAAAATACTGTGGTCTGTCCTCTAAATTCTAAATGAGAGAAGTAGGGGCTTCCCAGGACTCTAAGACTCTAAGCTTTGGAATCGGCCAGACCTGGGTCAGAAACTCTGCTCTTTCACCTACCTATGAGCTCAGTAACTTTGGCCAAGCTCTTTACCTCTCTGAGTTTCAGCATCTTCAGTTTTATATGGGGTTATAATGTCAACTAACTTACAGAGTTGTTGATAAAATGAATGGAGAAAATGCATATAAAGCCCTTCCCATGGTACCTAGAACATCATATGTGCTAAATTATTATTATCATTTCACAAGCAAGCAAATATAGAACAAAATATGTTAAATTATAGGTTAAGAGAACAATTAATCTCCAATATCCAGAACGTGATCATACATGTGACTTGCTTGAATGAAAGTTTTTTTTAAGTATATTTTATTGATTGTGCTATTACAGTTTTCCAAATTTTCTCCCCTTATCCCCTCTCTGCCCTGCACCTCTCAACCCTTCAGAATTCCCCACTTAGTTCATGTTCATGGATTGTATATATAAGTCATTTGTCTTCTCTGTTTCCTATGCCACCCTTAACCTCTCCCTGTCTATTTTATGCTGACCAATTATACTTCTTATTCCCTGCATGTTTTCCCCCTATTCTTGCCCTCTCACTCCCCACTGAAAACCTGCCATGTGATGTCCATTTCTCTGATTCTGTTCCTGTTCTAGTTGCTTGCTTAGTTTTTGTTTTCATTGTCGTCATTGTCGTCGTTGTTGTTTTAGGTTCAGTTGTTGATAGTTGTGTTTGTTGTCATTTTACTGTTCAGTTTTTGATCTTCTTCAATTTCTTAGTTAAGTCCCTTCAACATTTCAAATAATAATAATGGCTTGGTAATGATGAACTCCTTTAACTTGATCTTTTCTGGGAAGCACTTTACGTGCCCTTCCATTCTAAATGATAGCTTTGCTGGATAAAGTAATCTTTGATGTAGGTCCTTGCCTTTCATGACTTGGAATATTTCTTTCCAGCCCCTTCTTGCCTGCAAGGTTTCTTTTGAGAAATCAGCTGATAGCCTTATGGGAACTCCTTTGTAGGTAATTCTCTCCTTTCCTCTTGCTGCTTTAAAGATCCTCTCTTTATTTTTAATCTTGAGTAACTTAATGATAATGTGCTTTGGTGTATTCCTCTTTGGGTCCAACTTTTTTGGGACTCTCTGGGTGTCCTGGACTTCCTGGAAGTCTATTTCTTTTGCCAGACTGGGGAGGTTTTCCTTCATTATTTGTTCAAATAAGTTTTCAATTTCTTTCTGTTATTCTTCTTCTTCTGGCACTCTTATAATTCAGATATTGGAACTTTTAAAGTTTTCCCAGAGATTCCTAAGCTTCTTCATTTTTTTTTTTTTGAATTCTTGTTTCTTCATTCTCATCCAGTTGGATGTTTATTTCTTCCTTTTGTTCTAAATAATTGATTTGAGTCCTGGTTTCCTTCCTGTCACTGTTGGTTCTTTGAATATTTTGCTTTATTTCACTTTGGGTAGCCTTCATTTGTTCTTTCATTTTGCAGCCAAGCCCAATAAGTTCAGTGAGCATCTTGATTACCAGTGCTTTGCACTCACCATCAGATAGGTTGGCTATCTCCTCATCACTTAGCTCTTTTTCTAGAGTTTTGCTCTGTTCTTTCATTTGGGCCATATTTCTTTGTCTCAGCACACCTGTTATGTTGTAAGGCGGTGAGGCCTTAGATATTCTCCAGCGCATGGCAACCCTCTTTGCTACATTGTGGCACTGTCTATTGAGGAGGGGTCAGAGAGAGAACAATGCAGCTCACTTGCTGGGCACTAGCCCCACTTTCCAACAAACTCTCCGGTGAGACTTGGAGTTTCTTTCACCATGGCAACCACCGCCATAGCCCACAGACATCTCTGAGTCTCAGTTTCCCATTTAGCCAGCCCCACTCACACTGTCTACCGTCTCACCACAGGTCCTCTCAGTCAGCCCTGCCTCGCTTTGCAGTCTAGTCTGCTGCCTCACCAAGGGTCCTTTCAGCCAGCCCCACCCACACAGTCTGCCACCTTGCTGCAGGTTCTCTCCATCCGACCCTCTGCTCTGTCTCCCTCCTACTCGTCTGGTTGGTCTGGTTGACTGTTTCTTCAATTCCTTGGATGTTGGAGTACCATGCAGTTTGATTTTCTGGCACTTCTAGTTGTTTATTATTTTTAGATTGCTTGTTATCCTCCTTTTGGTTGCGTGAGGAAGTGAAGGCTTTCTATCTATGCCTCCATTTTGACCAGAACTCCAGAATTTGAATGAAAGTTTTCAAAAATCATTTTGTTGTTAAATATTTTTCTCAAGTGTGTAAGTTCAATGCTTAGGTGAGTACAAAATAATCATATATGTTTTAATTATATTATGCACAATAATTATTAATATATATTTTAGTTATAAAGTAATAAGAGCCACTTTATAAAGTCCACTGAGGTAGGAGCATTAAGATGGCATTGAGATATGTGGGAGCACATTCCACTTCCCCCTGCACTCAGGTGAAACACATAGCCAATCTACTGAGGAACAGAGTGAAAAACCAACAGTACTGCAGCATATATGAACATAGGAGGCCAAAAATTGTAGAGGACATTGGAAAAACAGATGGTAAGGAAAGTGATTCAGGAAAAAAAGGTCACTGGGAACAGCGAGGGGACTAGGGAGGCTGCAACACCAGGCCTGGCACCCACCGAATCTGCTACAGCATTCTTGGGAGAAAGCTGGATCAATGGCTCCCTGCACTGCCAAACTAGGTTTGAGCAGCACTGGGAGAGACCTCGTTGCTTGAAGTCAAAAAGAAGGGAATAAGGACAAAGTAGCAAACACACAGGGGCTGTGAGCACCTACAGAGTCTGTGGACGCTCTTTGGGGAGAGTTAAGAGTTGGGCTGTAATGGGCCCTGACCCAGATAGTCCCTGGTCTGGTTGGAGAATTGGGCTATATGAGAGACCAGGCCCTTGTATGGAGCAGCAGGCTTGAGCAGGAGGAATTTCTCAAAAAGGAAATGTGAAAAAGAGGCACTCAGCAGCTGTTTGAGGAATTCTCCTGCAGAAGTTGCTCCAGACTACTCCCCACCCAGCCATGTAGTGCTCCGGAGCTCCTGCAGAAGGCCCTGAGCACACTCTGGTAGCCCTGGGAAGAGTGCAAGACTGAACCTGAGGGACCAGAGGTGGCCCGGCCAAGCATGCACACCCACAGCTGCGGAGAGAGTACACACTGTGGAAGGCCCCAAGCCCACACGTGAAGCCCCAGGAAGAGTGCATGCCCAAACCTGCAGAACCAGAGGCTGCTGGGGAACTGGGCTAGAAGCTGGCCAAGTGCCAATCAGGAAGGGAGGAAAGTTAAACCAATCCCCCCTCAGCCTGCTGCAGCCAGGAAGACCAGCAAAACTGGCTTGGCCAGTTAGAAGCCATCAGGAGGTTTTTGCGTTTTTTTTCCCTTAAAGTAATTTTTTATTATTTCTTTAATCTTTTAACTCCTTCCTCCTCTCTTTCCTTCTTTCTTGTTTTATTTCTTCTTCCTTTCTTTCCCTTTTTATCTCTTCTTCATTCCTTTTTTTTTAATTCCCACAACTTAGACAATAAAACCTGGAATTGTGAAAAGACGAGAGTTAGACCCAAAGAGTGGGCATCCCAACAGCTGAGATAATGAGACAAATTTCACTTTGCTACTACAGAGAAATTGGAAGTTATTCCACATTTATATTAGTATTTTTCATTATTCTTACATCTTTTATTGTATTAGTGTTTTTGTATTTTTTTTCTTTCTGTTTAGTCTTCTTCACTTGCCAGGTTAAATTGCATTGTTTGAGTAGTTTCCCTTATTCTCTCTTTCATAGTGTATTTTTAAATTTCTGTCTTTCACTTCAATTATATTCATTAGCACACTACTCTAGGTCCTATACTTCCTGTTGTAATTATCCAGATCATGTAGATTCTGTAATATGATTGTTGCTCCATTATTGTTGTAAATAATAGCTATCCCATACAATTGGTAAATACTACACACACCATTCCGAGATCTTAGCCAACTTCACAGTTACCTGAACTTTATTACTGTCATAGTTAACTCTGTTCTCTCACACACTAAACCTAGTTTCTATCCTTTACTCTCACCTTACCTCATAATCTGAACTTCCAGGGTCTCACTGCTTCTAGATCCAACTCACAGTCCTTCCCTCCACAACAAGAGTCTTATCTTCTTTCCACCCTTTCTAAAAAGTGACTAGTTGTGTGAAATATCATGGTTAACACTATACATATCCAAAGAATTTACTATCTCTTCTCTATGGGCTGGTACTCTACATATCATAGAATATACTCTTGCTGTCTTATACTATTTTTCCTTGCCCCTCTAACTGATCACACACACAAAAAAAAATAGGCAAAATCTGTGAACACCAGGATACCTGCTGCAAGGAGAAACCCAACAACAAAGGAACCACCAACAGATAACAACAGAAGAAGGTGAAGGAGACAGTGGAAGCCACACTAACTCAACCCAGGACCTATCTGGAAATATAACTAAATAGTTGAGAAATTACCCAGAACAAACAACTGAATAAGAGCAAAAGAGAATCCTCAAAACCTTGTACACACGTAAGAACCAGTTTCAACACAACCTGCCTACACCTGCACAACAGAATACAAGAGGTGGTGGACACAGTGATCCTCAGTCAAGCAGCTGCAGGGAAGTATTCACCAAATAAAGACCCAATAACAATCAAAACCCAATTACATCCAGAGAGATAGCATAAACAGAATACCAACAGCCTCAAGGTCAGGAGATCAAGGAGACTGCACCACTGAAACTTGCACGTATACTACCATAGAAGTTCACACCACAAACACAAGGAGTCAGAGAGATCAATTTAAGAAGCAGAGGACAACAAGAAGAGTCTCACAAACAGTGGGAAAACAAAGAAACAAACCCCAAATGAAAGGAAAGGAGGAAGCCTCAGAAAGAATGCTAAATGAAATAGAGGAAACTCAACTATCAGATATTGAGTTCAAAACAATGATTATCAGGAAGCTCAATGAACTTAAAATGAGCTACCAGAAACTACAGGGAAGCTACAATGATCTCACTGTAAACTATATCAATATGAAAAAGGAAATAGAAACTATCAACAGGGGCAAAGAAAAAAATGAAGAATACAATTTCTGAACTGAAGAACACAGTAGAAGGAATGAAAAGCAGGATCGATGAAGCAGAAGATCAGATCAGTGAATTGGAGGACAAAGTAGAAAAAAACACCCAGAAAGAGCAAGAAAAGGAAAAAAGTCTCTGAAAGAACAAAGAGAGGTTAAGAGAAATGCAGAACAACATGCAACATAATAACATCCATATGATAGGGATACCAGAAGGAGAAGAAGAAGAGCAAGGGATAGAAAACCTGTTTGAAAAAGTCATGATGGAAAACTTCCCTAATTTTATGAGAGAAAAAGTCACACAAATCCAGGAAACACAGAGTCCCAATCAAGAGAAAGCCAAAGAGGCCCACCTCAAGACACATCATCATTAAAACGACAAAATTCTAAGACAAAGAGAGAATCTTAAAGGCCACAATGGAAAAACAGGAAGTAACATACAAGGAACCCTCAATAAGGCTTGCAGCTGATTTCTGAATAGAAAGGATTCAAGCCAGGAGGGAATGGCAAGAAATATTCTAAGTAATGAGAACCAGAGTCCTGCAACTGAGACTATTTTATCCAACAAGGTTCTCAATTAATATGGAAAACCAAATACGGAGCTTCTTGGACAAAAGACCTCAAAGAGTATACCTCCCCCATACCAGCTCTGCAGGAGATGATAAAGGGTTTGCTTTAAGAGCAGGGAGAAAAATAGTGAGAGGGAGAGGAGCACAGGCACAAAAAAAAATGACAATGAATAAGTACCTACTAATAATAACCTCAAAAAAATGGCTTAAATGTTCCAATCAAAAGACAGAATAGCTGAATGTAAAAGAAAACATGACCCACACATATGCTGCCTACAAGGGACCCAACTCAGAACAAAAGACCTACACAGACTGAATGTGAAGGGATGGAAGCAAATATTCCAAGCAAATGGACAGAGAAAAGAAGCCAGGGTAGCAATATTCATATTGGACAAAACAGACTTCAAAAAACAGGCATAAAAAGAGACCCAGAAGGTCACTTTATAATACTCATAGTAAAAATCCATCAAGAAGACAAAGACATTATTAACATATATGCACCCAACACAGAAGCACCCAAATACATAAAGAAAATCTTGGAGGACTACAAGAAAGATATTGGCAGCAACATAATAATAGTAGGGGATGTCAACACCCAACTGTCAAAAATGGAAATATCTTCCAAACAAATATCAACAAAGATATTATGGAATGAAACAATGCCCAAGATCAAATGGACTTAACTGATATATATATCCTTTCATCCCAAAGAAGCAAAATACACATTCTTTTCAAACGCACATGGAACAGTTTCAAAGGCAGACCACATGATAGGACACAAAACAAGCCTCAAGAAATTCAAGAAATTTGAAATCATATCAAGAATTTCCTCTGACCACAAGGGACTCAAACTAGAAACCAACCTCAAGGAAAAAAACCCAAAACACAAAAACTCATGGAATTGAATAGCATGATATCAAACAATAGTGAGTCAAGAATGAGATTAGGGAAAAAAATCAAAAGGTCTCTGGAAACAAATGAAAATGAACTTACAACAATCCAAAACTTATAAGACACACTGAAGGCAGTCCTGAGAGGGAGGTTCATAGTAACACAGGCCCACTTAAAAAAAAAAAAAAAGAAACATTTCAAATAAATGACCTAACCCAATACCTACAAAAAGCCAAGAAACAACAACAAAGACAGTCCAGAGCAAGTAGAAGGAAGGAAATAACCAAGATCAGAACAGAATCAAATGACATAGAGACTAAAAGCACAATTCTAAGGATGAATGAATCTTGCAGCTGGTTCTTTGAAGAGATAAACAAAATTGACAAGCCTTTAATCAGGTCATGAAGGAAAAAAAAAGAGAGGACCCAAAAAAACCACAATTAAATGAAAGAGAAGAGATTACAACTCATACCACAAAAATACAAAGGATTGTAAGAAATTACTATGAAGAACTATATGCAACAGAATTTGAAAAATTAGGTGAAATGGACAAATTTCTAAAAAAATGTAATCTTCCAAAACTGAATAAAGAAGAAGAAGAAAGTTGGAACAGACCCATAACAGCTGATGAAATTGAAACAGTCATCAAAAATCTTCTGATACACAAAAGCTCTGCACCAGACAGTTTCAAGGAGAATTTTACAGCATTTAAGGAAGAGCTAACCTCTATCCTTCACATATGATTCCAAAAATATTCAAGATAGAAGACTCCCAGATTCTTTTTACAAAGCCAACATTATACTAATCCCAAAACCAGATAAAGACATAACGAAGGAAGAAAACTTCAGGCCAATATAGCTGATGAACATAGATACTAAAATCCTCAACAAAATATTGGCAAACCACCTCCAGTAATGCATTAAAAAGATCATACACTAAAATACATTATAAATGACCAAGTGGGATTCATCCCATGGATGCGACTCTGGCACAATATTTGCAAATCAATAAACATAATACATCACATAAACAAGACAAAAGAGAAAAATCACATGATCATATCAATACATGAAGAAAATGCATTTGATAAGGTACAGCATTCATTTATGATAAAAACACTCAGCAAAGTGGGAAGAGAGGGAGCTTTCCTCAACATAATAAAGGCCATATATGAGCGACCTAGAGCCAACATCATACTCAATGTGCAATAACTTAGAGCTTTCCCAATAAGATCAGGAACAAGACACGCACTTTCACCACTCCTACTCAATATAATATTGGAACTCCTAGCCACAGCGATCAGACAAGAAAAATAAATAAAAGGCATCCAAATTGGAAAGAAAGAAGCAAAACTGTCACTGTTTGCAGATGACGTAATAGTTTATATAGAAAATGGTATAGACTCCACAAAAAAACTACTCTATCTAATAAATCAACTTGGCAAAACTGTGGGGTACAAAGTCAATGTGCAGAAATCAAAGGCATTTTTGTATGCCAACAATGAAACATCACAAACAGAAATCAGGAAAAAAAAACCCATTTGATATAGCAACAAGAAAAATAAAGTACCTAGGAGTAAACCTAACCATGGAGGTAAAAGACCTGTCCCCAGAAAACTGTACAACACTGAAGAAAGAAATGAAGGAAGACACAAACAAATGGAAGTGTGTACCATGCTCATGGATTGGAAGAATTTTTTAAATTTTATTTTAATCATTGTTCAAGTGCAGTTTTCTCCCTTTTACTCCCATTCCAGACAACCCACCTATCCCTCTCCACTTCCCTCCCATTACCACCCTCCACCTAGTTTTTGTCCATGTGTCTTTTAAATTTGTTCCTGTAAACCCTTCCCATTTTCTCCTGAAATTCTCTCTTTTCTCTCCTCTGGTCACTTTCATCCTGTCCTCTATTTCAGTGTCTTTGACTATATTTTGCTTGTTTCTTTGTTTGTTATTTAGATTCCTGTTAAAGGTGAGATCATATGGTATTTATCTTTCACTGCCTGGCTTATTTCATTTAGCATAATGCTTTCCGGTTGCATCCATGCTGTTGCCAAGGGTAGGAGCTCCTTCTTTCTTTCTGCTGCATAGAATTTCATTGTGTAAATGTAACATAGTTTTTTGATCCATTCATTTACTGATGGGCACCTAGGTTGCTTCCAGCACTTGGCTATTGGAAATTGTGCTGCTATAAACACTGAGGTACAAAGGTTCTTTTGTATTGGTGTTTTAGGATTCTTAGGATATAGTGCCAGCAGTGGAATTGCTGAGTCAAAAGGCAGATCCATTTTTAGCTTTATGAGGAAATTCCATACTGTTTTCCACAGTGGTTGTACCAGTCTGCAGTCCCACCAACAGTGAACTAGGGTCCCCTTTTCTCCACAGCCTCTCCAACACTTGTTGTTTGTTGTTTTGTTTATGATGGCCATTCTGACTGGTGTAAAGTGGTACCTCATTGTGGTTTTAATCTGCATCTCTCTGATAGCTAGCGATATTGAACATCATTTCATGTGATTTTGGATCTTCTGTATGTCCTCCTTGGAGAAGTGTCTGTTCAAGTCCTTTGCCCATTTTTTAATTAGGTTGCTGGTCTTAGAGTGGAGGCATGTAAGTTCTTTATATATTTTGGAGATTAAACCCTTGTCTGAGGTATAATTGGCAAAGATGTTTTCCCATACAGTTGGTTCTCTTTTTATTTTGATACTGCTTTCTTTAGCTGTGCAGAAGCTTTTTATTTGGTGATATACCTTTGTTTATTCTTTCTTTTATGTCCCTTACTCTAGGGGACAAGTCATTAGAAATATCTGAGATTTTCCTACCTATATTTTCCTCTAGTACTTTAATGGTGTCATGGTTTACATTTAAGTCTTTTATACACCTTGAATTTATTTTTCTATAAGGTGTAAGTTGGTGTTCTAGTTTCATTTTTTTTTTCACATAGCTGCCCAGTTCTCCCAACATCATTTGTTGAAGAGGCTATTTTTACTCCATTTTATGTTGCTGCATCCTTTGTCAAATATTAATAGACTGTAGAGACTTGGGCTTATTTCTGGGCTCTCTGTTCTGTTCCATTGGTCCATGTGTCTGTTTTTATGCCAGTACCAGGATGATTTGATTACAGTGGCCTTGTAGTATAGTTTAGTGTCAGGTATTGTGATCCCTTCTACTTTACTCTTCTTTCTCCAAATTGCAGCAGATATTCAGGGTCATTTATAAATTTTTGAAATGTTTGTTCTATATCTGTGAAATATGCCATTGGTACTTTAATAGGTATTACATTGAATGTGTAAATTTCTTTGAGTAGTATGGACATTTTGATGATATTAATTCTTCCAATCCATGAACACAGTATATGTTTCCATTTTTTGTGTGTGTCTTCCTTGATTTCTTTCCTCAGTATTATGTAGTTTTCTGAATACAGGTCTTTTACCTCTTTGGTTAGGTTTATTCCTAGGTATTTTATTTTTCTTTTTGCTATTTCAAATGGGATTTTTTCCTTGATTTCTGCTTCTGCTGTTTCATTGGTGATGTACAGAAATGCCTTTGATTTTTGCATATTGACTTTGCATCCTGCTGTTTTGCCAAATTCATTTATTAGGTCAAGCAGTTTTTTTGTTAGAGTGTATAGGATTTTTTATGTACACTATCATGTCATCTGCAAACAGTGACAGTTTTATTTCCTCTTTTCTGATTTGGAAGTCTTTTATTTCCTTTTCTTGTCTGATTGCTGTGGCTAAAACTTCCAATACTATATTGAATAAAGGTGGTGAAAGTGGACAACCTTGTCTTGTTCCTGATCTTAGTGGAAAAGTTTTTAGTTTTTGCCCATTGAATATGATGTTGGCTGTAGGTCTCTCACATATGGCCTTTATTATGTTGAGGAATGATCCCTCTATTCCCGCCTTGCTGAGTGTTTTTATCATAAATCGGTGATGTACCTTATCAAATGCTTTTTCTGCATCTATTGATACGATCATGGGTTTTTGTCTTTGCTTTGCTTTTCTGTGATGTATCACATTTACTGATTTGTGAATATTGAACCATCCTTGTATCCCTGGGATGAAACCCACTTAGTCATGGCGTATGATCTTTTTAATGTATTGTTGGAGACATTTGCCAGTATTTTGTTGAGGATTTTAGTGTCAATTTTCATCAGCGATATTGGCCTGAAGTTTTCTTTCTTTGTTGTGTCTTTACCTGGTTTTGGGATTAGGATGATGTTGGCCTCATAAAAAGAGTTTGGGAGTCTTCTATCATTCTGGACTTTTTGGAATAGTCTGTGCAGGATAGGAGTTAACTCTTTCTTAAATGCTTTGTAGAATCCTCCTGTGAAACCATCTGGTCCAGGGCTTTTGTGTGTTGGGAGTTTTTTAATAACTGCTTCAGTTTATTCTGCTGTTATTGGTCTGTTCAGGATTTCTGCTTCATCTTCACTGAGTTTTGGAAGATTATATTTTTCAAGAAATTTGTCCATTTCATCTAGGTTTTCAAATTTTTTGGCATACCGTTCTTCATAGTAACTTCTTACAATTCTTTGCATTTCTGTGGTATCAGTTGTAATCTCTCCTCTCATTTCTGATTGTGTTTATTTGGGTCTTCTGTCTGTTTTTCTTGATGAGTCTGCTTAAAAGCTTGTCGATATTGTTTATCTCTCCAAAGAACCAGCTCCTGGATTCATTGATACTTAGAATTGTGCTTTTAGTGTCTATGTCATTTAATTCTGCTCTGATCTTGGTTATTTCCTTCCTTCTACTTGCTCTGGGCTGTCTTTGTTGTTGTTTCTCTAGTTCTTGTAGATGTAGGGTTAGGTTGTTTATTTGAAATGTTTCTATCTTTTATGGTATGCCTATATCACTATCAACTTCCCTCTCAGGACTGCCTTTGCTCTGTCCCATAATTTTGGATTGTTGTGAGTTCATTTTCATTTGTTTCCAGAAACCTTTTGATTTCTTCCCTAATTTCCTTTGTGGCCCATTCATTGTTTAATAACTTGCCATTTAATATCCATGATTTTGAGTGTTTTGGGTTGTTTTTGTTGGGGTTGGTTTCTAGTTTCAGTCCCTTGTGATCTGACAAAATGCTTGGTATGATTTTGATTTTCTTGACATTGTTGAGACTTGTTTTGTGTCCTATCATGTGGTCTATCTTTGAAAATGTTCCGTGTACATTTGAAAAGAATGTGTCTTTAGCTTCTTTGGGATGGAGTTCTCTGTATATATCCGTTAAGTTCATTTCATCTAGGCCATTGTTCAATGCCATGATATCTTTATTGATATTCTGTTTGGGAGATCTCTCCATTATTGACAGTGGGATGTTAAACACCCCTGCCCCCACTATACTTGTGTTGCTGTCAATATCTTTCTTGAAGTCCTCCAAGATTTTCTTTATGTATTTGGGTGCTCCTATGTTGGGTGCATGTATAGTTACAATAGTTATGTCTTCTTGGTGGATTCTTCCCTTGAGTATTATGAAGTGACCTTTTGGGTCTCTCTTTATGGCCCTTTTTTGGAAGCCTATTTTGTCTGAATGAGTATTACTACCCCAGCTTTTTTTTCCTGTCCATTTGCTTGGAAAAATTTGTTTCTAGGCCTTTACTTTCAGCCTGTGCAGGTCTTTTATCCTGAGGTGGGTCTCTTGTAGGCAGCATATATGTGGGTCATGTTTTCTTATCCATTCAGCTATTCTATGTCTTTTGATTGGAGCATTTAATCCATTTATGTTTAAGGTTATTATTGGTAGGTACTTTTTCATTACCATTTATGTATGTGTGTTCCTCTCTCTCTTTCTCTTTTCCTTTCTTTCCTTAAAGCATTCCCTTTAGCATGTCTTGCAGAGCTGGTTTGGTGGAAGTGTATTCTTTTAGACTTCTTTTGTCTGGGAAGCTTCTTATTTCGCCTTCTATCTTGATTGAGAGCCTTGCTGGGTAAAGTAGCCTTGGCTGCAGACCTCTGGTTCTCATTAGTTGGAATATTTCTTGCCATTCTCTTCTAGCTTGAAGTGTTTCCATTGAGAAGTCAGCTGTTAGCCTTATTGGGGCTCCCTTGTATGTTACTTCCTGTTTTTCCTTTGCTGCCTTTAATATTCTCTCTTTGTCTTGAAATTTTGCCATTTTAATTATGATGTGTCTTGAGGTGGGCCTCTTTGGGTTCCTCTTTTTTGGACTCTTTTTGTTTCCTTGATTTGTGTGACTTCTTCTCTCATCAAATTAGGGAAGTTTTCCATCATTACTTTTTTAAGTAGGTTTTCTATCCCTTTCTTTTCTTCTTCTCTTTCTGGTACCCCTATTATATGGATATTATGATGTTTCATATTATCTTGCATTTCTCTTAACCCCTCTCCATTCTTTCTGAGCCTTTTTTCCTTTTCTTGTTCTTTCTGGATGTTTTTTTTCTACTTTGTCCTCCAATTCGCTGATCTGATCTTCTGCTTCATCGATCCTGCTTTTCATTCCTTCTACTGTGTTCTTCAGTTCAGAAATTGTATTCTTCATTTTTTTCTTTGCCCCTGTTGATAGTTTCTATTTCCTTTTTCATATTGATATAGTTTACAGTGAGATCATTGTAGCTTCCCTGTAGTTTCTGGTAGCTCATTTTAAGTTCATTAAGCTTCCTGATAATCATTGTTTTGAACTCAATATCTGATAGTTGAGTTTCCTCTATTTCATTTAGCATTCTTTTTGAGGCTTCCTCCTTTCCCTTCACTTTTGGGTTGTTTCTTTTTCTTCTTCTTGTTCATGAGAATCTTATTATTAGCCTCTGTTTCTTAAATTGATCTGTTCTGGTTCCCTGCATTTATGGTGTGAACTTCTGTGGTAGAATACCTGTGAGATTCAGTGGTGCAGTTTCTTTCATGTATCCTGGTGCTCACAGCTTCCCCCTACTCTTTTTTGTGATCAGTTGGAGAAGTAAGACAAAATTGTTTAAGACAGCAAGACAGTATTTTATGATATTTACAGTAGCAGCCAGTAGAGAAGAGATGGGAGATCCTTTGGCTACATATAGTGTTAACCGTGATCTTCCACCCCACTAGCCATGTTTTAGAAAGTATGGAAAGAAGATAAGACTCTTATTGGGGGGGACAGGATTGTTAGTTGAATCTAGAAAGCTGTCAGGCTGTGAGGGTCTGGGAGGTCAGATTCTGATGTAGGGTGGGAATATAGAATAGTAAATAGGAGTAGTGTGTAAAAGAATAGAGATAACTCCTACAATTATAGAGTTTAGGAAATTGCGAAGTGGGCTGAGATCTGGGAGGGGTGTTGAGTAGTATTTAAAATTGCATGCAGTAGGTCTTACTTACAGTAATATTAAAGCAACAATCCTGTGGCAGAATCTACGAGATCTAGGTGGCAAGAATAAGGAGTATAGAACGTTGAGTGGTGTAGTAATGGAACACAAGTGAAGGATAGTAAATTATCAACACACTGTGAATGAGATAACAGGGGAAACCTATCAAACGACAGTATAACCAGCCAAGCAAAGAAGATTATACAGAAAGCAAGAGAATACCAAAATACTATTAAAATTAAAAATGTCAGAAAAGAGAGAAAAAGATAATGCAAATTTGCAGTGACTTGCAGGCTCAAAAAAAAAAGCAGAAGATGGAATGCAGGAGAAGTAAATTTAGAGTGGAAGAAATAGCACTAGAATGAAAGGAAGAAAAGCATAAGGAATTGAGAGATATAAAAATAATAAGAGTTAAAAATAAAAAGTTACTAAAAAAAACAAGATAAAAATCAAACAATCAAACAACAGCAGCCTAAAACAAACAAACAAACAAACAAAAAAAAAACCCCTCTTGTTCATTTTTAACTGGCTAAACCAGTTTTTCTAGTCTTACTGCCTTCAACAGGCTGAGGGGCGATTCTAATGCTTTTCACCCTTCCCAGTCAGAACTCAGTCAGTCTCTCAGGTACTGTTCCCAGGGCTAGCCACCTGCTCTCCCCAGAACTGATCCTTTGCTTCCGGTTCAGGGTGCAAGCTCCAAGGATCTCAAGGGGTCACGCCATTTCCCCAACTTCGCCACCGCAGGCTCTACACTCATACCAAACACCCGCCTCTCCTCCAGGTTCATGGTGCAAGCTCTGGGGATTGCGAGGGGTCACACACTTCCCCAACTTCTCTGCTATGGGCTCCAGGAGCCTGAGAAGAGCTGCATCTTTTCCGGGTTCACAGTGTGAGAGTTAGGAATCCCGGAGCGGCGAGTGCTTGACCGAGATCACCACCACAGGCTCCAGAAACCCGCCAATGACCATGTCCTTCCCTTGTTCAGGGCTGTGGTGTCTGGGTCTTTCACAGAACCACACTTTCACCGGGTTTGGGTCAAGGATGCATGGCCAGGCCACCCTTGGTCACTGGTCGCGCAGGCTAGGGCACTTACTCTTCCCTGGGCTGTGCATGAGTGCTTGCAGCCTGTGTGAGAATGTTCCTCAGTCTCACTCCCTTCTCTGTGCCTTCAAGCAACTAGGCTTCCACTGGTGCTGCTCAATCCTTGTTGTCCCAGGAGGGAGTGGTGACTCCACTCTCCTGGGTGCCCTGAGACCGACCCAGGAGCACCGGGCCTGGGGGCTGCAACCTCCCTGGTTTCCACGCTGATCCCTGGGCCCTTATTAGCCTGAAGCAGTCTCCTTACCATCTGTTTTTTCAATGTCTGCTATAATTTTTGATGTCCTATTTTCATAAATGTTGTGATATCAGTGGCCCCTTTCTCTGTTCCTCCTCACATCAGCCAGATTCTCTCCCATGCACAGGGGAAGGGGATGATGATCCCTCCAACAACATTGCCATCTTCCCCCCTATATTCGGATTGGAAGAATTAACATCATCAGAATGTCCATACTACCCAAAGCAATTTATAGATTCAATGCAACCCCTATTAAAGTTTCAATGACATATTTCACAGATATAGAACAAACATTTCAGAAATTTATATGGAACCATAAATGACTCCAAAGAGCTGCTGCAATTTTGAGAAAAAAGAGCAAAGCAGGAGGGATCACAATACCTGATATTAAACTGTATTACAAGGTCACTGTAATCAAAACAGCCTGGTACTGGCATAAGAACAGACATATAAATCAATGGAACAGAACAGAGAGCCCAGAAAGAAACCCAGGTCTCTATGGCCAATTAATATTTGACAAAGGGGGAAGAAGTATAAAATGGAGTAAAAACATTCTCTTCAACAAATGGTGTTAGGAGATCTGGGCAGCTACATGCAGAAAATGAAAATAGATCACTAACTTACACAATACACAAAAATAAATTCAAGGTGTATAAAAGATTTAAATACAAGTCATGACACTATAAAAGTCCTAGAGGAAAACCTCAGCAGGAAGGTCTCAGACATTCCATGCAGCAACATCTTCATGGATATGTCCCCTGAAGCAAGGGACATAAAGGAAAAGATAAACAAATGGATCATCACCTAATTAAAAAGCTTCTGCATGGCTAAAGACAACAGCATAAAATGAAAAGAGAACCAACTATATGGGAAAACATATTTGCCAATGATACCTCAGACAAGGGTTTGATCTCCAAAATATATAAACAACTCATATGACTCCACTCCAGGAAGACAAAACACCCATTTAAAAAATGGGCAAAAGACTTGAACAGACACTTCTCCAAACAGGACATACAGAGGACCCAGAGGCATATAAAAAGATGCTCAACATCATAAGCCATCAGAGAGATGCAAATTAAAACCAGTGAGATACCACTTTACACTGGTCAGAATGACCATCATAAACAAAGCAACAAACAAGTGTTAGAGCAGATGCAGAGAAAAGGGAACCCTATGGCACTATTGGTGGGAATGCAAACTGGTGCAGTCGATGTGGGAAACAATATGAAATTTCCTCAGAAAACTAAAAATGGAACTGCCTTTTGACCCCATAATTCTGCTGTTGGGATTATACCCTAAGAATCCTGAAACATCAATCCAAAAGAACCTATGCACCTCATTGTCCCTGGCAGCACAATTTATAATAGCCAAGTGCTGGAAGCAACCTAGGTGCCCATCAGTAAATGAATGGATCAAAAAAATGATGGTACATTTACACAATGGTTTCTACACAGCAGAGAGAAAGAAGGAACTCCTAGCCATTGAGACAACATGAATGGAACTGGAGAGCATTGTGCTAAATGAAATATTCCAGGCAGTGAGGGACAAATACCATATGATCTCACCTTTAACTGGAACATAATCAACAAAAGAAAAACTCAAACAAAATATAACTAGAGATGTTGAAATGAAGAACAATCTAACAATGGCCAGGGGGGAGGGGGGAGGGGACAGTGGGGGGAAGCGTTTTCAGGAACTACTATAAATGACAGATGGATAAAACCAAGGGGGAGGGTGGAAGCAAGGAAGGGAGGTGGGTTTGGCTGGGGTGAGGGTGAGTGGTGGGGAGAAAATGCAGACAACTACAATTGAAAAATAATAAAGTAATTAAAAAGTTAAAAAATTAAAATAAAGTGAATTGACTTTTTTCAGTGTTTGATTCATAATCTGTAAAGTGGGAACATGATAGGATAACACCTGCCCAGAATATTCCACAATATATATCACAGTCTGTATCATGGTACATTCAAGGTTTCTTATGTTTCTTCTTTCTCCCCTTTTCCATTCATGTCCTTGTATATCATATTAACAAATATTCTTCTCTCACCTATAATCTGAAGAGGCAAATGGACTACTGGTGTCTCATTTATATATAAACCACAAGACCCAAATAACAGATTCTGAATATTTTTTTCATTGTACAGAGCATTTTACTCCAAGACAAAGCCACCAGAATATTTCTTTCTCCTACACTAAATTAGTATGTAAGTTGCCTCTGTTTAGAACAAACTAAAATCCACACATCATTAGGTTATAGGTGAAGTATAAGGCAAAGTACAGGTAAGTGCTGTCAAAAAACATTAGTTTTCATGAAAGGCACATGTGTTAATTTATATGTCATAAACAATATAGGGAAACTGACCAGAAAGAGAAGAAATATTACACTTCTATAATATATTCTGAGGGTGGGAAACTCAGTAGGTTATGATGAATCATGCTCATGAGAAGAAATAGTTTGACAATACTCACCCTAGATGAGGATTTCCTTCTTCTGATACACTCAGTAACCACATCATCTGATCTAGATTTCACAAAGTCAAAGAAAGCTGTCTGGGACACAACTGTCATGACCTGAAATCTCAGGCTTCTGAAAAAGGTGGATGGAATAGGCATGGTACTGGGGAGATAACAAGGGATCAGGTGTGCACTCACACAAGTGTTAAGGTGAGGTGGAGCTTACACTCCTACAGTTCTATGTCCCAGGGAACAATTCTCCTGGGAGGCAGTGCTAGGTTCTCTGATAAGACAGGTCTCTGAGAGTGTCAATGAGGCTAGCATGATAGGAAGATATTTTGTATTTTCTTCAATTTGACCTTCTTCAAGAAAAATAAGTATGCAGGAACCTAACTATAATAGTTAAAATATAACAAATTAAAATAGTATAACTAATTCACTTTTTCTATTTATATAAGCTATACGGATATCCAACTCTTTTTGACACAATTTTACTTTTTTTGTCGTTGTTGTTCTCTTTCTACAATACCATCTTAAAAGCATTTTAAACACCTTAATTTTACATGAAATTGTTCTGGTTGTTAATAAACAGGGAGGTTTGTTTTTTTTTCCTGGAATTCTATTTCTCTCTCTTTCTCCATGACAGTTCAACCTGATGACAAGATAAAAGTTGGAGTGAAGTTCCTTCAGACCTCATTTTGCGTAAAAAAAAAAATCTTTGCCTGCCCTGTGGCAAATGAAAATTTTAACCACAGACAGCCATTGGGAAGCAATTCCAGTATGTAAATCCTAAGGTATTTCCTGGATCCACTGTCCCACTCACTGTCCTAGCAATCTCTATCCTGACTCAAGACCCTCAGCCTTGAGGGATGAGGAGGAGGTGATGCTGCTCAGTTTGGCTACTAGAGCCAGAGGCACAGGCTCTGTAGAAGCCAGGTTGGCCAAGATTAGGTCCAAAATGAATTCTTGTGGGTTGAAGATTTCTATGCAAAAACAGTTCTTTTTGAGAATTGGGATAATTTGTTTCTTGGCAAAACAATGTGTCTTTTCAGAGGGTGAGAAGAAAAAGGGTGTGGGAGAAGCTTTGGAAACCACACAAGACCTCTTGGACATAGACTATGTGTTACAAAACATATTTTTGATGAGTTAAGCATTCGCCAATCAAAACCAGACCGATTGTCTTTCTCATGTTTGTTTCAAACTGCAGTACCATTGCTGAATAGAGCTGGGAACTTGCTAAACCAATTCATTTGCAAAGAAATATAAGAACCCATATAGTGAGAGAACATAACTGGGTTTGCTGGTTCCTCTTTGTAGGATATAATTGAACTCTTCTGAAAGGAAAAAAAGTATTAACAGTACAAAATCAAAAGCAGCTTCAACTGTCTGTGGAGGGTGGTCCAGAATAAAAATTTAGAAGAAGGAAGAGATCGCTGTTAAACCAGAATGAATTTTCTGTCACCAAAAACTCATTAAAAAAAAATTCCATGAAAACTTTTGACAGGCAGTGATTTAAAAGCTAGATATATAAAAACAGTTATTTCTTGCCCTCAAATGGCTCTTAAAGTATCCTTGGGAAAACAGACTTGTAAGCTGAAAATTACAATATGTTGTACTTTTATAGAATTCATGGGAGCAAGGAGAGAACTGGTAATTCTGATGAAACTGGAAAAGGCGTCACAGAATTGTTGGTTTTGAAGTGGGCCTCAGAAGATTTCAGGCATCCTGGGAGGAAAAAAAAAAAAGCAAATGAAAAGACATGGAGTTAGACAAAAATGTTGCATCTCTACACTAGAAAAAGAAAGGTGTGTGCAAGTTGTAGAAGGTGTTGTTCAAGGCCTTAGGTTAGATTGGAATTGTTGCTGAGTGGCATGCTAAAGAGTTCCTTGAGCCCAAAAAGCAGTGCATTATTTGCTTAAATAAGGGATTTTGATCTTCAGCTTAAGACTTTAGTTGTTCAAGCAGGCATCTGCTTTATTTTCATGTTAAAAACACCAGTCTTAGAATGTTCATGCCTTATTTATAAGGGTAGAAGATCACTGCTCTCTTCATGCAACAAGATTAAAACCAGAACACATTCTAGAAAGTCACAAAGATTTAAAAAAGAGAAAGAAAGTCCATTTCAGTGACATGGAAGATAATTTAAGTACTCAGCATATGTCTGGAAAAAAATTTCATAAAAAGGAATAGAATAAATGGTGAGAAAGTAGCATTAGAAAAATATTAACAGAAATTGAGAATAATAAAATTCATAGATAGAAAAAGGATTTAAAATATGAATTCACACCTAGAAAGATAAGTGTCATTATAACATATAAAAATAAAGTAGATAAAATAAATAAAATCAGATAAAGAGAAAATCATAAAGACTTTGAGGCTAATAAAAGAAATTACCTAGAAAGGAATGAAAGTTATACAGTAGTTTTCTCAAAGATGTCTTCCAATAGCAAATGGAAAACAACCATCAGGTCTAGAGTTTATACCCAGCCAAACTATTACTGAAGAATGAAATAAAAATAATGGCATTTTCAAGCTTGTAAAAATTGTGAAAGTGTATCATCTATAGAGTTCCCCAAAAGAACTTTCAGGGAATGTGTTTCTGAAAGAAGAAAAGCAAGAACAGAGATATGAAATAAAATTTAACAAATAACAGTGGTCACTTATTTTCTTAAAACTTTTTTATTATTGTGTTTACTATTCTTTATTATTTTTGTTGCTTTACTTCATTGTTCATATGAATTTATTATGATTATTATTTTCTAATGGAAAAAGTACTAAATTTTAAAAGCAAAATTAAATTCTAGACAAGAATAACCAGATTAGGGAATAGGAGGACAACATGTGTAAAGGTCTTTGTAGTGGTAGCTAGGAGAAAAGAATATATTGAATAACTTTAGACTTAGTAGGAAAATGTATAGTTCAATGTCAGAAATTTAAAGTCACCATTACAAAAATAAATATATAATTCATATATTCCAATCCAAAAGACAGAATGAGAAAACATATTTTAAAAAACAGACAACAGTGTAGCAATTAGAGGTGAGGGAAAGAGAGTGGGTAGAGGTGGAAGAACATATAGGGGCATAAATGGTAATAGAAAAAAATTGAGTAGAAAATAAACTATTAAGAAATAACAAATAAATAAAATAAAAACTGTTTTAGAGGATTTCAAGATGGCCGCAGAGTAGGTAGAAGCTATACTTAGCTGCTCTTGGTCCCAAACCAGATTTATAGCTAAATTATAGAGCAATCAACCTGAATAATCAACTGAAGGCTAGCTAAAACATAACCAAGGATTTACAGAAGAAGTCACATTGAGAAATGGCGGAGCTGCCAAAAAAGTTGTCACCCGTACCCAGGTGTGGCAGCAGCTGAGAAAATGGAGAGATATTTCAACTACAAAACACCCTTTCCACAGGAGCATGGGGTCTCAACTCCATGCAGGAATCACCAACCCAGAGCAACAAATACGGGAAAAGAAGCTTGCATAGCATCTGGTGGTTAAAAAATCAGTAGGATTTAGTCCACCTGGGAAACCAAGACACTAACTTCCCTGTGACAAGCATTCCTACTGCTGCAGCACCAGTCTGGGGAGTGCACTGCCCAGCCTGACTGCTGGAAAGGCCATGCTGCCATACTCAAGTCTTGCAGAGGGGTCTGCTGGTTGCACCCAGCATGACTTCCAGGGCCCTCTTTTTCTGGGGAGGCTTCTGGTGGAGACTCAGATAGTGACCAAACTGTTTGACTTAGGTAAAAGAGTCAGTCTCCCTGACCTCAAGCACACAACCATCACCCCTCTCCCCAACTTCTGAATCACTTAACAGGCTCCATTCTGCTCAATTCAATGGCCCAGGGGAACCAGAGTGCCATGCAGAGCTGGGAATTTTGGACCCTGTCTCCCAGGGAAGCTTTTTGCAGGGAACTAGCCCTCTTCATCAAATATTAATTGATCTTACAGGTCAGGGTTGATTTCTGGACTCTCTTCTGTTCCACTGATCTATGTATATGCCTGTTCTGGCTACATTGCAGCAGGAGTAGGACCAAATTCCATCTTCCCTGCAAGCTCAGCCCTCACTACGCTGGGAAGAGGAAGGTGTACTCCCCCTACAGGCTTGTGGGCACCACCCAGGGACTTATCCCAGGGATGCAAAGTTGTTATAATATTCACAAATCAATAAATGTGATACTTCACATAAACCAAATGAAAGACAAAAATCACTTGATCATATCAATAGATGCAATAAAAGCACTTGATAAAATCTAGTATCTGTTTCTGATAAAAACTCTCACCAAAGTGGGAATAGAGGGATCGTACCTCAACATAATAAAGGCCATATATGGAAAAAACCTACATCCAACTTCATATACAAAAACTAACAGCATTTCCCTTAACAGCAGGAGCAAGACAGGGATGTCCACTTTCACTACTCTTATTCAACATAGTGTTAGAAGTCCAAGCCACAGTTATTATACAAGAAGAAGAAATAAAAGGCATCCAAATTGGAAAGGATGGAGTAAAACTGTAATTATTCACAGATGACATGATATTGTTCATAGAAAACTCTTAAGACTCCACCAAAAAATACTAGTACTAATAAATAAATTCAGCAAAGTAGCAGGATACTTAATCAACTTTCAGAAATCAGTGGCATTTCTACACATCAATGATGAACTATAATAAAGAGGAATTAAGAAAACAATCCCATATACTATTGCAGCAAAAAAATAAGGGACCTAGGAATAAATTTAAATAAGGAGGTAAAAAAAAAAACCCTGTATTTGTAAAACCCTAGGACTATGAAAGAAAGAAATTGAGGAAGATACAAATACCATGTTTATGGATTGGATCAATTTACATTATTAAAATAACCATACTACCCAAAGCAATATATAGAGTCAATGCAATTCTTATAAAAATACCAATGGTATATTTCACACATCTAGAACACATATCCCAAAAATGTATGTGGAACCTAAAAATACCCTAAATAGCCTCAGCAACATTGAGAAAGAAGAAATTGTAGGTATCACACACAACACCTGATATCAAACTATACTACAAGGCCATTATAATAAAATCAGCCTGGTACTGGCATAAGAACAGGCATATACATAGATCAGTGGAACAGAACAGAGTCCAGAAATCAATCCTGACCTGTAAGATCAATTAATATTTGATGAAGAGGGCAAGAGCATAAAATGGAGTAAGAACAGTCTCTTCAATAAATGGCATTGAAAAAAATTAAACACATATGTGCCAAAAATAAATAAATAAAACTAGACCACCAATTTACACCATACACAAGAATAAACATGAAATTGATGAAAGATATAAATATAAGTCACAAAATTGAAAAATAAACATTCCTAGAAGAAAACATAGGCAGTAAAATCTCAGACATCTCTTGTAGCAATATTTTTGTCCATATAACTCCAAGGGCAAGGTAAACAATGAAAAATAAACAAACAGAAATACGATAAACTAAAGAGCTTTTTCACAGCAAAAGAAACCGTTGAGAAAATGGAAAGCTCTGGCTGGTGTGGCTCAGTGGATTGAGAACCAGCCTGGGAAGCAAAAAGTCACCAGTTCAATTCCCAGTCAGGGTACATGCCTAGGTTGAGGGCCAGGTCCAGTCTTGAGGGTGTGCAAGAGGCAATCAATAGATGTTTCTCGTACATCGATGTTTCTCTTCTTCTGTTTCTCCATGTTTTCTTCCTCTCCATAAATAAATAAATAAACAAATAAAATCTTTTTAAAAGATGAAAAAGAAATATAGGAGAACATATTTACCAATGATACATTGAAAAAAGGTTTAATCTCCAAAATATATAAAGAACTTTTACAACTAAACACCAATTTAAAAAAGGGCAAAAATCTAAATAGACATTTCTCTAAAGAGGACATACAGATGGCCAATAGACATATAAAAAAATGTTCAACATCACTAATTATCAGAGAGATGCAAATTAAAACCACAGTGAGATATCACTTTACCCCTGCCAGAATAGCTATCATCAATAAATCAATGAAGATGTGGAGAAAGAGAAACCCTAGTGCATTGTTGGTAGAAATGAAGACTGGTGCATCCACTGTGGAAAACGGTATGGAGTTTTCTAAAAAAATTAAAAATAGATCTTCCTTTTGATCCAACAATCCCACTTGTGGGAGTATATCCTAAGAATCCCAAAACACCCATTCGAAAGAATGGATGCACCCCTATTTGATTGCAACAGTATTTGCAATAGCCAAGATTAGAAACAGTCCAAGCACCCATCAGTAGATGAGTGGGATAAAAAAAGCTGTGGTACATTTACACGATGAAATATTATATGGTCATAAAAAAGAAGGACACCTTACCTTTTGTGACAGCATGGGTATATCTGGAGCTTATTATGTTAAGTGAAATAAACCAGTCAGTAAAAGATAAATACAGTTCCACTTACATGTGGAAACTAATGAACAAAACTAACTGACAAACAGAAGCGAAGACATACGTACATGGAACAGAGTGACAGCTGTCAGAGGGGTGGAGGGTACTGAAAGAAGATGATGGAGGGATTAGCCAAAAATAACACACACACACACACACACACACACACACACACACACACACACATATATAACACATAGACACAAATAATAGTGTGGTGATAGCCAGAAGGAAAGGTTGGTAGGTTCTAAGGGGATGTGGGTAAATGAGGGGAAAATAGGAACACCTTTAATAGGGCCAACGATAAAAATAAAGTTAAAAAATCATTTTCAATTAAATAGAACATCAGGAAAGGACAAAAAAGGACAAAGAAAAAATGTTCCATAGAATATATAAAACTATATGTTTAAAATTAATACAAACATATCATTAACCACAATAAGTACATATGATTATAATTAATTTAAAGGCAAAAACTAGCATGTTAGGTTAAATAAAACAGGATCCAAAATGCAACTTACAAGATATGGACCTAAGATTAAAATATGCATACAAGTGGTAAAAGCAGACATCACTTGAATTGTTCCTAACCTTAAGGGAAACACTTAGTTTTTGCCCATTGAGCGTGATGCCTTTATTATGTATGGCCTTTATTATGTTGAGGTATGATACCTCTATTCCCACTTTGCTGAGAGTTTTTTTATCAGAATTGGATGCTGGATTTTACTGAATGGTTGTTTTTTTTTTTGCATCTATTGATATGATCGTGTGATTTTATCCTTCATTTTGTTTATGTGATGTATCACATTATTGATTTTTGAATATTATAACAACCTTGCATCCCTGGGATAAATTCCAGTTAATCATGGTACACAAGACAGCATGGATGGACCTGAGGATTATTATGCTAAGTGAATTAAGCCAGTCCATAAAAGACAAATATTGCATGATCTCACTCATATGTGGAATCTAATGAGCAAAATAAACTGATAAGCAAAATAGAAACAGAGACATAGATACATGGAATAGACAGACACTGACGACTATCAGAGGGGAAAGGGTGGGGAAGGGACTGGATTAAAGAAGGTAAAAGGATTAGCTAAAGAACATATATATGTAAAAAACGATAGACACAGACAACAGTGTGGTGATGGCCTAAGAGAAGCAGGGTCAAGGGCTGAGTGGATGTGGGCAAAGGAGGGAAAAAATGGGGATATCTATAATAGTATAAAGAATAAAAATAAAGTAAAAATATTCAAATATGTGGAACATTTAAAACTAATAGGGTGAACACACATATTTATAATATATTCCAAACAAGCTGATATAGCAGTATGGATGCAAATTTAATTTAATAAAATGCATTGTCATGAGAATAATTAGGAACACAACATAATAATACATCATCATGGAGTTATAGTAGTTATAAATTTCTATATGCCTAAGCAAAATCTTTAAAATATAGAAATCCTCAATTAACAAAATTAGAAAAAAATATGGGCAAGTCAATCTTGATAGTTCAAGCCTACAAATCACTAGTAAAAAGAGCGATACTTTGCACAATTAATAATATGTCTCAGAGATCTAGAGGTCCTAGTGGATCTAGTATGAAACACTATGACACAAATATAGAATATTTGTTTTCTCCAACAATGTTTGAGACTTTTCAATTACATGTCTCGGGGTGTCTTTTTCTTCTGAACATGTTTTTCTCCTTTTTTTCTCTCAAATTTACTCCCTGTTACTTATGTCTTCCATCTCTCTAATGAAGAGTCATTAAGCAGTTAGATGGTGTCTGCTGTGGCTGTGCTTAGTAGCTGATGTGTCTCCTGGGAGCTCCTCAATGTGATCAGTGTCTTCCTCTTCAAGCTTTGAACAATCATTAGTAGAAAATTTAGTCATACTGATGTGAATTGAATTTAAACTTGTGGTCTTGAGTTCTGAGGTACTCATGGTAGTTTTTGGAAGAAAAGAGATTTCTTCTGGGACCCTGCCTGTCTTTAGAGTAAAGACTCACAAGTCCAAGTGTTATCTGTGCACTTTAAAAGCTTGATGAGATATAGTGCTTGGGATGTAGTAGAATAAACTCAAACATGATGGACATTCACCATGTCCTTTAATGTCATCATTATTATTGAGTACACTAGCATTTGACAGTCTTCCTCAAAGAGAACTGAATTAGGTTACCAAAATGGTCAAGGTAAATGTGTCCTCCAACCCAAGCCCATTAATCCAGGGTTCCATTGTAGGGCTGGGATGTTTCCTGGTTTTATTTTCATGGTGATGTAGACAAATTAATACACTGCCCTTTATAAGTGACAATGATAGTATGGTCTTACTCTAAGTTGGTCATTCATTATGCCATAACAACTGCATATATCCCCACACTCCTTCATAATTTACCAAGCCCTTTCCTATACTACTTTCATCTGATATTACTAAAAATCTGATGATGTAGGTAAGGGAGGTATTACTATCCCTACTTGTGGAATTTGAGACTAAAAGAATTAAAAATAACATCCAGAATTTCATATGGCTTTATGGAGATCAAAGGATTAAAATATCCATTTTCTAACTGAGATTTTATGAACTCTCACATTCTTCTTGGCCTCTGACAAAAATTGCAAGGTGGCTGCATGGGGAAACAGAGCAGTGATACTGCTGGCCAGACACATATTTTAGTTTACTAGGTGGTTTGACAATGCCTAAATATACTCAAACCATACATTTGGCTAAGAGTATATACTTTGGGGCCGGATTGCTTAGGTTCAAATTCTGACTCTGCCACACAGTCTAAACATGTGACCTGGATCAAGTTTCTTTACATCTCTGAAACTCAGTTTCTTCCACTATAAAATGGGGCTATGAATTTTACCTACTTCATAAAGTTGTTGTAGGTTTCAATAAGCTCCTAACACATTCAAAGTACATACAGTAAGAGTTCTGGCCAAGATGGAGGTGTAGGTAGAAACCCTTCACTTCCTTGCACAACCAAAAGGAGGATAACAACCAATCTAAAATCAATAAACAACCAGAAGTGCCAGAAAATCAAACATCATGGAATTCCAACAACCAAGGAATTAAAGGAAATATCAACCAGAACGAACACACCAATAAGGCAATGGACCATGTGGGCTGGCCAGCTCAGAAAAAACACAGCGAGGTGACAGGCTGCATGGGCAGGGCTGGATGAAGGAGAAACTGAGACTCAGAGTTGGCTGTGGACTATGGCAGTTGCAGCAGTGGGAGAAACTCCCAGTCTCACACGAGAGTTCGTTGAAAAGTGGGCTAGAGATGAGCAAGGGAGCTGCATTGTTCCTTCTCTGGCCCCTCCCCCACAAGCAGTGCTATAGCATAGCAAGGAGTGTTGCCCTGTTCTAGTGAATACCAAAGGCCCCGCCCCCTTATTACTTAACAGGGACCCCAAACAAAGAAATAGGGCCAAAATGAAAGAACAGGGTAAATATTCAAACAGAGAGCTAAGCAATAAGGAGATAGTTAACTTATCTATTGGAGAATTTAAAGTCCTGGTAACCAAAATGCTCACAGAACTGTTTGAGCTTGGTGAAAGATAAAAGCTACCCAAAATAAAATAAAGCAAAATATTCAGAGAACCAATAGTGACAGGAAGGAAACCAGGACTCAAATCAATGATTTGGAATGAAAGGAAAAATAATAAACATCTGACCAGAAGAGAATGAAGAAAGATGAATTAAAAAAAAAATGAAGAGAAGCTTAGGAACCTCTGGGACAACTTCAAACGTTCCAATATCCGAATTATAGGAGTGCCAGAAGAAGAAGAACAAGAGCAAGAAATTAAAAACTTATTTCAGCAAATAATGAAGGAAAACTTCCCTAATCTGGTGAAGGAACTAGACGTACAAGTCCAGGATGCTCAGAGAGTCCTAAAGAAGTTGGATCCAAGAAGAAACACACCAAGGCACATCATCATTAAGTTACCCAATATTAAAGACAAAGAGAGGATCTTAAAAGCAGCAAGAGGAAAGGAGAGAGTTACCTACAAAGGAGTGCCTATAAGACTATCAGCTGATTTCTCAAAAGAAACCTTACAGGCAAGAAGGGCATGGAAAGAAGTATTTGAAGTCATGAAAGACAAGGTTTCCAAGATTACTTTATCCAGCAAAGCTATCATTTAGAATGGAAAAGCAGATAAAGTGCTTCCCAGATAAGGTCAAGTTAAAGGAGTTCATCATCACCAAGCCATTATTATATGAAATAATAAAGGGACTTATGTAAGAAAAGGAAGATAAAAAATATGGACAGTAAAATAACAACAAACTTACAACTATCAACAAATGAACCTAAAAAAATATAAAAGAAAAAAATGACAAAGACAAAAACTAAGCAAACAACTAGAATAGGAACAGAATCAAAGATATGGACATCACATGATGGTTTTCAGTGAGGAGGAGGAAGGGAGGAATGGAGGGAAAAGGTACAGGGAAGAAGCAGCATAATTGGTAGGCATAAAATAGATAGGGAGAGGTGAAAATGGTATAGGAAACAGACAACTCAAAGAACTTATAAGTACAACCCATGGACATGAACTAAGGGTGGAGGAAAGCTGGAGGGTTGGGGGTGCAGGGTTGAGGGGAGATAAAGGGGGAAAAATTGAGAAAATTGTAATAGCATAATCAATAAAATATACTTAAAAAACAAATACAGTGCATATAGTAGTGCCTGGCAGATAACAAAGCTTTATAAGCATTTGCTGTTGTAAAGTTGTGATGTTGTTATTGATGTGATGTTGTGGTTGTGTTGTTGCTATAGGTTTTTGCTGTTGTTATGTAACATTGTTATTGATGTTTGATGTTGCTTTTTGGCCCAGGCAATGAGTTCAGTGTTTAACTGCTGTGAACTAAACACCCCAGACATGTCCTGGTACAGGGGCTAGCCTGGAGAAGGGAAAAAGACATTCCCCATTGATGGCACTGAGAAGACTGTGTAACAATAATGGCTACATAGGTTTGTATAGATCAAAGGTTCAGACAGGCATTCACATTCTTCACAGAGCTGCTATCTTACCAGACATGGTAAATTTGCCACTGCAGTCAGGGTGATTGCTCTCTTTATTAGGTCTCTTCTCCATCCCCATCCCCAGGTCACTAATCCCACCTTACCCCCATGTGCCTTGGTGAATCCCACCACCACCACCACCACTGTTTTGGATATGTAGTAGAAAAGAATGAACTAGAATACATGAAGTATCAATAACCCAGTGTTATTGATGATAAAAGTTAACTATCAAGTTGCCACGGCCTGGACTGACTTGCCCTCTGTTTTTTTCCATCACCTGGTTCACTTCCAGAACACTTGCTGTTCAAGTACAAAAAACTCAAGTGTGGCACAATGCACAGATTAGAGCCCAATAAAGCCAACAGAAAACGTGGAGAATTCAAACTTTCTTGATTGTCTTAGAAAGATGTTCCTTCCCAAACATCCCTTTTGATCTTTCCTTGTCTCTCCTCCATTTTGTAGCCTGAAAGTTTCTTTCTCTGCTCTGATAGCTCTCCTGCACTCTACAGCCCAGAGCACTGTCTGGCACTGGCATGCAGTTAGGCTACTAAGGAAGCAGACTCTTCATTTCTTAGGCACCATGAGTAATTGTTGTGGTTTCTGATCAGAACCACTTGCCCTTTAGACACCTCATAAAAGCAAAACCTGCTTCAGCACCACTTGGCATGTCAAGACACATCATTTTGATATCACCAGCATGCTCCCACCATAAAAAGTCACCATCTCTTTTCCCCATGATGTAAAAAATATGGAAATTTTACACTATTAAAGCACAATTATTTAGTACTGAGGGGATTGTTTGTGCATCAGTTGGGGCCTATGTTTGAGAGTGTCCTTGAAGTTCAGGTATGCGACTAACTCACACCTCTTGAGTTGTACATCACCCAATGAGTGTACCATTCCAGAGACAAGAATTCCAGCTCTCAGATATATCTAAGGATCATGATCACACATTTTCAAGCCTCAATTTCTAAGTAAAGTATAATCTGTGGCAGGCAGATTAAATTTAAGTATATTTCAATTAAACATCAAATTTCAGGCTAATACTTCTTTAAAGTAAATGGAAGCCTCATAATACATATAGTATCATATTTTTCTGACTTATAGCTTATTTATCTAGGTCTCCTATTCAAACCAGGAACTAAGCTTTATTGAAAATCTGCTCTTTTCTGTCTATTTATATTTGCAGTTGAAACTTCCTTCTCCCTTAGCCCATTAGCTACTCTGGATTGCCTTACTTCTACTTAAAAAACATCTTCCTCACTTACTCCATCTGGTCATATGGAAGATATTTTCCTATCTCATATTGGCCCATATGTATTTTCTTCTAAGTCTTTTATCTCCAAAAGCATCTATGCCCACATGCTGACACCTCAGTCCCTACAGTGTCAGAATTAGTTTCTCAGTGTTTTCAGGTTCAAAGTTGGGTCCACTGGCATTTTTGTATTATAGCATATATATTTTTGGCTGTTAGTGTTATCATTGTGTCTGGCAGGCTTACTAACAACAGGTTTTATATGCTGAAGTAAAGTTTACATAATTGAAACACTCAGCATATTAAAAACTGGGATGAATTTTTTCTTTTTTTTGTTGTTCAAGTACAGTTGTCCCCAAAATGGGGACAACTGTCTGCCATCACTTTCCCCAACCCCAACCACCCCTATTTCTCACCCTCAATCCTTCCCCCATTTGGCTTTGTCCATGGGTAGAATGAAAAACTTAATGGAATGGTAACCATCCTCTATACACTCACACTAGAATTTAATATGTGGAGCAGGGAGAAGATACCAGGATGTGAGGTACTAGGGAGACTGACATGCAGCCCCTGACTTGAAATATCTCTCCCCACCCCTACCCCCACACCACTAGCACACCACTGATAAGATCTTACTGTGAGAGATCTATGCTGTAGCATTGACAATGTTGTAATACTAATAGTTCAAATAAGTAACAAAGGAGTCTAATTTCCTTATCTAATAGTATAAACTACTCCATCAGATCCTTTCCTGTTTGAGAACAACTGAGAATATTTTCCCAGAAAAAGCCAAACAATAGACAAAATTGCAAAGGGGCAGAGAAAGGGTGAGCCCTAGGGACTCAAAATGGGGCTGATTAGCTTGTGGCCTTGAGAGGTGAGGAGGTCAGACAAGGGGAGAGTCCAAAAAGCCAAAGGCCCTCATGCCTTTATTCACCACTGACCTTGAGACCAGTTCTGGACAGCCTGGGATTCTGGGCTATAGAAGGCAATGCCACCCTCCACTGAATTCTTTGGTTTTGGAGTGTCTGTATAGTCATGAATCAAATCAGAGATTCTTGGCAAATTCAGTCCCTCCAGCCCCTTCCACCACAGGAACCTTCTCTACCACACACCTTCCTCCATGAAAACAATCCTTTTCCAGGTCCCTAAACCTCAAAGAACCATGTTGAGGTCATGGATCATCCCCTTTCTCCATCCAGCCATGGATAAACATATGCCGATGGGTGGAGAGACAAGCAGAAAATATCAAGCACGTCACCACATTTACAAGAGCTATGCTGAGCTTCTTGCATTCAATAAATACAAAATCTAATGCTGATTAACTGCATGCTGCTAATGAGATGTAATGCATAAATCACAAAATGCAACAGCTATCTCCTCCTTAAAGCTTTAGCTGTATGACTTTGGGCAAGTGAATAAAATACTGTAGTGATAACATTTCTTATAGAATAGAGTTATACAATATATATGGAATAGGATATAGTAATGGAACTATCCATGCTTTAGTTTCTGCAGAATGATGATATTAATAGCACTTACAGAATAAAGTAGTGTAGATTAAATAAGCTGATGTATGTAACGTAATTATTTAGTAAATAGTAAGTATTCAGTAAATATTAGCTATTACTATGACTATTTCTACAGAATCTTTCTAATACTCTGAGTTTAGGAGGAGCAAAATTTGATAGCAAGTTAACAGGTTCCCACTTGGAATCTTGGTCACTAGTCATAATCAGAGCCTTTGGGTTGCTTCAAAAATATTCCAAATATAGTCACGAGAGTAGTAAACTTCCCACATCCCTTTTCCCATGTAAAGTGAATGCAGATTGAAGCAGAGGACCACACTGTTAACAAAGAGGAATGGGGGGAGACAGCTATATTTCACTTATCATTTGTTTTTATCGGGTCAAGGAGATCTATAGACAAATTCTTCCTGACTGAAAGAAGGAAACACATACATAAACTAGAGACACAGACCTATGAGGTGTGCAACTTCCTGTGTCCCTGATGAATGCTTCAGAAAATATTCAGTTTTGAATTTTTAAATTTCCATTTATTGTCACTGAAGGATGCATGGGGTGAGTCTGGGAGCTGGTCTGGGAAAGTCAGCTGGAAATAGGCTTTCAGGCTCTGCCTTGCTTTTTTGGTCACTCAAAGAGACCATTGACTTTTGTATCCTGGCCCTACCTCTGTATGACTCCTCAAATGCACAGACTCAAAGCATCCAAAAACTGTAAGGTATTTCATGCAGGTCAATGACTAAACCATTCAAGGAAAATGAATGCCTTTTTTTTTTTACAAAAATTTCTCCTGATATAGTACCCCACTCTGATGGCTCATCCTCAAGATGTAACTGTTTAATGAACTCAAATAGTCTAGCTGTGGCCTGTCTTGACATTTCTGTGGCCCTTGACAATGCAAGGCTTCATCTTAAAGTTGTCCTTCCATTTCAAGAACTAGTCCCACTGGATCAGTTTTCTCAGTTTCTCATCATGGCTTCCAGTCCCTACTGCATCCTCCTTCAAAACTGCCCCCAAGATGTCTGAAGTTTCACAGTATTTTTTTCACTTTTGAAGTTGGACCAATATTTCTTCATCTTTTCTCATTATAAACCACTTAGAAGAGTCTAATAATAAATCCTATGGATTTTCTCTCTACATTTTTCACTCTCACTCTGAAATGTGGCACACAATTTCAGGGGTTCACAAGCACACTAAATCACCCCTTTAACCTCCCATGAATCGAAGTGAGAAAGGAAAAAAGGAGCCCTTGACACCCAAGAACTGGCCTAACTGAGAAGTGGAGTGTCTGAGAACTGGCAATAGCTTGCTGGCAGCCACAGTTGTTCCCTTTTATTCTCCTAGTGAACATCTGTAGTCTCACAGAAAGCCAGTGCTACCAACATCAGACAAGGTATTTTGAGACCATAATAACATGAGACAAAACAAGGCTACTCTATACTTTTGTGTAAACACAGACAAAAAAATGACAAAATAGTGCACTTTTCCTTCTTGGCAAATATGAGTGACCTAACCAGTTACATCTTTTATCAATTACATCTCTATCCTTGCTCTGGTCTTCCCTCTCTATAGGTAATTGATTTAGCCACTCAAAGACAGAATTGACCATGCTTTCTTTTTATTGTTTTTGTAAAAGCTTTATTGAGATATAATTCATATACCATATAATTCACCTATTTAAAATACATAATTCAATGTTTGTGTTATATTCAGAGTTGTACAACCATTATAACAATCAATTTTAAAGCACTTTATCACCTCAAAAATAAACCCTGTACCCCTTATCTATCACCCTCAACCTGCCCATTCCCTGGCTCTAACCAGCCACTCCCCAACTTTCTTTATCTTTCTTTTCCTATTATGGTTATTTCCTAAAAAGGAAATAATGGCATGACTTGATGACTCCAACCCCAGTCTTTGTGTGACACTAACCACATGAACAACCCAGAGACAAAACTTCTTAGCTAAGTCCAGTTAACTCCTAGAACTGTGGAGACATAACAGTGAAAGCAATAGATAGGTGGAACAGCTCTGAAAGAACTGAAGTAGCTAATAATCAACATGTCTTAGCAGGGACCAGGAAGGGATGTATGGGTCTGGATCCTGAGAGTATTTCATCACAGGAATAAAGAAGAGTTTCTGTCTTTGTAAGTCATCTCCTGTGATACAAAAATTAATATTTTAGCAAGGCTTTTGGCAGATAATGCTAAGATGCTAAAAGGTTAGTTTTTGGAATCTTGAGTACAAGATGCCAGAACTTTTTTGAGGTCAAATGATAGAGAAAGGGATTGAAATTCCCAGAGAAGTGGTCACCATATTACAGTAAATGCACACTAAAGAGTCAGAAAATCTACTATCCAACTATGTTGCATGGGCCGGAGAGAGGAAAGCAAAGAAATTCCAGGTCTAGCTGATGTCTTTCATCAGTACAGCAGGGAGACTTTGGATCAGAGAGCTCCAAAGGACAGCAGGGCTTGGGGTTCTTATACCCCCAGGTTTATCAATGCTATCAGATGTTGAGTATAGTTTGGCAAGTGCACAAAGCAGGCAGGCTAAACTTATTTGAGTTATGTATAATAAAATTGTATATGTAAAAATTTGATCTTGATGCCAGTAAGGTTATGTACTAAATGGTCTCAGCTTGTTGTGAAGAATAAACAATCTAGGAAATCACTTCTCAAGGCCATCTTTGGCTTATTTATGTAACAATTATGCAACGTATCACGTTGTTCTTTGATTGAGGCCAAGAGCAGCTCAGGAGTCTCTAACAGACTCAGGCTGCAATTCAAGAAGTCTTTCCACATGGACTATCTGACATCAAAGACCCTGTGATTTTAGTGGTATCTGTGGTGGGGAAGACACTGTGTAAGGTTTCTTGCAACTGATAGGAATAAACTGATAGGAAAATCACAATGTACATCACCAATTTCTGAAACAAGGCCCTCTGCAGTACAAAATTATATGCTAGGTAAAAACTCCTCCTGTTCACATTTCTTTGAGTGCTGGACCATAGAACATCAAATGACCAACCATGCAGCTAGAGCTGCCTATCATGAGCCGGGTTCCATTAGACCCATTAGTCCATAAGGTCAGGTGTGCTCAGCAACAATTCACTTTAAGTTAGACGTGGTATATCCAACAGCAGCACAAACATGGCTGGAAAACACAAATAAATTGCATGAGCATGTGGCCCAGACCATCATGTCAACCTCTGCTGTTGTACTAAAATAAAATCTCTTTCTCAACTTTTGACTAAAAGAAGAAATAAGCCAATTTTGGTTCACAAATGAGCTAGCTACATATGTAAGTGCAAGCCAAAAATGGACTGTCCTGAGATACAGCTCAACTCAGGTGGTGGTCCTCAAAGTCAGTGGTGAGACTAAGTTCCCCTAATGGGCAGAGCTTGGGTAGTGCACACAGTCATTCACATTGTATATAATGAAAAGTGGTCTGAGGAGAGAATATGTATGGACTCATAGGCAGTAGTGAATGGCTTGGCTGGTGGTCATGGCCCTGGAAGGAGAAACATTGACCTGGAATACAAATGTCTGTGGAAGAGGCATGTCAACAGGCCCATGAAGTAGGCTCAACATACAAAGATTTTGTACCACCGAAAAACAACCACCACTGAAGAGCAGTAAACAATTAAGTACACAGAATAACCCTGAGAATTGACAACAGCAGCCAACCTCTGTCATTGATCGATCACCTCATGTCTGATGCAATGGATTCATCACCAGTGTATACACAGTAGCAGAGAAGGAGGCTATACATGGGTCTTACTGCTAGGTTCCCACTCCCCAAGGCTGACTGGCTATGGCTACCATACCTCTAACATGACAGCAATAGACATCAATGCTGAACCCTCACTTAGGGCACCATTTCTTGAGGTGACCACATGCCTACTTGGGAGCAAGTTGATTACCCCATTTCCACTCTTGAAGGGTTAGAAATTCCTCTTGACTGAAAGAAATATATATTTAGGACACAAGTTTATCTTTCTTTTCTGTAAAGTCTCAACCAGTACTACTCTCCAAAGGCTTACAAAATATTTGATTCACTGCCATAGTATTCCATATGACATTGCTTCAGACCAAAAGGGTATGACCAAGCAGCTGTGTCAGGAGGCCACAGCCCCATAGAATCATTGGTCCTGTGATAAATCATAGCACCATAAGATGTCAGCCTGACAGAGTAGCAGCATGAGCAGCTACAATACCATCTTGGAGACAATGCCCTTTGAGAATGGTACACCATCCTTCAGGTGCAACATATACACTAAATCATGTATGAGTTCAAGAACCAAGAGCATGCACCAGGAAAACAGAAATTTGCACACTTCATAGCACTATGTATCCAGATCATGAATGTGTTCTCTTCTTCCAGAGTCTAAGAACTAAGAGGTTGAAATAGGTGTGACCCTGCTTACCATTATTCTCAAAGATCCACTTCAGGAATCTCTTCTTCCTATCATTGAAATTCTAGGCTCAACATAACTAGAAGTCCTGATTCTCAGAGAGGAAGCATGAAGAACATTGCAAGGGTCCCAATGAAACATCATGTTATGTCTGAGGCCTGGCAACTTTAGGCTCCTCTATCAGGACTCCAACAATCAAGGATAGAGTCACTGGACCTGCAGGTATAATTGATCATGATCTTCAAGAGGAGATATGGCTAGTGTTATACAAGGGGAGGCAAAAAGATTTGGTGAGACATTGCTTGGTGCTCTCCAGACCACATTTGACATAAAATTGAAGAGCATAGTAGGCATTGGTTGAGAATGTCATGGTGCTAGGGGCTCACATCCTTCCAAGACAGAGGTTCACAACCTTCCAAAACACCAGTGAGCCACAAGACCAGCAGAGGTGCTAGCCAATGAAGAGAGTTGAGAAGAGCTGGTGTGAAAAGAAGATAATAAGTACATCTTGCAGCGTGAAGAATGCTGTGGTGTGTGGTACAATAGTTTCATTCCCTAAATTTCTTCCTCTTTTAAGTTTCCTCAGGAAAAGAGACCAGACACAGTTCTAGAGAATATATTTCTACATAAGGATGAACAAGCTAGATGAAGTGAATGAATCTGAACAGCACACAGGAAAGTAGGAGAAATGGTGGGGTGCTGCCAAGACCCCTCTTCTAGCTTCAGGCACTCATTTCCTCAGCTGCTGGGAGTATTAGGTATTGGGAAGGAGAGGTAGTAATGGTTCATAGATGAGTCCTTTTCTCAATTTTCCACAGCCAGAGACAATTAACTCTTCCAAGGTTATGCTCCTTCTTGGCTACAACCTGCATCCTATAACTAGTGTCTCTGAGGACACAATTCTCTGCACTGGGAAGAAGAGGAGACACTGGACACCAAAATTACTTGAAATGTAGATTCCTGGTTGCAGGGAATTCCGGTGTGATAGGATCCTAGAACCAGGTTTTCTATTTAAGCAGCAGCCCTAGAGATTCTGATACTAATGTTCTCCAAGGCACCCTGTGACTGATGATGTGTCTCTCCGAGCCAATCAGGCAGCAGGGGATACCCTAAGAAGTACCTCCAGGTCAACCAGAGGGTTATGAGCCAAGTCAATGTCTTGTCTTCTTCTGGGCCAAATTGGCCCACAGGTTCTTGCAATGTATTCTAGAGCCACACTGTCCAACATGGTAGCCAAAAGCCACAGGGATTATTGAGTGTTTGAAATGCAGCTGCTTTGAATTGAGATGTACTGCAGATGTAACACAGACACTGGATCATGAAAACTTGCTATGAACAAAAAATGTAGAAGAGCTCACTAATAATTTTTATTACATGTTGAATTGACAATGTTTTGGATACACTGAGTTAAATTTATTACAAAATTAATTTTGCTTTTAAAAACTTTTTTTCATGAGATACTAGAAAATTTAAAACTATATTTGTGGCTTGCAATTGGGGTTCATGGTATATTGCTATTGTATGTTGCTGCTTTAGACAATCCTTCCCACAGGATACTACCTCCACCCTGATCCCACACCTACTGTGGCCCCAACTTGATCAGTTCCTTTGAAATCCTGATAGCTATCATTTATTGCTACTCGTGTGTCAGACACCACCCTAAATGCATTACACATGTTATCTCACTTAACTTTCACACCACCCTCATGAGACAGGTATCAGAGTAGGCAGTCCTCAGATAAAATGTCCCCAAGACTGACCTGCCCTGAAGCTTCTGGTATAGTGTTAAAAATACTTTCCTGTTGTCTAAGTGCTCTGCCACCTATAAGCTCCTAAAAATTAGAATCCATTTCTTTTTTAACTCTGACATCCTAGCACAGTTTACATGGAAGGAAGAACTCAGTTGAATGAATATATAAGGTGTAGCAAGACTAAGTGACTTTTTACTCTTTGGGTCACACAACTTCTATGTGGTCATGCTATGACTTGATTCTTGATCTGGCTGTAAAGACACAAACCAACTCCAAGAGGGGGTTGCAGTACAAGGGTGTGTGGAGGGAAGAGGCTCCGATTTCATGCTTTTCCTGTGATATTTTTTTCTCTGTGAGATTGTATGACCAACAAGTATGCAAGTAGGTTGATAAATACCAAAACTGGTCCTCGTTGTTGACGGATGGAAAGGTCACCAGCAAGAGGCCCAGAATCCTCTGAAAAGAGATTTGTAAAGTAAGAGGGAACCAGAGCCCAGCAGTCCTGCTGTCCTTCCCAGCCTTTGGAGGTAGCCAATGTGCAATTAACACCTAGAACACTAGGGGACAGTGTGTGCTTGCTGCTTCCCACTTCTCCATTGTCTTCCTTCAGTGACTCAAAGCAGCTTTTCCCAAGAAAGCAGATCTCCACTTCAGGGGTTCTAAGTCACAGCCTTTTCCATCTCTCTCAACAGGACTTCTCTTGAGTGATGAAACTGAACTTGGTGACAAAAATGCTCACAGCAGCTTCAGTCTGAGCCATTCTCAGTGGCAGGAAAATGTTCTCCCTGTGGTAACTTATCCTGGAAGGACACAAAATCAGAGAATTATAGATTGTTAACCATCATTAGAAAGGAGATGGCTGCTTCTGTTTCTATGGCAATGGGACACTATTATATTTCTATTGTGTCTTTCTTCTTCCACCCACCCACAAGTACATAATTTATGTATTTGAGAAATGGATGAAGATCATCAAAGATGTACCTGGGTGTGAGATGTCTATTCACAGGAGTTCTGATTCCCTGACCACTTGGACATTTGTACATAGAAATTTGTGCAAATGTCTATGTCCGAAAAAAGGACATTTGCGTGCTTTCCCCACAGCATAGCCCCATGCTAGCTCATCACCGTAGCCCCTACATGGCTCCCATTCTTACCGCCTTGTGTCTGTTAGCATCCCTCTCACACAGATAACCCTTGACCTTGTGCTCACTGTCATCTCCTTTCCTTGGACCTTGCAGCTCCACTTCCCCTGGAAATCCCACCTGCCTCTCACCCACAGATTCAGCTCACCCTAAAAGGCTAGGCTCAGTTCTAGAAACCCTCTTCCCTCTGAGTCTGAAACCACCTGGCCTGAACTAGCAGTTGTATGGGCCCTGCCATTACCCCTCATCCAAGATTCTGAGCATCTGTGCTAATTCTGTCATGACCAGGTAGGGAAACTTAGGTATTAGCCTCAATCCTTCTTGTCTTCTGCTCTTCAAATTCCTTTATTTTCTAATCTCTGGGCTTCCTCTGGAGCATGAGTGATCTTCACCAAGACCTGCCCCAACCCTTTCCATTTAGGTGGCAGAGTTGCATGATTCTGGTGGTACAGAGTTCACCAATATCCATGCTGGAAAAGGTGACCTGGACATGAATACAGAGATCACAGCCCAATTAGTTTAAAGAGTCAATGGAGCAAGGTGAAAGAGGACCTTGCTCAGTGGTCTGGGGTGAGTGGAATAAAGAACAGACTCACAAGTTCCAGCCAAGATGGAGGTGTAGGTAGAAACACTTTTCTTCCTTACACAACCAAAAGATGGATAAAAACCAATTTAAAAACAATAAACAACCAGAATTGCGAGAAAATCAAACTGCATGGAACTCCAACAACCACGGAATTAAAGAAACATTCATCCAGACTGGTAGGAGGGGCAGAGATGGGCAGCTGCGCAGAGAAAACTCATGGTAAGGCAGAGAGGACCTGTGGCAAGGGGGCAGAGCACGTGGGCTTGAAGCCAGGGCTGGCTGACCAGGAAACTAAAGATTCAAAATCTTTAGTTGTAAAATTCTGGGGGGGGTTGTAAAGGCAAGAGAAACTCCCAGTCTCATAGGATAGTTTGGTTAGATGTGGGAAGTGAAGGAAGTGATGGAAAGTGGAGTGAGAGTCCAGTAAGCAGCAGTTTCCTCTCTGACCCCTCCCCCACAGACAGTTCCACAACACAGTGACAATGGTTGCCCCACCTTGGTGAATACCTATGACTCTATCCCTTACAACATAACAGGTGCACAGAGACAAATAAATATGGCCCAAAGGAAAGAATAGATCAAAACTCCAGAAAAAAATTAAGTGGTGAGGAGATAGACAATCTGTCAGATGCAGAGTTCAAAACATTGGTAGTCAGGATGCTCACAGAAATAACTGAGTTTGGTCACAAAATGAAGGAAGAAATGAAGGCTATACAAAATGAAATTAAGGAAAATATATAGGGAAGTAAAAGTGAAGGGAAGGAAACTAAGATTCAAATCAATGATTTGGAACAAAAGAAAGAAAGAAATATCCAACCTGAACAGAAGAAGCAAAAATTCAAAAACACGAGAAGAGGCCCTGGCTTGTACAGCTCAGCGGATTGAGCATGGGCCTGTGAACCAAACGGTTGCCAGTTCAATTCCCAGTGAGGGCACATGCCTGGGTTGCAGGCCAGGGGGATGCAAGAGAGGCAACCACATATTGATGTTTCTCTCCTTCCCTCCCATCCTCTCTCTCTAAAAATAAATAAATAAAATCTTTAACAAAAAAAAATAATAAGAAGAGGCTTAGGAACCTCTGGGACAACTTTAAACGTTCCAACATTCAAACCATAGGAGTGCCAGAAGGAGGAAGGGAAGAGCAAGAGATGGAAATTTTTGAACAAACAATGGCAAAGGAAATAGAATTTCAGAAAGTCCAGGAAGCCCAGAAAATCACAAAGATATTGGATCCAAGAAGAAACACACCAAGGCACATCATCATTAAATTACCCAATATTAAAGACAAAGAGAAGATCCTAAATGCAGCAAGAGAAAAAGAGATCCAACCTACAAAGAAGTTCCCATAAGACTATCAGTTGATTTCTCAAAAGAAATCTTGCAGGCAAGAAGGGGCTGTAAAGAAGTAATCAAAGTCATGAAAGGCAAGGACCTACATCCAAGATTATTCTATCCAGCAAAGCTATCATTTAGAATGGAAGGACAGATAAAGTGCTTCCCAGATAAGGTCAAGTTAAAGGAGTTCATCATCACCAAGCCTTTATTTTATGAAATGTTAAAGGGACTTATCTAAGAAAAAGAAGATGATCAAAACTATGAACAGTAAAATGACAACAAACATATAATTATCAACAACTGAACTTAAAAAAAACAAAAGCTAAACAAACAACTAGAACAGGAATGAATCACAGAAATGGAGATCACATGGGGGTTATCACATGGGGATGGGGAGGAGGAGAATGAGGGGGGAAGGTACAGGGAAAAAGAAACATAAATGGTAGGCATAAAACAGATAGGAGGAGGTTAAGAATAGTATAGGCAATGGAGAGGCCAAAAAACGTATTATGTACAACCCATGGACATGAACTAAGGGATGGGGAATGCTGGAGAGTGGAGTGGTGCAAAGCAGGGGAGGGGGATAAAGGGGAGAAAAAATTGGGACAACTGCAATATCATAATATATAAAATATACTTAAAAAAGAATAGGTTCACCTCGCTTGACCTTTACAACCCACTGCTAAATAGAGATCATCCCCATTTTACAGATAAGGAAACACGTTCGTGGATGGTTAAATAACTTATGCAGAGCCATTTACTCCTCCAGGGCACCAACTCAAACACAAAGCTGTGGTTTCAATGCCTCCTGCACAACCATTCATATCCCTATGTCACACAGGGGCTAAGAGAAGGTGTCCTGTCCTGTGTGTGACTTCCAAAATAAAGGGAACTACTGCTTTAAAAAGAAAAAGGAAATTACAAAAACATGAGGACATCCTAGGAAATGCTGAAATTGGTCACTCCAGGGATCCAACAGAGAGAGAGCTGCCCTGGCTCACATAACTGATGGTGCTTTTCAGACTGTATAAGGGCAGGTGTGCTTAGTAGTGGGTTATCGGCACCACTCACCCACCTCTCCATCGCAGGCAGCCCAGGGAATCCCTCTTGTTTGTAGTTAGTAAAGAGCAAAGGTAGTGTCTTTGGTTCATGTAAAAGGAAGCCAGAGAAGTAGCAGCAGAGAAGTTTCCTCAAGTTTCATATTGACTCTAAAATTTAGACTAGCAAAAATATTTGAATTAAGAGTCTCAATTCCAAAGATACTATTTTTTCCCCTGGTATCCAACCTCTGCATTACACTTTGTAAAAGGGAAACATTTCTCATGTGGTAATCCACAGATTATTTCCCGTGAGTCCAGACGGCATAGATAAACATAGGTGCAATTTCCACCTCTAACACAGGGTGGCAGTAGCACCATGATATGAAGGAGCTGAGACCTGTTATGCCCTCTGAGAAGCCACTGTTAAATGCCATCTAGGCTGGCTGTTTCACCTGGGCCCTCCAAATGCGTAGTGAAGGGAATGTGTAGGGAGGGAGAAAAGTGGCATTCGAGTCTTAGAAAATGTGTCTGGTGGCTCTTTTTTCTGGAAATATACCTCCCTTTTTCTCTCATAGACAGAGGGAAATAGAAACAGTAAAGGGTCAGGAATTTTTCTCTTTCCAACATTTTGCAACAGACCCTACCTTGGTACCCTCAATTCTGTAAGGCCAGGCCAATTCTCTTTGTATACAGGGCTTCCACAGTCACAAAGCTATGATTTCTAGATTGGGCATTGATGACTCCCTCAGGCCTCTTTCCTCTCCTTTTAATATGCTGTCCAAAAGCACATATCTCTGGCTCACCTGTTATCTCCTTTCAGATTCTAGTCCTTGGGACCAAGCCAAAATTCAGGTATTTGGGGCCTGGCACATCTCAGGCCAAGTTTTCAACTCTGTCAGTAATTTCCATATACCTGCTTCTCTAGACAAACTTGTCTCTTTCGTTCCTCACTGTTCCCGCCACCCTGATCTATTTTCCTATCTCATGCCATTTGTTATGTGTTCCTCTGACACATCTTCATCCTCTGAAAGGCTACCTACCTGGTCTCAACATCTCACACATGGCCTTACAACCCTTTCTTGATGTCAGAAATATTGAGAATAATATGCACCATTTGCCTGGTACGACCAGGATTGTACAAAGATTAACTTGACTCATCCTCACGGACTCAGGAAACTCCATCCCATTTCACCTTGTTTTATAGATGTGGACACTGAAGCATAGTATGTTCACTCACCCAGGTTTCCACTATTGATGCAAACAGGTGGTGGGGAGACATAAATTTCCACCTCTACTTAGATGAATACAGTTCCTGCCCCTGAACTCAGAGAGGATGACTTCAGCCATGCCTATCTGTGACGACCTGTGACCATAAACAGGAAGTGTGGAGATGAGGGTTGAAATCCTGGCTCTGACACTTGCTGATTGAGTAATAGACAGGTAGCTTTAGTGAAAAAAAAATGCTCTCTCTGTTTCTTCATTTTAAAATGGTGGTAAGAATAATAGGGTTATTGTGATGGTTCGAGGTGAAATATAAACTGTTGGGTTTGTGGCAGAGTCTGTGAATATTGTAGTTATTACTCTACTTTACTGAATCTGCTGTAACCAAGTATTCAGCATCAGTCACTCTGAAAACACAAAGACATGCAGCTGAACACCAATAGTTTATGAGACTTCTAAACAAACACTGTAATGCAGAACCATATGAATGGAGGCATTCAAAGTAGGCAGAACTAAAGGATGAAACCTCACTAAGGAATATCAGATAAGGACCCTTCTTGGTCATACCTCCCAAATGAAGTCCTGTAGCTCTGACTCATGTGATTGTTACCCCATCAGAACCTGACAGAAGGATTTTGGGTTCAACGAGTCTCCTCTCACTCCCAGAGAGCACCCTTTATCTGATGAACTTCATTTCCCTTCAGCTCGCCAGCGTTAGGCTGGAGTGCAGAGTGAGCCAGCTCTGTGAGCCCACTCCCTACTCTCCACCATGAGGAGGAAGGGCTTTTCAGAAGCCCACATTCATGATTCTACCCCAGACCTTTGGTTGAGACAGCTTGGCCATTCCTGTGCCCTCCCCAAGTATGTTGGAACTATGACTGAAAAAAAAATCAGTCTCTTCAGGTGACAGTAACTCTGGGCACTGCGGGCTGCCATCTTCTACTGGCTGGGCAGAGCCAGTGTGCTGGGAAAAATGCATGAAGAGGAGGATGGTGGAAAGAAGAAATAAAGATGGAGACAAAGTATTCACAGCATTCCCAGAAACTATCTTAGTTCCAGTGTTCTTGAGGAAGGACCCTTTCTCATTATGAAACCCTTGCCACCACCAGCACCACCAGTCCGGCCATCTTGGTCTGGTCTCTGTCGCCAGCTGCCTGTGAAATCCTGCCTATTCCCTAGACCTACCTGAGGCTAGAGGATCCTGTGTGCCATGACCAAGAATTGCTAGACACTCTTCGCCTTGTCTGCAATCCCAAGCTGATTTTTGAGAAAAAGGACAACCCCTCCCCTGACTTTGTTCTGCATGAAGAAAAATAGATGCAAATAGCACAGGTGATACCTCTGCCATAAAAAGAAGTCCCCTACACATTCCAGTGGTTAGTGGATCAAGCTTCTCTTTGAACAAAATAAAACCCCTGATTCCTGGGATCCCCACTGTCTGGGTAGACTGAGTCACCTCAAGCCAACTGACACCCACCTGGATCTGTGCTTGAGAAGAGGAAACTGTAGCTTCCCCACCTTACCAATCTTCAGGCAAATTTTGCAAGCCTCCAGATGGCCCCCAAAGCAATGAAACCTTCCCTCCCCTGCCCAGCCTCACCTGCTACCCAAATGGGTGCCCATGGCACCCAATTTAGGACCCAGCACCAGAAGATATCCCTGGGGAACCTGCACCTTGCAGCTGGGAAAGGTGTCCCCTCCAGCACCCCATCCCTTTGTTCCAGAAATACTTCTTATCCTCTCCTGCAATTATTGCATTTTTTACTTCTTTCCATCTGGATTGTGAGGTCCTTAAGACAAAGCTTCTTGTTTGTTCTTTTAGACATATACTGGTAATAAGTACTCAATAAATACTGTCAAGTTGTCTTTTCCCTTCAAAGTGCCAGCCATCATCTTCTTTTCTGCCAGGCTGAATGTTAGGGCAGATAGAGCCTCTCCCTCACACTTTACCCTTGCTGTCTCATCTATTTACTCTTATTTCTTGACTCTGGATGGTTAGTTCTGAAAGTCCTGAAGCCTGTGCTCATCTCTTCTACTGCCTTGAGGAAATGCTATGAACCCAAGAAGGGCACTAAACCCAACCAACTTCTCCTGCAGTTTCAGCATGAAGGGCTAATCTGAGATAGCCATTAGGCATGGTAGTGTTAACATGCAGACCCTGGATGCAAAACCAAATAAGAAAAGCACTGGGGTTAGGGGAAGTTATGGGAGAGGTGGGATGAGGGAGGAGGTGATGGGCTGGGGACTCTGAAATGGATAGTGAGGGACAGGATAAGGGTTACAGCACGGGAGAGGCATGGAGGGGTGCAGCTGTCTGCAGAACCCATTAGCAAGTCATGTGAGAGTTGATTGTGCTTTGAGCAACTCAAATTGTCTCCATCACAGGACACCCCATGCAAAGTTCCACTCCTCAGACTTGCCCAGCCTTTGGATTCATTAGACCATCTGATCCTCAGGATGGTATGTGAAGGCTTCCAGGATCAGGAAACACTGTTGCTGGTGACTTATGCTTCAGGGCCATTCAGCCAGTCTGCTCTCCCCAGACCCTCAGCCCCTGGTCTTACACCCCCTTCCCTCTACCACAGCCAGGGCACAGATCTGCTAGGACCAGAAAACAAACATAATGTGTGGAATCTCAAGAAGTTGACTGGCAGAGCGGCAATGACAAAGAATGGACACTCTGCTACTGCAGAGGCTGGCATCCTCCTTACTCTCCCTGCCAGTGGCTGTGGAAGCAAGTGTAGGGTGGCTGGACCCTATGACGTTGACAGCAGAGCAGGCAGTGTTGTGAAAGCTGCAAGTGTTTGTGTCCAGTGCTGAGATCTTGGGGCACTTTGCCATCAGTGTACACCTGGCCTTTCATGCTCACACTCCTGCAGCTAATCCCTGCATAATTGTGTTTCACTTTATTTTCACACAGCCACCTAGGGCCTGAGCAAGTAAGTTGAGGTCCTGAGCAACTGGGGAACTTGGCAACTTTGCAGAAATATCAATATGTGCTCTAAGATCAATGCACAGACACAGTTATCCATTTCATCCTCACAAGCCTGTGATGCATGTTCTTTCATCATCACAACCATCTTTGTCTGTCCTGGGGAACTGACTTAGTCTCAACCCTAGAGCCTGTGTTCTTTTGACTCCATCTTTAATGAGTGTTCTTCATTAATTACATGTTTCCATTATCACCCATTTTACCCATAACCATAATACATTCAGTGGCTTTCACATACCTCTTCTCTACTTTATGCTGTGTGTGAAAATTGTTTATAATTTTACAGATATAAGAGATCAAGAAAAGAAAGAACTTGCTAGCCTTCAGCTAAGAGGTAGAAAGATCTTGGCACAGAAGCAAGACTCTCATCTCCTCATCCCCATCACTTGTCTTTCATGCACTGTTAGACACTTACATGTTAATAAAGAATTCTTAATAACATGCAAAATGTTTGTTACTTATTATCATTTTTATTGTTGTTCAAGTACAATTGTCTTCATTTTTACCTCACCACTCCCCCTCATCCCAGCCATCCTCACTTCCCACCTTCCATCCTATGTCCCTTTGGCTTTATCCATATGTCCTATATACATGTTCCTTGATGACCCTTCTTCCTTTACCCACCATTCTCCCCTCCCAGCTCCCTCTAGTTACTGTCAGTTTGTTCTTTATTTCAATGTCTCTGGTTATATTTGCTTGCTTGTTTGTTTTGTTGATTAGTTTCCACTTAAAGGTGAGATCATATGGTATTTCTCTTTCACTGCCTGGCTTATTTTACTTAGCATAATGCTCTCCAATTCCATCCATGCTGTTGCAAATGGCAGGAGCTCCTTTCTTTCTGCTGTGTATTCCATTGTGTAAATGTACCCTACATTTTTAATCCACTTGTCTACTGATTGGCATTTAGGTTTCTTCCACCACTTGGCTATTGTAAATTGTGTTGCTATGAACATTGGGGTTCATAGGTTCTTTTTAATTAGTGTTTCAGAATTCTTAGGGTATAGTCCCAGCAGTAGAATTGCCAGGTCAAAAGGCAGTTTCATTTTTAGTTTTCTGGGGAAATTCCATAGTGTTTTCCACAGTGGCCACACCAGCCTGCATTCCCACCAACAGTGCACTAGGGTTGCCTTTTCTCCACAACCTTGCCAACACTTGTTGTTTGTTGCTTTGGTTATGATGGCCATTCTGGGGATGTAAAGTGGTATCTCATATTGGTTTTAATTTGCATTTCTCTGATGGTTAGTAATGCTGAGCATCCTTTTATATGTATCTGGGTCCTTTGTATGTCCTCCTTGGAGAAGTATCTGTTTAGGTCCCTTGCCCATTTTTTTACTGGATTGTTTGTCTTCCTGGAGTAGAGTTGTGTCAGTTCTTTATATATTTTGAACATAGATATCCTTGTCTAAGATATCATTTGCAAATATATTTTCCCATGTGGATGTTTCCGAGTTCGTGTTGCTGATGTTCTCTTTAGCCATACAGAAGCTTTTTATTTTGATGAAGTCCCATTTGTTTATTCCTCCCTTTATGCCCCTTGCTCTAGGAGACGTATTGGTAAAAATATTGGAGCATGGAATATCTGAGATTTTCCTCCAGATGTACTCCTCTAGGACTTTTATGGTGTCACAACTTGTATTTAAGTCTTGCATCCATCTTGAGTTTATTTTTGTGTATGGTGTAAGCTGGAGGTTGAGTTTCATGTTTTTTGTATTTATCTGTCCAGATCTTCCAACACCACTTTGTTGAAGAGGCTATTGTTACTCCATTCTATATTTCTGCCCCCTTTGTCAAATATTAATTGACCATAGAGACCTAGGTTTATTTCTGGCTCTCTATTCTGCTCCATATTCTATGTCCTGTTCTTATGACAGTTCCAGACTATTTTGATTACTATGGCCTTGTAATATAATTTGATGTCCAGTATTGTGATCCCTTGACTTTGTTTTTCTTTCTTAAAATCGCTGAGGCTATTTGGGGTCAACCTGGTACCATATAAATTTTTGAAATATGTGTTCTGTATCTATGAAATGTGTCATTGGTATTTTAATAGATATTGCATTGAATCTATAAAATACTTTGGGTAGTATGGACATTCTGATGATGTTTATTCTTCCAATCCATGAACACAGTATATGCTTCCATTTGTTTGTGTCTTCCTTAATTTCTTTCTTCAGTGGTCTGTAGTATTCTGAGTACAGCTCTCTTACCTCCTTTGTTAGGTTTATTCCTAGGTACTTTGTTTTTCTTGTTGCTATATCAAATGGGATATTTTTCTAATTTCTGTTTCTGATATTTCATATTTGGTGAGCAAAATTGCCTTCTATTTCTGACTATTGATGTATCCCACTGTTTCCCTAAATTCACTTATTAGGTCCAGTAGTTTTTTGGTGGAATCTACAGGATTTTCTATGTACACTATCATGTCATCTGCAAACAAGACAGTGTTGCTTCCTCCTTTCCAATTTGGATGCCTTTTATTTCTTTTTCTTGTCTGATTGGTGCCACTAGTACTTCCAATACTATGTTGAATTGAAGTGGTGAAAGCAGACGTCCTTGTCTCGGTCCTGACCTTACTGGGAAAGATTTTACATTTTTCCCATTGAGTATGATATTGCCTATGGGTTTCTCATATATGGCCTTTAGTATGTTAAGGTATGCTCCCTCTACTCACAATTTGCTGAGTGTTTCTATCATAAATGGGTGCTGTACCTTATCAAATGTTTTATCAGCATTTATAGATATGATTGTGTGGTTTTTGTCTTTCCCTTTGTTTATGTGATGTATTATGTTTATGGATTTGTGGATATTGTATCATCATTGCATCCCTGGTATGAATCCCACTAGATCATGGTGTATGATTTTTTAATGTATTGCTGTATGTGCTTTGCCAATATTTCATTGAGGATTTTAGTGTCAGCGATATTGGCCTGTAGTTTTCTTTCTTTGTTGTGTCTCTATCTGGTTTTGGGATTAGGATGTTGCTGGCTTCATAAAAAGAGATTGGGAGTCTTCCTTCTTCTTGGATGTTGGAGTAATCTGTGATGGATACGGGTTATCTCTCCCTTAAATGTTTTATAAAATTCTCCTGTGAAACTGTTTAGTCCAGGGCTTTTGTGTGCTGGGAGTTTTTTTTTTTATTACTGCTTCAATTTTGTCAGCTGTTATTGGTCTGTTCAGGCTTTCTGCATCTTCTTCATTGAGTTTTAGAAGATAATATTTTTCTAGAAATTTGTCTGTTTCACCTAGGTTTTCAAGTTTCATGGCATATAGTCCTTCATAATAATTTCTTACAATCCTTTGTATTTCTGTGGTACCTGTTGTAATCTCTCCTTTTTCATTTCTGATTTTGTTTATTTGGGTCCTCTTTTTTTTTTTTTTTATTGATGAGTCTGGTTAAAGGCTTGTTGATTTTGTTTATCTTTTCAAAGAACCAGTTCCTGGATTAATTAATTCTCAGAATTAATCCTCAGGTTGACAATCCTTAGAATTGTTCTTTTAGTCTCTATGTTGTTTGATTCTGCTCTGATCTTGGTTATTTCTTTCCTTCTACTCACTCTGGGCTGTGTTTGTTGTTGTTCCTCTTATTCTTGTAGATATAGGGTTAGATTGTTTATTTAAAATGTTTCTATCTTATTGAGCACGGGCTGCAAACCAAAGCATCGCAGGTTCGATTCCCAGTCAGGGCACATGCCTGGGTTGCAGGCCACAGCCCCCAGCAACCACACATTGATGTCTCTCTCTCTCTCTCTTTCTCCCTCCCTTCCCTCTCTAAAAATAAATAAGTAAAATCTTAAAAAAATGTTTCTATCTTTTTGTAGGTGGGCCTATATCACTATGAACTTCCCTCTCAGGACTGCCTTCACTGTATCCCCTAAGTTTTGGACCATTGTGAGTTCATTTTCATTTGTTTCCAGAAACTTTTTGATTTCTTCTTTGATCTCATTCTTGATCCATTCATTGTTTGATATCATTCTATTCAATCTCCATGAGTTTGAGTGTTTTTGAGTTTTATCCTTGAGGTTGGTTTCTAGTTTCACGCCCTTGTGTTCTGAGAATTGCTTTCTATGATTTCAATTTTTTTGAATTTGTTGAGGCTTGTTTTGTGTCTTACCATGTGGTCTATCTTTGAAAATATTCCATGTGCAATTTGAAAAGAATGTGTAGTTTTGTTTCTTTAGGATGAAAGGCTCTATGTGTATATTAGTTAAGTCCATATGATCTAGGGCATTGTTCAATGCTGCAATATCCTTGATATTCTATTTGGAAGTCTATCCATTTTCCATTTTTGACAGTGGATGTCAAAATCCCCTTGTATAAGTGTTTTGCTGTCTATAGGTCTTTCTTGAAGTCCTCCAAGATTTGCCTTATATATTTGGGTGCTCCTATTTTGGATGCATATATGTTTATGATGTTCATGTCTTCTTGATGTATTGTGAAGTGTCCTTCTGTGTATCATGCCCTTGAGTATTATGAAGTGTCCTTCTGTGTCTCTTTTTATGGGTTTGTTTAGAAGTGTATTTTATCTTTTATAAGTGTTGCTACACCAGCTTTTTCTTCCTGTCCATTTGCTTGGAGTATTTTTTCCAACCCTTCACTTTCTGTTGTGTAGGCCTTTTGTTCTGAGGTGGGTGTCTTGTAGGCAGCATATGTGTGGGTCATGTTTTCTTATCCATTCAGGTACTCTGTGCCTTTTGATTGTAGCGTTTAATACATTTATATTTAAGGTTATTATTGATAGGTACTTATTCATTGTCATTTTACTCACTTCATACCTGTGTTCCTTTCTCTCTGTCTCTCTCTCTGTCTCTTTCTCTCATCCTTTTCTTAAAGCAGTCCTTTTAACATATCTTGCAGTCTGGTTTGGTGAAAGTGTATTCTTTCAGCCTTCTTTTGTCTGGGAAACTCCTGATTTTGCCTTCAATTTTAATTGAGAGCCTTGTTGGGTAGACTAGTCTTGATTGCAGACCTTTGCTTTTCTCTACTTGGAATATATCTTGCCATTCCTTTCTGGCTTGCAGTGTTTCCATTGTGAAGTCATTCACTAGCCTTATCGGGGCTCCTTTGTATGTTACTTTCTGTTTCTCCTTTGCTGCCTTTATGATTCTCTCTTTGTCTTGGAATTTTGCCATTTTAAATATGATGATTCTTGGAGTGGGCCTCTTTGTATTCCTCTTGATTAGGATTCCCTGTGTTTCCTGGATTTGTGTAGCTTTTTCTCTCATCAAATTAGGAAAGTTTTCTATCATTATTTTTTTAAACAGATTTTCTATCCCTTGCTCTTCTTCTCTTTCTGGTATCCCTATTATACAGGTATTACTATGTTTCATTTTGTCCTGCAGTTCCCCTAATACCTTTTCATTCTTTTTTAGTCTTTTTTCCTTTTCTTGCCCTTTCTGAGAGTCTTTTTCCATCTTGTCTGTCAGCATGCTGATTCCATTCTCTGCTTCACTTAGCCTGCTTTTGATTCCTTCTACCTTGTTCTTCAATTCAGAAATTGTATTCTTCATTTCCTCTTGATTCTTGTTGATGGTGTCTACTTCCTTTTTCATGCTGATATAGTTTGCATGAAACTATAGTAAGTTCATTGTAGTTTCCCTGTTATTTTTGGTAATTCTCAGTGACCTAATTCCTTATAACCATTGTTTTCAACTCAATATGTGGTAGTTGACTTGCCTGTATTTCATTTAGCACACTTTTTGAGAATTCCTCCTTTCCTTTCATTTGGGGTTTATTTCTTTGTCTTCCCATTGTTTGTGAGACTCTTATTGTTTGCCTCTGCTTCTTAAATTGATCTCTTCTGACTGCCTGAGTTTGTGGTGTGAATTTCTATGGTGGGAGATCTGTAAGATTCAATTGTGTAGTCTCCTTGATCTCCTAAACTTGCTGCTCTTAGGATGCCCTTTATGCCATTTATTTTGGTTCTCTTGATGTAATTGGATTTTGATTGTTCTTGAGTCATTCTTTAGTGAGTCCTTTCCTCCAGCTGGTTGACTGAGGGTCACTCTGCTCACCATGTCTTTTCGCTATTCTGTAGGTACTGCTAGAACAAAACCACAAAGCCCAGGGAACAAACCCATATCTGCAAAAATATCCCCCCCCCCAACCAAAATACCACTATCAACAACAACTGAACCAGCATTAATAAGGGCATAAAGAGATTAAGACTATTATAAGAAAGGAGAAAAATAAACTATAGTATAAATTCTAGTGACTTATATGCACAAATTGCTGGGTAAGAAATGAATGTGAGAAAGTTATTCAGAATAGAAAATATCACTAATCATGGAGAAGAAGACTATAGTGGATTTTTTTCTGGGTAGCCTCTAGCATTTACCACAGTTTTTTTCTTTCTGGATCTGCCTCTGGTGATATCAGATGTTGACTCCATCTGACCTTAGGCAGACTGCTGAGAGGCTGCCAGGGATCTACTGCCTGTTGTCAGCCTAGTTACTCTGCACTCAGCAGTCAGGCTTATGCACCACAGAGCCAGAACAGAATCTATCTTGGTGTCAGGGCTGTTGTTTCTCCTCAGGCTGCTGCTGCTTGGAGAGTGGTCTGCTTGAGCAGGATGGCTGCTGCTATAGTGGGGGGAAGACTCAGCACCATGATCCCAACATTTATTCTCTCAGTCATCTTCTCAAAGCTTCCATCCCCAGTCTCTCATCAGGAATCTGTAGTTCACTCTGCCCTCGCCTTGTCAGAGCTCTGGGGAAGTGGTAGCAATTGAAGAGCTCGCATTTTGGCTCTTTAAATGGTTCTCTGCATCTTCAACCACCTGTCTCTTGCAGAGTGCAACCCCATGGCTTTTCTCCCCTGGTTGTTATCTGTGTACTTTTTGGGCTCTGGAGCTCTAGGCTGGGGATCCCAGCTTAGGGTTTAGACCCCATTCTTCTCAGAGAGATCTCACCAGTCACTTAATTATCCCTTTGGTGCTGCCATCTGTGGGCACCCAGCCAGCCCACTTGAATCTCTTCCACACTCCTTACCAATCAATTAGCACTGAAGCTGATTCTTCTCTCTGTCTGGGTGATTTCTCCACAATTTAGTTGTAATTCCAGGTTGGTCCTGGGAGGAGGTTAGTTTGGCTTCTATTCACTTCTCTTATATCTTGCCTCCCCTGAAAAAATGTATATTATTAAATGTTACATGTGACAGAAAGATCCATAATTAGATCACAAAATATTAACAGCATTTATTTCTGGGTGGTTGAATGACAGGTCAATTCTACTTTCTTCTGACATTTTCTCTATTTTTCACAAAGAGTGTATATTCATTTTATAACAAATAAATGTCTTTGGTAAAACTGCATCACCAAAAAGACTGGGAATAAACACATCAAAATATTAATAGTGTCTCTCTTTACACAGAACTACAGTGTATTTCTAATCACCAAACTCACCCCTGGGTCATGTTCTTGAATTCTATAGAAAGTAATCTCTAAAGTCTAAAACTTGAGCATCCAAAGGACAAAATTTGTAATAAAATAATCAGTAAGAAGTGATCATCCATCTTCAAAACCACACCAATGATATAGTTGAGAATGAATGGGGTGTAGTGAGGGATCTGTGAGGCTGGGCAGAATTTCTCACAACAGAACGAGGCAGCATGGCTGTTGCTGACTGCAGGGGCTGCAGGACAGATCTGGATTGTGAAAGTGTGTGTGTGTGTGTGTGTGTGTGTGTGTGTGTGTGTGTGTTTCAGAGTGTATGTACGATAATAGAATGTCTCTTTTTTAAATCATTGTACTCCTTTTACTCTTTTGGAGTTAGGAATTCTAAATTCTAGCAATTAACTTTATCAGGAAACTACCATACCTTGGACAACAGGGTAAAATACCAGCTTTTGTTTTTGATGCTTTGGACTTTTTGGTTCCTCTGAGGTGGGTTTGAATGAAAATACCTCTGCTGTGTTCTGTTCTCAACTCTGAGAATGTGCCCCTGGTGCACAAGTTTGGCCTGCTTTGTGAGTCATAACTGGAGAACAAGCAGGCTGGCTGGTGGGCATAAGCCTAGATGTATCCCTGTGTCAGGACCTATAGCTCTGGAACCACCTTCTTCCTGTGGGCACCCAGCAAGCCTGCTTGTTCTTCACATTTGGGGATTTTGTTCCTACTCTTCAATCATGTGGAATCATAGCCTGGGAAAAGGAGAAAAAAATCACAACAAAATTAATCACTCAGTGAGTGCTTGCTGGGTGCTACATGTGCTAGGCATCTCATCCACAATCCTAATTCTTCTTCATGACAACTCTGGGGTGGACACCATAATTAAGCCACTTTTGCAGGTGAGAACAGTGAGATCTAGAGGACTTAATGAGCTCACATCTAGCAGGCGGAGAAGGTGCTGGCATTCTGTCCTGGTGCCAGTGGGGCAAGCTCTTTTCCATAAGCCAGGGCCTTAAAGCTCCAGTAACATCTTGGTTCTATCCATTCCCCTTTCTCAGTCCGGACATTTCCGAAAAGAAGCCATTTATAGTATAATAAAAATTGGTGGGGGGCACTAAAAAACCCTTGGGATTTCCCATGATAGGAGTGGCTTTGCTATTCATGAACTTTTTGGCTCACATCTGAGTTATGTTCATAATGTGAATCATGGTGGCCCTTAAGTAGCTTCAGAATGGGGGCAGGTTATCGGGGAAACAAGGACATGATTAGAGGACTGAGACTCTGAGCCAGCTTGACTTCTAGGGAGGGGATGGGGGCTGAAGTTTTTGTTGAATCACATGGACAATGATTTTATCAATCATGCCTACATAATGAAACCCCAGTGAAACCTCTGGACACTGAGATTCAGTGGAGTTGCCTGATTGGGGAACACATTGATGTGTCCAGAAGGTGGTGAGAGGACTTGATTCCACACAGAAGCTCTGCATTCAGGGCCCTCTCAAGACCTTGCCCTATGCATCCTCTCATTTGGCTACTCCTGAGTTGCATCCTTTATAATAAATCTGTGAACATATATATATAGCACTTTTTCCAGAGTTCTGTGAGTGCTTCTACAGAAATATTGACCTAAGAGACTCATGGAAACCCCCCAATTTGTAGCCAATCAGTCAGAAGTGCAAGTGGCCTGGGGACCCCTGAACTTGAGGATGGCTTCTGAGGTAGGGGCAGTCTTACAGAAGCCTGAGCTCTTAACTTGGGAGCCTGCTCTAGCATCACCATCTGGGTGGAGAATGCCAACAGTGAATTGCAGGATACCAGCTGGGGATAACGTCAGGCACGCCCTTTGCATCCTTCTTTGAAGGGGAGACCCTGTGTCTGAATGAAGCTAGAATCCTGATATACATGGCTGGCAAAGATGGATTAAAAGCAGCTTATTTGCATAAACCTTCCTTTTAGCTGAATGTTAAAGCCACTTGCTTTTAGAATAGTCTCAAAATGCATTTCAAACAAGCTGGACTATTGCCATGTTGGAAGCTATTTGGTGTTCAGTTGGAATGGTGGGAAGTGATACTAAATCATCTAAAATTGAACAGCAAGTGAAAACAGCCTAGGTCGAGGCAACTTAAGGAAAAGCGGTGCCTTGATATTCTGTCTTTAGATCAATGGAATGGTCTGTTCTTTCCCCCAGTGCCTTGGAGGCTTTGGAGAGAGTGTGCTTGCAACTGGCCTGTAAATGGATCAGAGGTGGGTAAGAAAGGGTCATGCTGTTACCTCTATTCAAGTGACACATTTATCTTTGCTCAAGGGGGAGGGAGATTGGATGGATTATTTGTTTTTTTTCTTTGCATGAATTTTAGGGGAAATATTTATTATGATGTCTCATGACTTCATATTTGGGAGTATATAGGTCAAATGGCAGGTGCTGGAGATGCAGTGGAGTTTGTTCACAGAGCAATGAGTTTCTTGATTAGCAGGGCTAAGAATGGCCATGTGATTATCCATCAATAAACAAATGGATGAACACTGATCTCTGGTAGAACAGAATATGATTCAGCCATAAAAATGAATGAAATCTTGCCATTTTTGACAACATGAATGGACCTAGAGGGTAATATACTAAGTAAAGTAAGTGAGACAGAGAAAGGCAAATACCATATGATATCACTTATATGTGGAACCTAAAAAAAAATAGGTGAACAAGACAGAAACAAACTCATAGATATACAGAGAACAAATTGATAGTTGCCAGATGGGAGGTGTTTGGAAGGATGAGTAAAAAAAAAAATGAAAGGGATTAAGAAGTACAAATTGCCAGTTTAAAAATGGTCATGGGGAGGTAAAGTGCAGAACAGGGAATATAGCCAGTAATACTATAATAACTAGGTATGGTGTCAGATGGGTACTAGACTTACCAGGATGATCCGTTTGTAAGTTATATACATGTTTAATCACTATGTTGTTCACCTGAAACTAATATAATACTGCATATAGACTGTAATTTAGTTTTTTTAATTTTTGAAAAAAAAAATACTTGTGAAATGAATCTGTAACTGTTAGTCACTCAGAGAGCCTGAGATATTATTCAAGGTACAGGGGGAAAGATTGTCTTATTGAAGAGACTGTAGACATTCCTTCAGTGTGACATACACACTGGGCAGTTTTGTTTGTCAACCAACTTTATTTTTCTTGCCTATCAAGTTTGCTACTTACTTAAAAATTACTTCTGGGAAATGCATCTAGGTGTCTTTTGGGCAAAACATCTGGGGATGTCAGAATAACCTTCAAATGAAAATACAGTTGACTCACTAGAGACACAGACCCTTATCTTGTTAGTGAAGCAGCTCTGTGCTGCATGCTCGGCAGTGCCCTGGCTCACCTCCATCTCTATACCTCAGCAGGGGAAGAGGAGGTGAGAGGTAGCTAGCTCTTCCTCTCCTTCTAAACAGCAAAAAAATTCCTGGACTTGACTCTTCAATAATCCTATGCCAGGTGGCTTCCTCCCTGTCTTGTGGGAATGCAGTGAATCTTGCCTCAGTGTACTTGGCCGTTGCATATCCTGAGGGCTGGGGACCTGCATCTGCTAGCTCAGCAGAGCTGCAGTCAAACTTCTGAGTATGGAACACATTTGGGCCCTAGAATTTCTGAGAGCCTAAGGCTTCACAGCTGTAGAGGAAGAACACTGATCTGGGGTAGAGGGATTCAAACTCCACTGGTTGCTTGGCTACTCTCAAGGGCAAGCTTCCTCTTTCCCTCTTTTTAGGGGCCTTTACATGAGCTGAGGTTTTCACAGATAGGCAGGCTACTTGCTTCTCTTCTTGCCTCTTCTTCCTCTGACATCAGAGAAGGTAAACTTCTGCTTCATAAGCTCTCAGTTGTTACTCAGGGTATCAGCAGAACACCAGGAGAGATGCACTGGGTGCTAAATAATACTAAACACACATTTCAGGGGGTTACTTCAATGGTTCTTGCAGAGAACCAAGGAAGTGGTGACTGCTGCCATATACCTTTTACCACTGGCATCAAAAGCACACATTCCAAGACTAGACCTTTTTCCAAAGCAGGGAAAGGATAGTGTTTCTGCTGTGTCTAACTGGAGTGACTAGGAAGTTTTTCTGTAGACAAAGCTTCAGCAAGAAGCCTGGGAAACACAGCAGAGCAGTAAAGCCAATCCAGGCAGTTTGCCTACCTGCTTGCTAATGTTCCACAAGTCCACAACTGCCTCTCTCCCCAGGGGAGGGGCCTCAGGCAAGGCTGGCCCACCTTTAGCACTGCTGGAACTCCTTCCTGATTGGCCAGAGATTTGCCAGGCCACCTGTCACTGCTCACTCAGCCACACTGGGAAGGCAAAAGCAGAAGAGAAACCAGAGTAGGAGGAAGGTATGAGGAGAGCCTGCAGGGCTGGCACAGGTGGAAGCAGAGGTAAGACAATCATTAGCCTGTTACTTTATTAAACAAACAGTCATGTGACTTGAAACAAAATAACCCTGAAGCACTATTAATTGGGAATTCCAATGAAGTTTCTTGCTTACTTGGTGAAGAGCCAGTGACAGAAAGCCCTGACTGTGGGGCCTTGTTCTTCCTAGGACCCCCACTACCTTGGGCTTTTACAGGGCTAGCTGGAGCCCCCTTCATGGGGGCTGGCAAGAAACTGGGGTCGAGCCCACCGTGGCCCTTGCTTACCCATTCTCCTGCTTCCCCAGGAGCAGGGCAGCCTGTGCCATTCCAAGGGCATTCTCCCATTCTCCCTTCTTTCACATTCTGCCACAACCACTGCCAAAATGTATTTTTAAAAGTTATTTTCCCTGAAGAGATAAAAAAAAATCTCCCACCTGAGTCTTATGCCCAGTAAATCCAATCTAGATCCCATAGGAACATAGCAGTGAGTGTTTTACTCTCTGCTTCATGTTCTTTTTCCTGTCACCCACTCCTTTCCTCACTCTCCACTCATTTGTGCTCACTGGCCTTTCTGACACAGGCCAGACCCCATTGCATCTTCAGAACTCTATGTCACCTTTGAGTACCCTCAGCTTTCTTGACCTCCTGTACCCATTCCACACCATCTGTCAAAACCTGCCTCATGCTCATCTCCCTCCCATATATCCCAGAGCAGGCAATCTGTCCCACAGTCCAGTTGGTTCAGAGGCTAGCTCTGTTCTCCTTAACATAAACCACCTCCCATCTTCTGCCTCTTTCTTATTAGGTGGTTAACGCTCAAGTATTTTGCATTAAAGAAGGAAAGAAAGGAGAGAGAGAGAGAGGGAAGGAGAGAAGGAAGGGGAACGACCACAACAAAAATCCATCTATCTCTCTTTGACCCACTATCTCCTTCCTTTCTCTTGGAAATATGTATTTCTTACCCTACAAGATTCACGTTTTCCCCACCTTGTTACACATGACAGCAAGTATTGTGTCATAGCTTAATTGCAGTGTTTTCTTTCTTAACAGAAACATAGAGTGACATGTATCAGTATTGGTGGCATCTTGAATGTAATGAAATGTGGCATGCTATTTGAAAGAAGCCACTATATCCCCTTGGTATTTGTGTTGTCTGGTCCTCAACTATTGTGCTCTGATTTCTCTTCCCAACCATCCCTCAGAAAAATGCTACCCCAGTCACCCAGTCTCTCTTAATCTTCAAAACCAGGGTTTTTCAGTTGTTTTGCTAGATCTACTTATTGTTTTTGACAATGGTGACCTCCTGAAATTTGCCACCCTGGCTCTCCTGCCTCCTGACCTCCATCTCCTCTGGCAGGTCTGCTCACATGTGTTCACCCCTTCTGTTAGTCCATGGAAACAGGGTTCCTTGGGGTTTATTCCTCAGTCCTCTTCATTCTACACTTGTTTTATCTGTCACTCATCTCCAGTGCCAGACTCTCTAGTTTGGGTCTGTACATGAATTACTCTTCTGAGCACCTGCCTGTAGTATGTTTCTCCCTTTTTATTTTCATTTTTTAAATCTGAGCCTCAACCTGGAACCATTTTCTCCCCCAGGGACATGTGGCAATGCCTTGAAAACATTTTTGTTGACAACTTGGGTTGGGGGGAATATTACTGGTATCTTAGTGAGTGTTGGACAGAGATGCCACTCAACATCCTATAGTACATAGGAGTTCCCCACAACAAAGAATTAACTGGCCCAAAACGCTGAGGTTGAGTGGTCTTACCATATGCACTTTGGATGGTTAAAGGCCCACACAGAACTTCCCCTTTAACATCTTCCATATGGCATGCCACTGTATTCTGTGGTTATGTCCATCCCTACTATTAGGTTCAAAGCTTATAGATACAATATACTTTATTCACCTTCTTGTCTCCAGTTCTTATCAAAGAATGTGAATGGAATATTAGATATCCAGCAGTGTTATGAATTAATGGAATATGTAACTATGTGATTTCCCCAGAGAAACTACGTTCTCTAAAGGCCGGGACTATCATAACCTCCCACTGGGTGCTGAGGAAGGTGAAAGCAGCATGGGAAGATATGAAAATTCAAGATAGGTGAGAGAATTTGTAGAACCTAAGAGTCCTCTCTTGGCTGAGTGTGGCACCATGCCTCTCTTGGCTGAGTATGGGCTAATGCCTGTGGTCACACAATGTGCAAAAGAAAAGAAGCATAAAAGCTATTGGGGTTCTATTATTATTCCTAAAATTGTGAAGAAGTTGAGTAAGTAAGGCAGAGAGGGCATAAACTAGGTCTATGTTGGTAAAATGCAATTAAAAAAATTAGAAATTAAAGGAAGAATTAGCCTAGATTGTATTTGGAATAGTAAATACACAAGCAAGTAAAACCAAAGGGGGGACACTACCATGAAAATAAAGGGAAAACCCGGGAAGAAAAAAGGATAAATACGAGGGGAAACATGCAGGCATCCCCATCCATGTAGGTAACTGCACCATGGATCCACTCATCACTGTAGCCCTAAGATACTGATGACCAATGCCCTTGGCTGCTGGCTCACAGGATACTGGCTGATTTTCAGACAGAGGAAGGGGACCTCTCTGGAGTCTTTTACAACAACCTAGAGAATAATATTGAAAATAAAATATAAGACAGATGAGCTAAGTTGTTTACATTTGTCTGAGGTCAGTTATTAAAACCCACATAAAAACAGACTTATACCATGTCAGATTTTCTGTTAATATGTTATACCCTAAACCCTTTGAAAAGAGAGGATAATAATTAAAATAGGGACCAAGTTGCTAGCCAATTATCTTTATTCACATCCATCTGTATAGAACTTGGCAAAGCAGTAACATTGAGAAAAATGATGGTGGTTAAAAGTGGTATGCCCAGGTACATGCCCTCGCCCCCACCAGCAAGTGTGTCAGCATCTCATTCTCCACCTGAGGGATGAGGGATCTGGCTCTCAGAGCACCAGTCCACTTGGCTTGTTGTGTGAAGGGTTTGGTCCAATCACAGACTTTGGATTTTTTCAAATAAAGTATTGCTTCCATTCAGCTATGAAATAAATAAGTAATCCACTAAAAATTGCAGTACAAAGAGGTTTTTATTGACATTGTAAGAAACATTGTTCTTGCTCTTTGTTACAAAAGGACTAAGTGGTTCTGAAAGCAAAAGTCAAGTCCATCTGTGACGGCTCCATCCTGGGCTAGAGGTGGGCATGGGGCATCACTCCAGCTGCAGGAAGATGCAAGGAAGGCCTGGGGCCGGCCACATCTGGACACTATGCCTACAATACTTAAATGTATTTACATGTCTTTCTTTTAAAAAGGATTACACATTTTATTTTTTAAAAATCTAAAAAAGTGAAAAAAATGAACTTGCATTTTATCTTACATGTTTGCAGGATACACAACAGTAACTTGTCAGAACAGAGCATCCTCCTATCAGTTAAAAACAACATGGGAAACGAGGTTGCAAGACAGCTCAGACTCTGCTACAATCATCTGCTCTCAGCTGGCTGGGAAGCACACAGCAATGAGCTCCGATTGGCAACACCAAATGGTCCCTTGCATCGACACAATTAACATAAAATAAGGCACATACATCATAAGAATCAAAACTGTGGCTCAAGAGGATAAGCCAATGTATGAGGAGCAGGGCCAGTCTAAGTAGTTCTTTAGAAAATAAAACAAAATGGTTTGACATATAAAAACATTTAACAAAGATATAAAACAGGAATACCATGTATGAGCCTACATTATAAAGTAGTATGTGATGCCAGGGAGTCGGTGGAGAAAAGATTGGAGGAGGCTTGGGGGGAGAGAGTGCGCCATGCCACAGGAGATGCCAAGCCTACAGAGATCCATGTCCAGACAAGACACTTCTAGATGCCCTGAAATACCTTCCTACCACTGAATATCACAACAGATCCATCCTCCTGAGATTTCCAGATTGAGAGAAGCCACATATTGAGTTGAAATATGAGTGTCTCCTGCAAATCTAAAGGCAGTAGCAAGGAAAACCAGCTTGAAAAGATAAAGTAAAGAAACAGGACAACCTGGAGAATCATCTGAAACTAAAGGAAAAAGCAGAGGCACAAGATGACAACAGTGCTTATCCCAATAGCTGTCCATCCTTCTGTGTGGGGCAAAGATGATATAGGAAGTTAGGGTAATTGAGAAATGCAGGTCAAATCCAGGAACAATAAGGAGAAAAAAACTCAGAGAAGGACAGGGATTGGGCCAAACCACAAGAGCATGAAAAGTGAGACTAGGTCCTAGAGATTTTGAGGTTCTTGGAAAAAAGATTTAAGGAACAGATCACTGATTTTATGACTCATTCATGACCTGTTTGAGGAATCCCGAAAAAGCTTTGCTTTTCCCACTGAAAAGTGGTAGAGACTCGACTCTACTGACCTGAGATCAGTAGCTGTTTTTGCTTCTGGGGTCTGTTCCAAAGCAGATGCATCCTTTGATTTAAAAGAAGGTGCTGCATGTGGGAGGATGGCAGGTTGTGAAGGAGAAATCTCAGCAGCCCTCTAGTAATCTCAGGAACATCCATTCAATTGAAGACCAACTGAACTGTCTTAGCCACAAAGTCCCAAAGGGAAGTTTACCTCCACACTGAGATACTTGGTCCGAGAGAACATAAGCATCAGAAAAATGGTCTGGTCCTAATGTTCTATTATCTAATGTTTTACTATACCTGATTTTGTCTTTCTAATGCTAACTTAAATGGAAATAATAAAGGTAAAAAACCACACAACTGAAGCATGAGTCACTTTGGATAAATCCAGTTCCAAGATCAATGGGAAGAGTACAGCAAGTAGTTTCAGGTGTTAATATTTTAATAGTTTATACATTTTTTAAAAAGTAAAATGGTAGATAATCCATGTACTCTGTGCGCATAGTATGTTTTTATGTGTACTATCAGCACATGGAAAGTAGCTGCACTTTTAAAATATTTAAGTGTGTTAACCTAAAACAAAAGACAGATTAAGCCCACATTAGGGACTAACTGCAGAGAACATTGAACTTCTTAAGTGGATGCAGAATTTAATAGATAGGGTATAAAGGGGCATCCATACAGCTACTAAACATCCTACCTGGTCTCCGAAATATCAAAAATGGTTGAAGCAATTTATTCTAATTATCGTTGTATGTGAGTTCTTTCTGTTACAACTAAATTTTATAAATCCCTGAAAATAGCGTGTTTAGAATAGTAGTACTTCACTATAGTGGGGTTAACATATGTTAATGACAGACAGCTGTGGGGTTGTTTAAATACTTATGTACTTAGAATTACATATAATCAATTCTCAGTTATCTACAATAATGATAGACATGGAACTAATCAACAAATACAGCAAACCCATAAATATACCCCAAACTAATTCTACCCAACAGCTTCAATCTATAATCTACCTAACTTACCAGATCAAATGAAAGAAGCAATGCGTCTGAGTGTCATCAACTGGCTTCCTCTCTCTCCCTGCAATGCTGAATGGAACTTAACTCTCATGAAGAAAGAGGGGGAGGAGGCAAAGTAGATAACTGAGAATTGACCATAAAAATGTACTCCCCCATCTCAATGTATATTACAAACAGGAAGAATTTTAAACCCAAACTGTGAGCAAACTATTTAATTTCAAGAGCCCCAAATTTCTACTTGTGGCAACTGTCAAAAGTATGCCCTGAACTGAGTTAGGGATGGGAACACATCAAAAATCTAGGATCTATGCTACAGTTCACCCAGAAAAGGTTCTTACACTCACTAACCATTCTTGTGCCCAGTGTGGGAATTAGAAAAACAAAAAACAAGGCAAACATTGAGCATATGTAAAGGAAAATTTTAAAAGGTGGACATTTACTCCCTTGGTTAAAGGCATATCAATACCTATTTCCTTTGAGTAACAGAGACACATGTCAAATCCTTTCATCTGACCTGCCTTTGAAAGGAAAGAACATGCACATCACACATTTACAATGGTTTACTAATAAGGGGGACAGACTTACAGTTTTTTAAAAAAGATGGTGGTTCGAGTATAACAATACTGACTCAAACTGAAATAGAAGACAGTTTCTCCCTAGAATACTTTAGGGTTTTTCAGAGTCCTTTTCCATAAAAGGAATATACTTGAAACACATCCCAGTTAGTTGAGATGAGATTGCTAAAATACATACAGAACTAAAAAAAACAAACCAGTCCAACTGACTAAATTTAATCTTCTCAACTCCTAAATGTTCATGTTTGTTTGCAGTTCTTTTTTTTCCTAGCGCCTACTGCATAACTGCAAGGAATTTGCTTTCTTCCGCAAGGGAGGTCAACAAAGAACTCATGTCCCCAATGGCCATGTTGGTGGTGCTCACAGACAGTGCGGGCAATGGGAGGTATGTTCGTGGTGTCGTGAGGCGGGAGGAGCTATGGGAAAAGTTCTGAAGGATACTTGGGCTCAGGGCCCCTGACATCAGGCTGGTGTGGTCCCCGTCATCTATGATGGCGTCAAAATCAATCTGTACCCCTTCCAGGTCATGGCTGTCAAGACCATCAACTGTGCTCGTCACCTGGTTAGCACTTGGGGAAAGTAATTCAGAGTCGTCGGTGCTGGCCCCCTGTAGCAGACAGTTGGCTTCTGAAATACAGAATGAACCAGTTTTCATATCTTGCTGATTGCAGCCAATGGTTTGGTCATAGAACTGACCAGAGTAACTCTGCACATTAGAACAGAGTTGATGGGGCTGCCCTTGCATCTCCATCTTGATGCCGTTGACCCTGCAGGTCTGATTTGTGTCACTGTGCTGCAGAGTAAGGCTGCCCCTCGGCATAGCCTGGCGCCTGCTGCCTCCATAACCAGCACATGGCAGGTAGCTCCTGACAGCTGCCAAACTTGATGGCTGGCCCCTAATGCTGGGGGGCCCTGGCAGGCTGCTCTCTGGCCCTTGATATACATTGATATGTGAGGTAGCGCTAACCTGCCCTGGCATCTGCTGCCCCAGGCGGCCTGCCCCCTGGTGATGCATGCTGTCGCTGAATAACTGATGAGCCAAGTTCCCTTGTCCCACTGGGTATCGGATTGGCATGCCATTCACTGTTTTGCCAGCTGATTCACTGGGTACCACTGACAGGCCAAAATTTGACTGGCTCCCATTCCCTTGCATGGTGGTGCTTCTCAGCTTTGCCACTTGAATCCCGGCACCACAGGTACTGTCAAGTGAGCTGGGGGCCCTGGGCTGCCTGCTGAGGCAGTTACCATACTGCTGGACCTTATAGGGCTGTTCATAGAAGGTATTTCTGTTGGTGCCAGTCCCACCATTGTGGCCTACCAGGTGCTCTGGCCCACCATAGGTGCTGCACTGCTCCCCAAGGGTCTGACAGACCCCCACTGGGCCAGTCCCTTTCCCCAAGGAATTCTGTGGGTGGGAACCCATGTTGTTGTATAACCCAAAGGCTCGAGCTGGCTGAGCTGTGGATCGCTGGCCACATTTCAGCCTAGAGGAGGACAGGTCGGCACTGCCGGAGCTGACCTCGTTCCATTGAATGGGCAGGTCAGCTTTGCTGGCTTCAGGGCAGGGCTGCTCCAGCTCACCGTAGTGCAGGTTGGCATGGCTGTCTGGCAATCCAGGTTGATCAAAGTCACCATGCCCACTCCTGTGGAGTACTTTGCTGTCATCAGAGAGGGCGCTCTGGAAGTGCTGTTCATACCCAGCTTGGTTCTGGGAATTTAAGTACTGCACCACATCATCAGGCAAGAAATCCTCATCATTCAGGTTCACATCAGTCTCCATGGTTAAGGACTCCAGGGTGACATTCTCAGTAATGCTCGGAGGACAAGGAGGTGAGTGGAAGTGGCGGAACTGGCCACCTTCGGGCCGTGTATAATTCTGAAGCACTAAGTTACGCTTTTCCAGGGATGGAGGTAAAATTGGAGGGTTGAAGCTATTTAGGCTGTTGAAACGTTGCACCCTGGGCAGTGAGAGGCTCTCTGAGACCGTCCTCACTGGGTCGCTGGCTCTTCTCACACTGTGGCCCAGTGCATCCTGGGGCAGAAGAGGGCGCCGGCTATAACTGTGGGCTGCGCCATCACTACATCTCCGGGGTGAGTGGACAGGGGGTAGAGCCCCCACAGACTCCCTGCCATCCCCAAGCAGGGACATCCTGGTCTTCAAGCTCATCCTTTCCATGTTGGGCAGTGGTGTGGGTGGTGGCCCACCTGTGGCAGCGGCGTACTTGGCTTTTAGGCGGTACTGCTGGGCTGGTGTGAGGCTAAGCAGGCTTGGCAGGCCGTCGCACTGGCTAGCCTCACTGGATCTACGTGAGGCATCAGTGGAGATGGGGTCATAGGAGTCAGCCACACTCACGTTCTGGGTCCGGCCCTCAGCCTGGGATGCCTCACTGGACCTTCGGCTAGAGAAGCAGGGAGAGATGCCAGAGGAGCGGCGACTGCTCAGGTATGCCGAACTGATGGTGCTGGTGCTGCTGTCTCTCCTGTTGAGCATATTCAGCATGGTGACATCCACCCCAGAAATGTCACTTCTGTTTGGGAGGAGAGTCATGGGCCCACTCAGACTGCAGCTGTTACTAGGCTGGGTGCCTGCTGAGAAAGTGTGGGAGAGATGAATTCACTTCAGGATGACAGAGAACAGGTCTCAACAAAGGGTCAAAGGGCCAGGTAGTAACAACTTTCAGTTCCCCACTCCACCCAATATCTGTCACAGCTGCCCACCTCTGCTGTGTAGCACCAGAAGGAGTGGGTGTTGCTGGAGGCCAATAAAACTTTATTTACAAGCTCAAAGGCAAAATTCTGGGACCCTTGGTTAAATAAATGAGTGAAGACTGCCTGGATCAATTAAGCTCCTCATAGATCTAGTGCAAGGGCAGAATGAAAAGCCCAAGGTATATACACAGTGCTGAACTGGAGGCACGTTTACAGGCCAATGGCATTCCAGGATTTCATGTCCACACTCAGGGCTTCCTATGACATCCTATGAAACTGTAACACACTTGAGTAGTGGGTTGGGGAGAATCAACCTTGAGTTGTGCTCCAGGCATTCAGTGTTAAACTCAGAAGCAAAAACTGACTTGGGTTGAAAATACAAAAGGCTGCTTGCTTTTACTTGAACTGGACAAACATTAGCAAAGCGGCTGCTAATCTTCCACTTTTAGATGTAGAAACAAGAGACAGGTGCTGACCACAGGTGCCTCCACTGCTGGGATTTCCCTACCTGGTCTAATAGTTATGATTTCACCATCAGAATATGAGTCATGCACAGTTTTATTTATAATAAATAAATAAATAAAATAACAGAAAACCCTGAGCAGACAAGGGACCTGGCACAGAACTCACCATTTCCTATGAGAGGAGAGACCGCAGGGGCTTTAGGTGGTAGGATGGGGTTTAGTCGTGGAAGCATTCCATTCACTTGTTTGAGCCTTTCTAGTTTTACATGCTCCATCCATTTGGTCCCTGCTGGGTTTCTCCTGGCCTGCAGAGCAAGGGCTGTGGTTGCAGTGGAAATGGTTGAGTCCATGATTGGGGTTTCGTCAATGGCACCGAGGTCTCCCACACCTCCTCCATTGCTCAGAGGAAGCTCGAGCCCACTGGTGGAATAGTTGCTGATGGGGGACTGTTGGCTGCTGCATGAAGACTGACTACCAGGGCTTGGCTGAGATGTCTGTTAGGGTCAGGAAATAGAAAAATGTTACTGAAAAGGAAAAAGAAAAGGGAGCCAATAATGAGAGATAATGCAGATCAAGACCTGCAGGACACTCAGTGGGTTGAATGAGAACTATGTTCTAGCAAATGGATGTGGCCTCCCTCGACCACAATGACTGACAGACCACCACGTGGGTGTTCAGTGGGGAACAGTGGATAGCAGGAAGTGCTGTAAGTGGTGTGACTGGCAATGATAACAATCATTGAACCCTGTCCAAAATGCCAACTCTGCAAACACATGTCCTGGGTTCCAATCCCATCACTTCCATGACTTTATTCTTTGGGCAAATTACTTAGACACTCTAAACCTCAGTTTCCTTATCTACAAAATGAGGAAGTTATTTATCTTAGAGATTGTTGTGTGAAGTAAGTGTGAAGCTCTGAAAGCACACTAAGTGTAAAAAAGAAAGCCTGGGTCATAGTAACTGATTGGCTCAGAGAGCATTAGTGATCACTATCATAGGTGGTTTCAGTCCTTGGGTTCATTTTTGCTGGGCTAATATACACATGGAAGACATGTTCCAGAAGCACCTACTACCTCCTCCCCAACAAAAGCCTCTCTAAGCCGCTCAGGGCTAGTTTCCCAAGATTTTTTGTAATCTCTCCCCTTCATTCTACACTTTCCTACTTTACAGAACCCAAGCCAGGTGTGGGTAAAGCAAATTGTAAGAAGTAAAACTTCAATTACTTAGATTCTGCTGTACCTAAAGGGGAAAGAAAGGTTTCAAGTTGCAGCCAGCCACCTCGAGTCTGATGTGCCCCCAGAATTTTGCCAGGACAATCAAGCAACACTGCCCTAACCCCAAGTGGACTGTGTAAGACAATTTTGCAACTAAATGGGAACTTAATTTAGTTCACTGGTTCTCAATCAGTGAAAAGCCCATACTGGGGCTCTTGCAAATGCCCCAGTATGAAAGCTCCTTGTCTTCATGTCTGGAGAGCTCCATATAAAATGGCCTGCAGTGAGTAGCAGAATAACCCAGAACCGTTCCATCTAAAATTCCACTAGTGCCCTGGTTGGTGAAAAGCATAATCTTTTTGTTACAGATGAGAAAAGTGATGTTCAGAGAAGTTGAGTGACCACCCAAAGTCACAAAGTAAACAGTACCACCAGCTGAGATTCTGGCCGAGCACTGCTTCATTCCTCTGCAGCACCTTCTCCAGTGGTGCTCTGGCCACTGCACCTGACTAAAGCCAAGAGAGCAGATTCTCTGTGGAGGGATAAAATCACACACTCGACTACAGACTGCTGTCATCTCAGGTGGGATGCAGTGCTGTCAGGAGGGGGTTTGGGACACAGTTTACACTTTTTCTGCCACCACAGTACAGACACCCAAGCAAATGAACACTTATCAAGTGAGTGCCACATGATACAATAAGTCTGTCCTGGGCAACCAAGCAGAGCAAGGTGAGAAATACAAGTTTGACCATGAGTTCATGAAGTTTTGCTTAAGTTTTTGCTTCAGCAATCTTGGTGTGCCAGATATCTGCTCCAAGGTTCTTGGAGTAGCTGGGACTTTTGATGCCCTTTACTGTGGGTGCTCAAGTCAGAGTGTGGGCAAATGTGAAACTGTGTGCATGTACACAAGCACATGTAGACACATGCTTCCACAGGGCATGGAAGAAGGAACAAATGCACTTACAATTAGTAAACTGCTTAAAGAAGCTCAGATATTTAAATATAAATGACACTGCTAACAAAAAAAATGTATCCAGATCTTCCTCAAAGAAGGTGGTGCAAGTCTGGTCTGGATTCACACAAGTTAGTATGGTAATTAGTCTTTGGGGACATCTGCTTGGTTGGCCCCAGTGTGATTTATTATGAAAACCTAGACAAATAGAACAATGAATTTAACCATCTAACTCATCTCCACATGCTAGATGTTCAAAATACAGTGCTTCTATGTTTGAAACATATCTAAGTTCACTACCAATGGAATCACAAAGCACAAACTAAAGAATATGAAATGAGTAAAAATTAAATGTTAAAACAAAAACAGAACAAAAAAGAAGCCAAAATTCCCTCACCTTATTACCCACTGTCCTTAGGAAGTGAGAACAAGACATTTAGGAGGATTACACAGAAGGGATGTTGGATTAATAAGAAGAAAGAAGAAAAAAATTTAATTTTTAGCATGATGATCAAAGATAAGAATTTGCAGAAAGAATATTAGAAATGTAAATCTCATGTGCATTAGTAAATGTTTTTGAAGATATCTACCTATATCCATAAGTGTGTATATATATATAGACATAACAATCTTCCTTATGGAAATTTGACTAATTCACATTAACATCACCGAGCCTCAGTTTCCTAACCTACAAAATATGTTCTAGTCTTAACCACTGTGGTGTCTTCTGGCCCCATGTCTCTCTGATTTAGTTACTATATAAAATATTTTATATCTTGTGACATCTCAGATGGCATTGATCCAATTCACTATAGATTGTCATTTGTACCAATTTTCTTTTTAAATAATGGGCATTTGAAGAAGAGAATACCCATTCTCTTCTCCAAAAAAGAAAAAAAAACTTGTTTTTTGAGCTAGGTATATGCATTAAAGGTACAAGAGATTCTGGGTTCTCAGAATGCCCTAACATCATAAATCATTGTCTTTCAAGGACATAATCTAAGAGACCACAAATTTACTTTCCTATTTCATTAAACACTTGAGAACAAACTGTTCAATGTTCTGCACTATTATCACAAAGGTGGACTTTATTTTCGCAGGTTGATATGTGCTCCCAAGAAAAAGTATATAAAACACAGTTTATGACCTGACTAAAGTATAGTGATGAGCCACAATACGTATGTAAACTTTTTATGAAGGTGCTTTTTAAAAGCACAGTATAGCTACCCACTGGGAAATGATGATAAATCTGCATTGTTTGCATTATTTGTAGTTAGACTTAATGTCATTAAGACTCAACAGTTCAAAGACAAACTCAGTAAGTCATTAAAATTCAGTAAGTCATTAAATTCTACTCCATTAATTCTGGAATTGTATGTAAGTTATTTCCTGCCCATATGTACTACTGTACAGTGACATCATTCAGGAATTCATAGGTTTCTATCTAATTACTGGACTTTTCTAATTTTAAGAAAATGCTTCCTTAAACTGCATATAAATTTGTCTGCCTGACCATTTCCATGACTCTGGAAGTCTAAGCATGTAACTTCTGTCTGGTACTTCTGCTCCACCTCCAGAGAATGATGGACTAGAACCCAACTCATTCACAGATCTGACTTAATTAAACATATGGACAAACAGAAATGTACTGTCTTCCGATAGCTACTCTTTTCATTTTTCTTGTTGTCTATTGGAAAATCTTAGATGTTTTATTATGGCACATACTATATAAAGCAAAATGAAGTTTTGAAAGAAGTTGTAACAGTGGCATAATCCATGCATCCTATTTGTCATTAAACCATAAAGATTTTTGCTGTTGACCTTTCACTCCCTCCCTCGCTCTCCACCTCCTTGGTTCAGGTACCACTGTGAAAATTATGTTCAGTTTACCAAGTCAATCTCTAAACTGGCACTACAGTTGTGTTTTCTAAAAAGTCCACAGCAAAACATAACCCCTTATATCCTCACCACTTCTTACTATACTGTACACTGCTCTGGAGTCCCACGGCTAGTGCTTAGCTATGCCACGATCTAACTCCTTCTTTCCTTCCTGAGTGCTGAACTTGGCAGCTATCTCTCCCTCTGTCTTCCACATCATGTCCTTGAGTTTCTCTGATAGTTAGCTCTTGTCTTAAATGTTCTTACACAAATCTGTGTTAAAGCCCCAATTGTATTTGTTTTCTTGGTCTGTATATCCCAATGAACTATAAAACCCTAAAAAATAGGGACAATGGCTTATTTATCTTGGCACCATCAGGGCAAATAAGACAGAAAACCTGTTTACAGAAAAACCCAAAGAATGATTTTCTACCTTATACTGGAAATGTAGACAATTTTACCTGCCACAAGATAGTACAGCTGCAGTTCAATTTTGAAACCATTCAGGAAACCTTGAAACTCTTTTTGGAGCTGAGCTATTCTATGCAGAGCAACTTTGAGTAAGCAATCCATGTCCTGACTGAACTCCTGACCTCCTTAAATCAGATAGCTTAATGCAGTGAGGATGGGGATAGTCTATGCCCTTTCTTGCTCTTTGAAATGACCTAGGATGGCTTAGGGAAAATCAGAAGGAAAGTGAATGACATACCATGGGCTTCTCTGCCTTGACCGTTTTCACCTGGAGGCATTCCTCCCGCTTTGAGGTAGTATTGCTGAGGTCCTTCTGCTCACCAAGGGCTCCCTGAGTCTGCCGGCTGGGCGACCTGGACTGTGAATGGCTGCCAGAATCTCGTGGGGGTGGGGGCCGAGGATGTATGTCCCCACGCTGCTTCTTGGTAACATGAGCCTCTGGACCATGCACTGTCTTCACGTGTTTCCGAAGGGAGCTTGGGTCTGTGTAGCGCTTAGTGCAGCCGGGGATTTTGCACACGTATGGTTTCTACCAAATGCCACGAGAATGAAATAACCATTGTTACGAAAGTAATTATGCCCAGCCCAACAGTCTTCTGTGGTTGCTCATTATATTTTTAATTCTTTAAAAGCAATTTCACAAAGCTTTGAGGTGTCCAAATATCTCTAAATGATACAAAGGCTTAATAAAGGCCATTTGAACATTGTCCAGGGTCTATAGAATTTAGCTTTAAGACATTGCTGTTTTAGAGAGTGGTAAGAACATAAAAAATGCATTTATAATCTTGGAAACATTTATCCTTTGAGTAGGAAGAAGTATCGTGGTGTCACAGTAGGTGCTGAATAGATATTTGATGATGACATTGATGCTGATGATGATGATGACAGAAAAAGGAATAAAAGATACCCATCATTTAATCAGAAGAATACATATATTACATACCTTTTGGGAGACTATGTGTAAAAAACTTTCTTATGGATGTTCTAGTTCTCATTCTACATCCTTTGAAAATGTGCTTTTTATACATAGGCATAAAAAATTTCCCATAGACTCTTCCATGTTAGGTATTACTAAAATATGTTCCTTTGGGTAGTATTATAGCTCTGTGGGGATGGTCAGAGCTCAGAATATCCAGAACCTTTCTGATCTTCAGACTCGTCAAGCTCTGTTAGACCTTCCATGAAGGCTTACTTTTAAACTGAAAGGGCTAATGGATAGTGTTCTGGAGATGATAATTCCTGGTCTAGGTTCTGCTTCTGAGGATTAAGGTCTATAAAGTATTTCCTGTTAATTTCATTTTCTACATGGGCCAGTGATCAAGCCTATAGATAGAGTCATATGAAATTATATAGATGTTTACAGCTGAATATTTACTCAAATTATAGAACTGCTGGAATTGTATTCATGACCAACATCAGAATTATGATTTGGTTTACTTGGCTCCAAATATAACATATTCATGGATGCTTATATAAATGTGGAAAAAATACATACATACATACATACATACATATATATATATAAACATATATATATCAGAAGATGAACTATTATGAACTATTAGGTAAGCTATAGTCATAAAAAGCATGATTAATATAATGCATCCATTATATTAAAAAAGATGCCCTATTTTATACAGTGTATGTGTCTAAAAGATGCATTTTCACTAAAAGCCCAAGAACAGCTGAGTGCTACCTAAAATGATGAAAGGTCCTAATGTAGTAAAGCAAAGATTATGAAAATTATCCTGAGAGACTTCGCCTACAAATTTGAGATACTTTTGGGTAGAAATAATTCCCATTAACTATGAATTACTTCTATTCAGGAGCTCCTGTGATTTGCAGCCATATATATATACATATAAAATTTAGTTAAATAATCACATCAAATTCTATGCATTAGAGACAGAAGAATGGCTCCAACAATTAGTGCTATTACCTTGTAGTATTCTGACATTGGCCCTGTGCTTGCTTACTGTAGTGCTATGACAGGCTACTCCATCAGCAGACAGACTGGGATGCGTGGGGCAGATGTATGGGGATTGAGAGAAGGTTGGGGAGGATGTTGCAGAGAGCACAAAGCCAGGCCAGCATCACATGTTTAAAGAGCTACTCTTCCCCAAAATATATGCATGTAGATACTATGGATTCTCTTGGAAATGAGGACGCAGCTATAAGTGGAATGAGTCTACAAATGTTTGTCAGCTCCTGAATTTCCAAGAACAGCAGCACATATGTGTGTGCCCAGGAGTCATATGTATGTAAACATATGCATTATCTACCTGCAAGAATCCATACAGGTTCAGGAAACTTAGGCTTTGTGACAAAATACATTAACTCAATTATATAGTTTAGCCCCCAAATTCTGTTGTCATCAATGACTGAAGTGAAATATAACTAGGTGAAGGTAAATGTCAGTCTTTCTGAGTTGACATATGTACATTTCCTATCCTGGATGTTCCATGGTTGGTATCTTTTTGACTCATTGCACTCAAAGACACTTTGTAAAATTTACCTCCCCCCATTTTTTAATGCACATTTAATGATCCTTACTATGTGCAAGACTCTCTGAACACAAAGTTCTATACAATATGATTTGATCTCAAGGATTATAAAATATGATAAGGAAAATAAGCATGTAATCATCTACAATACAAAGTGTGAATGTTACAGAAAGATATGGGTAGAGGGGAATCATATTTTAGTCAGGATAATCGTGAGAGGCAAAAATTTCCATATTTGGGCATAATGCCCAGCTTATTGGGTCATCATAAAGGTTAAATAAGATAATGTACACAAAGTGCTTACCACAATGTGTTGCACAAAGTAAATTCTCAATAAATAGTGCTTTTATTAGTAGGAGGCATTGTAGTTGTATCTTGAAAGAATAACAAGATTCTGAGGGATAAGAATGAGGGCCAGAGGATGGAAAAAAATAGAAGTAATCTGAGCAAATGTCAGCAGCAGGACCCTTTACGCATGTGGACATAACTGTTCATACACAGGCTGTCTGGAAGTTTCCATTCATGGTCACTATGATAAATGGTCAAGACTGCAAGAGCAGGCATGTGTTGGGTTGAGAGCAGGTATGAACCTAAGAGGTCTAAACATTGACTAAAGGAAAGAGGGAGGCACCGGTATTTTCTGGAGAGGGAGACAGAGCTAAATTAGACCTCAAGGGAACTAGCTTCCTCAAATGGGAATCACTGCCTTCCTATTCTAGGCCACTGCATTCCCTGCTGCACCTGTAACAGCAAAGTGCTTGGCACATTAATTGTCAGTATTTGTTTAGTAAATCAATGAAGGTGCAAATAAGAAAGCAAATAAATGAGGGAAGACATCTAGATTTATTTAGGATTGTAAGATTATACAAAACTGGATTTCCTGGACAAACCTAATTTTAGTGTATCTAAAACTGTCCATGATTTATATGCAAGGACAAGCCTTGTATAAAGAACAGAGAAAAATAATTTACATGTTTATGAATAAAATTTTATTTATGTGTTGATGGTCAATTTTGATTATTTTAGGTAAATCTCTCAACTTTGGTGTCAGATAGGTACTATACTTATTGGGGTAATGACTTTTAATGTTTAATCACTATGTGGTACACACAAAACTAATACAATAGTGTAAGTCAACTGTAATAGGAAATGTTTTTAAAAATTATTTAAAAAATTGTTCAATCTTGGTAAAAATAATATTAACCAAGATACCTTTAAATTTCACAACAGATATTAAACTCTCATATAGCACAGCACTTTCTACCTCAAGAATATAAGCTCAACTATAACATACTTAATTACAGCAAACATGTATGTACATGTTTTAAGTTCATGAAAAGATAAAAAGCTCAGTAGTATGTTTATATGTGTGCATTGCTAATCCTAACATACCCACTACCTAAATTTCTCCACAGTAACAGGATACCACCTTGGCCTAAAATCTACGGGAATGAGTAACCTCTAATTTTCTAGTGAAAATTATACTTAAATATATTGAATGTAGTTGAATATATTAATTAAACTCTAAATTACTCAAACCTCCTAAAACATTTCAAGTAGACATATAATTCGTGTATCATAAAAATAATCCTTTTAGAAGTTGCATAATTCAGCAGCATTTAGTACCTTTATAATGTTGTGTAAACTTCACCACTATCAAATTCCAGAATATTTTCAGCATCATAAGAAATCCTGTACCTATTAGCAGTCACCTCTATCCTCACTCCCAGCCTTTGCCAACCACTGCTCTACTACTCTGTGGATATACCTACTCTAGATTCCCTAAAATTCTGTATGAAACAAGTATAGCAGATTACACTGTAACTATTGCACATTGTAAAAGCATTTTTGACACAAAAAAGGAGATGCAGCATCTTTCCTAAAATATCTCCAAATAGTTGATCAGTAATAAGAGATTCCAAATGATGTTTCCTTATTCCACCACAAACTTTTCAAAAGGACTCTGTGTATGTGGACCTGCATGTGTGAGTTTGTCAGTGTGCTTTTTAGACAGTGTGGTTGATCTCATTAGAGATGTTTTTGCTCTGCCACTTCTGCTGAAAAGAAACTCAGTGAGGACCGTCTTTGCCACCTTAAAGCCAATGGCCAATGAGCTGATGGCACACTCTGTTTTTAATCAGATTCTCTCAACTCTCCATCTGGAAGATCATGAATGAGCTTGATGGCACCTTGTGAGGTCAGAAGACAGCCATGCCAAGGTCAAAATGCTCCTTTCTTTCCTTCTCACATTTCAAGCAAAATGATGGTGATATACTTTGTGGGGTAGAACTACATTTCATATTAACAAATCCTAGTTAGCTCTCCTATTTCTACAAAAACTGTAGGAGCCCTTTTATTAAGGGCTGGATTCATTCAAAACAAGGTTCATAGAACTTCAGCTAGATCTTTAAGGAGAAGTTGGAGATCTATAGTAAGGTGTGCATTAAAATGTAAGCAAAATTAAAATCATTTTGATTCTTATATTTCTCTGAACTTTTGAGGGGATAACTACCTAAAAATAACAACATCACAACAGGACCATCCACTAACCATGAAGCTTTACTCAATAACTAAATAACTGACTGGAAACCATTCTGAGTTTCTGAGAATAACTTTCAAAATCCATTGGAATTTGGAATGTTTGGAAATCATATATATTTAGCCAAGGCTGGTTGCTCTGTCAAAGTCTTTTTTTGATATAAGGCATCTGAAGATACCACATAAAGAAAGCAAATCAAAGTGGTCCTTTCAGTGGAAAGTTGTCAGCTGTCAACATGCTGCTTCTGAATTTCTCCTTGGTGCTCACAGGGTCATCCTGGATTCATATTATTCCAGGCCCAGCAAGTGGACAGAATTTCAAGTTAAATGTTCCTACTATTTGATCAGTAGAGGGCAGTTCTGAACATAGTGAAACATGCTTGCCAGAGGTTTTAAGCAGTTCCTTCTCCATCTGCATTATTCTCCAAACCAGGCCCAGTGTTCAGCCCTACCTCAAAGGCCCCAAGCCTTCATCTGCAGCATCAGTATTCATTCATGCTGAGAATGATCAAGAGGAAATAGAATGGAATGGGCTTACCTCTCCACATGTAGTCTCTGCAAAGGCTCATTGTTTCTACCCACAACCTCTGGGCCCCAAGTGTATCCCATGGGGGAGCCTTACCTCATTGGAATGTGTTCTGTTTTGGTGTTTGGCACGATCAGAAGCATTTGAGAAAGCCTTGTTGCAACCTTCATGTTCACAGACATACGGTTTCTCTCCAGTGTGCGACCTCAAGTGTGTTTTCAAGTTTTCTAGTCTCGAGTAGGCCTTTGTGCAACCTTCAAACTGAAGACAACAAGTAAATCTAGATCACTCCACACAATAACAGCTTATGCTTAACATTCCCTCAAAGTTGATGGAAGACTGACATTTTGAGGATAAGCAGCTTTTCAAAATCAAGGAACAAAAGTCCACTAAACTCTGAATTTATTGGAATTCAGTTGGGGCTCAGTGCAGTTTGAGAGAAAGCATTTTCAGTGTTAGTAAAAGTTCAGGGGGTTTCTTTCCTAAGAGACCACTCTGTGGTCAATGGGTTTCATTATCTTTCACTGATCTCGAATTCCCACTGATTTCAGATTCAACACAAAGGTCATTATATGGTTTTGTGTCCATACAAAAGCATGGTATTTGATCAGGTTTATAAAGGGCCTTTAAAATGTAAAATATCGGAGCTGAGCAGTGTCCAGTGTGCCTGGCTTGCAACTCAGTGAACTAAGGCTGTTGGGAACCACTGTGCCTGGTTTCAGAAGCTGTAACCCCCCATGGCAAAGGCTGAGTAAAGCCACTAAAGAAACAAAACTTATCCTCTCATCAGGGGTGCAGCCTCCACCCCCTTTACTTCACTCTGCTTGGCTCCTGGAGGATGGCTGGATAATCAATGATGGGTAAGATTGTACAAGGAGGGACAATCTAAGACAGGCACAGTCTCAAGGTGGCCCATCAGGGAAGGACTTAGAGGACTATAGAAAACCTTCTGCTTTGTTATAGCCTGAGTCCTTATTCTATCTGTAAAAGGTCTCTTAATCTCTTGGCTGCCCACATCCCCCACCTGATTCAGGCCTGAAACAACGCTAGAGGGTGGTGCAGCCCTGTGCTGGAACGGGTGGTTCCCGGGGCAGGGGTAGATCAGGCCTAAGAAAGAATGCATAAAATCCTGTGAAACCTGCTTTGCTAAGAATGCCCTCAATTTAAATGTTAAAGGTCCAAGCATAAAATGAGTTTTTTTCCCAAAGTTTTATGGCCCATTGCTATCTGATCCTGACTCCGAATAAGCCTTTATAATTATTTAAGTGTTATCTATTCCTTGATCATTACTGCCTGACAATGATTAATGAGCCTTATGCCCTGTACTCCTATGCAAATTAAACCCAATAAAAGCCCATTGAGAAAGAAGCTCATGGCCTTTCTACCCTGAGAGACTGGTCAGCCTTTTTTCCCCAAGCAGATCATGTCTTGATAGATTCCCCCCACAATGGTGGGGGAGCTCTGTGGGCAGAGCCCCCCCAACAGAAGGCATCCCAGGAGTCCTAGGAGTCCTAGCTTGCCTGTGGGTACTTCTATACTGGGCCATGAGAACAGATTGGGAGGGTGAGAAAAAACTCTAAAGCCATATAGGTTATATTTTTAAAAAGTCAACATAAGCTTTTCAGGTCAAAACTGGTATCTCCCTATGCCCTCCAAGTCCTCTGACAGAATGGACATTAGCATTGGGGCAGATACAGTGGCTATGTGCTCATTTGCAGTGCCAACCAGCATGTCCCAGCCTCCACCTGCCCACCTGCCATGCTGCAGAGCTGTGTTGTCCATTGTGGTACTGCTAGCCACACGGGATTATTGTATTTAAATTGTTTAAAAATAAATTAAATTAAAAAAAATAGTTGCCTGATTACTCTAGCCACATTTCAAAAGTGCTTAAGAGGTATATGTGGCTTGTGGCTACCATGCTGGACAGTACAGGTCTAGAACATGTCCATCATCCCCCAAAGTTCAGCTGTCAGCATCCTTTCTCCATTTCTTGTTTCTCTTCCATTTCAGAAACCAGTCTCACACACCCTTCTATTTTCACAGATAGCACCCACCACCCAACCATGCCATCCTTAAGCTGGAGTTATCATGCACAACCCTGAGAGTATGACAAAGGACCCATATGAATCCTGACACTCACAGGTGTGAGGTGACTCCTATGTTGACAGCATGAGTCACCCGTGTACTCACAGTGCATTTGTGAGGTTTCTCTCCTGTGTGTCTTCTCATATGCACTACCAGCATATACTGGGCTTTGAAGGGTTTCTGCTCTCTTGAGCAATCCAGCCACCGGCACACAAATTCCTTCTTTTCTCCATGGATATGGTCATTATTTATATGCTAGGGTTTGAAAAAAGAGAGAAAATAAATAAAAATAAATTACTAATTTCTAAAGGCAAAAATGGGAATGTGAAAAAGGCCTTAAAGATTACACAATAACTTTACTATATTACAGACTATTTTGTTTTAGTTAGTATATTTCTAAAGTAAATTTGCTCTTACTGTGTATGTGTACTTCCTAACTAACAGAAGTGACACTATTTGGAGGAAGCCTGATGTCCCAGAGAAAGTACTGCATAGAGCATCTGAGGAGTGGAGTTGTGAAACAGGGTGAGCCACAGGTGTCTTCTCTGGGCCTCTGTTATTTTTCATCTGCCAAGTAGGGGCCAAGGCTAAATGCCCACAGAGGTACTTTCCAGCTCTCATGCACTCTAGGCCTTCAGTTAGAGCCATGGCTAACTGCAGAAAAAGAACACATACCCATGTGTGCACACACATACAATTTTGTGAGAAGGAGCAAAACAAAAAAAAACAAAACAACAACAACAAAACCCAACCCATAAAGCATCTCTTCACACTACACTTTATTCACAATTAGTGGAATTTTTTCTTGAATAAGAGATACAGAGAAATTAACTTAGATATTGGAGATGAGAACCAGGTGATTGTTAACAAAATGCTTAGTCTCTCAGGATCTTGGTTGTCTACACATACAAAATAAAGAAATGGATTACCTAGTTCTAAGGTTCTTTCCAGTCCTATAATTCAATTAATTTAGTTTTTAAAACAAACATCAACTTCCCTGAACTCATCAACAATTCAAAGTTTTGGAATCTTTTTTTACAGAGTTCCTTGGATTCATATATTAAGTGCTCTACAATTGGGAGACACAAGAAACTGACAGCAGCACCAGAAGAGAAGTTTCTTAATTTGGATCAAATTGAAATGTCCAATTATGACTTATTGGGGAAATTTGTGTACTAGGATGATCTTGTTGATGTTATTCTCTGGTCACCCTAAATTTTTATTTGCCTTATTGTAAGGTTCTTTCAAACACTTTCTCAAACATACATAGAAATATACTACTATAAGTTTTGTGCAATAAGAGAAATCTCCCCTTGGGTCCCATGAGCTGCATAGTGGTGACAGAACATTTAATTACTTTCCTGCCTAGGCTCTGGCGCCTCAGTGAGTGGTCTTTGGGGGCCTAAACCTATTGTTCCACCATGCCTTTCCCAGTTACTCCACTAGGCGGCTGACCACTGCAGGGAGACAATGAAGTTGTGCTGGGCTGTCTCTGGAGTTAAAAACTGAATGGGGGCAAAGAAAAGCAATAAACTATTTTTTTCTCAAGCAACTTTTAGAAAGCACGGAGAACAAAAGAGAGTGGGTAATACAGGGCAGCACACAAGGAGACAGCCAGGATCCTTTCAAAAGCTCTGAAGATGAGAAGGAAACCACTTGGAATCACTCAGGTTCATGACAGTGTAGCAACCCAAGGGCAAACAGGTGTGGGTTTCCAAAAAAAGTCAACTGCCCTAAGTATTAGTGTTTGTTAAAAGTTATGCTGGTGCACATAAGTACAGGAAGATAACATGTGCTGGACAGAAGACAACACACAATCTTTAAACTTATGCTTTAACTACACTCTTGCGGTCCATTCATATCACACATGTGTGCAAATGTCTAGCATTTAAGTACCTGTAACACAGAGGGGTTCTATGAATTCTCTTCCCCAGGGAGAAAAAAGTAATGATCATACAAAATCATTCCACAAAACTTGCCCTTGGTTCAGTTTTTTTTTTTCACAAGGTACTGGAAATAAAGCTCCTTGAATTGATCAATACACATGAAAGAGAAAGAAAAAGGGAGGAGGGAGGCAGACAAAGTTAAAATTGGAAAAATGAATTAGAATTTGGGCTGAGTCAACTCCTTGAGGCCAGGACCCATGTCTTTTAGTTTCAAATTCTCAGCAATTGAGAACTGTCCCTGGTACTTGGTAGGGACTCAGTAAATATTTGGTGAACTGATTTGAGTCATGCAGCAAACTAAACTTTCACTGCACAAAAGAAATTATACTTGAAGCTCTTGCTTATATTTTCAACTTCATTTTACCTAGTAGCCATACAATAAGATTTTAATATAAGGTATTACATTACTTTAAAATAACATACTATCAAGACTTCAAAAGAATTTGAAAGATATCCAAGTGTGAATCCTATTTTGCTAAAGAGAATACATGGAATACAATGTGACTGCATTTGCCTCTCACATATTTATGTTTGTATAGACTGCAACTCCACACCACACCTGGTGCTGTGGGTATCAGACAGACATGAGTCCTGCCCTAAGGAAATCAAAGTCTACTAAAGGAAACAGATAATGGCCTAAGTTACTATACAATTACAGTTATGATCAGTGTTACGAAGGGAAATAAGAAGGTTTTACACAATTCACAGGGGATCCCAAATCCATGTGGAGCATTAAAGTCAGCCTCTTCAATGAAGCAGCTTTTTAAGTCAGACTGGATGGATGAGTGCAGACCCACCTGGGGTGCAGGTAAGAATGGGAGTGGAGAGACAGGGTACCACTGCAGCAAGATGAAACAGAAGCACCTGCAGATGGACAGAACTTGTGCCTTTGAGGACCTGAGTGAAGAACTCCTACACGGTAGGAAAATGGGCCAGGCAGACACAGGAGGCTCTAGTACTGCTACTGCTTGGTTCAGTATGTGGCTTGGGCTGCCAGGGGGCCTGGTAGGTACCACCATGGTAGCCCAGATTGGCCCACCTAAAATGCAGCATGCAGAGTCAGATCTCCAGCACCTAGACTACAGGATATACCCCTGGAAAGAACTTGCATACACCCCATCAGAAAGTCAGCACCTAGACGCCAGCCCTAGAGTTGGAGGTTAACTGACATTATTCAGGGGAACTGGGTGACCAGTAGGAAAGGCACCAATAGTGGCCAGTGACATAAGAGGCTCTTGACTGTTCTTCTCTCCACACAGTGGAGGACCTAGACTCTAGGAAAGGGAAAACGTTGGGGGCAGAGCAGGAACAAACACCCCAAGGCCCTTGAATGTATGCCTGGTTGGTAGAGGGAGGGAAATCTCTGAAGGGTCATGAAGTTGGAAGGTTAAACTGGACAGGCTTTAGTAACCACAGGTGATAGACAGGTTGTAGAAGATGCTTACAAGGCTTTTGGGGATCTGTTACTAAGCTGAGACAATGTCTGAAAATCCCAATGGTAGGAATTCCACACCAATCAGCAAGCACAACTTGCAGTGTTGTCTTGATATGACCAGGAAAGGAAAGGACCTGCACTGGACAGTGAAGGCAACCTCACTTTGAGAAAGCTTAGCATCTGGGGAATTTTCCCTTTCAGCCCCCTTAAAAAAGTCCTGCATTCATCTAACATGCTTTTTGTAATTTTTTGAAACTGTTTGAGTGCCAACTTGGATGGAGATCACAAGTTCTTTTTCTTGAAATGCATTTCTACTACCTCAGCTGGCAAGGACCAGGTCCATTTGCTTGTCTTTACAGTCCAAACACTGAGCAAAGGACCTAATCAATTACTATAAATAATACAGTAAAGATATTGCTACCTGGAATCTCTGATATTTTCCTCCCTATGTTCTCCTCTAGGACTTTTCTGGTGTCCTGACTTATATTTAAGTATTTTATCCATCTTGAGTTTATTTTTGTATATACTGTAAGTTGGTGGTGAAGTTTCCTTTTTTTACATGTGGCTGTCCAGATCTCCCAACACCATGTGTTGAAGAAGCTATTGTTACTCCATTTTATGATTCTGCCCCCTTTGTTGAATATTAATTGACCACAGAGATTTGGGTTTATTTCTGAGTTCTCTATTCTGTTCCATTGATCTATTTGTCTGCAATTACACCAGTACCAGACTGTTTTGATTACTATGGCCTGGTAATATAGTTTGATATCAGGTATTCTGATCCCTCCTAATTTGTTCCTCTTTTTCAAAACAGCTGCTATTCAGGGTTGTTTATGGTTCCATATATACTTTTGAAATGTTTGTTCCATATCTGTGAAATGTGTCTTTGGCATTTTAATAGTGATTGCAATGAATCTATAAATTGCTTTGGGTAGTATGGACATTTTGATGATGTTAATTCTTCCAACTCAAGAACACGTTATATGCTTCCATTTGTTTGTGTCTTCCTTAATTTCTTTCGTCAGTGTTGTGTAGTTTTCTGAGTACAGGTCTTTTACCTCCTTGGTTAGGTTTATTCCTAGATACTTTATTTTTCTTATTGCTATACATCCTAAATAGGATGTTTTTCCTGATTTCTGTTTCTAATATTTCATTGTTGGTATATAAAAATGCCTTCAATTTGTGAATATTGACTTTGTATACTTCTGTTTTTCCATATTCACTTACTAGGTTGAGTAGTTTTTTGGTGGAGTCTATAGGATTTTCTATGTACACTATCATATCATGTCATCTGCAAACAATGATGGTTTTGCTTCCTCCTTTCCAATTTGGAGCCAAGTGGTGGAAGCAACCTAAATGCCAATCAGTAAATGAGTGGATAAAAAAAACTGTGGTACATTTACACAATGGAATACTACATAGCAGAAAGAAAGAAGGAGCTCCTACCCTTTGCAACAGCATGGATGGAACTGGAGAGCATTACGCTAAGTGAAATAAGCCAGGTGGTGAAAGACAAATACCATATGATCTCATCTATAAAGTGGAACCTAATGAACAAAACAAACAAGCAAGCAGAATATATCCAGAGACACTGAAATAAAGAACAAACTGACAGTAACTAGAGGGGAGATGGGAGAGGAAAATGGTGGGTAGAGGGGGAAGGGTTATCAAGGAACATGTATAAAGGACACATGGACGAAGCCAAAGGAGTGGGAGATGGGGATGGCTAGAATGGGGGGGAATGGTAGGGGGGAAATGGACACAACTATACTTGAACAACAATAAAAAAGAAAGAAAAAAAAGAAATCTAGAGACAGCTTTCTATCCATTTACATTGTCCAAATGTATTTTAAGCTTGAAACATTTCCTGGAGCTGGATTTCAAGTGAAAATTAAAATTCCAAGAAATTGTAGACTTCACACATATTTATTTTTCTTTGCAAAGCTGCTTCAGCCTCTGCAGTGAGTGCTCATGCAGGCTCATCTCAGGGTAGACCTTCTATTATAATAGGAAGAGCCTGGTGGGCAACAGAAGATGCATGCAGACCAATTCCTGATGAGCTATGTTCATTTATACAGTTCAGTTCACCTATATGGAACTTTATTTTCTCATCTGTAAAATCGGGGGAGCAATTTTTCAACCAGTGCGCCAAAAAATTTTTTATAATATGCACTACATGACTATTTAGTCAGGTGCAATGACCTACTTTTCCTTACATTGACAAACTTAAAAAATGTCAACAGCCAACACAACAATAGCCATCTGGTGTGACTGAATCAAAATTATGCCTATTTTTGGTCAGATCAGCAAAAATATAGTTTTTTTTGTTGTGCCACAGTATTTTAGTAATTAGATTGTATGTGTCATGAGATTAAAAAAGCTGAAAACCACTGAATTTGGGTGATGATGAAGTAGATCAGGTATTAACAAATTTTTTTCCATAAAAAGCCAGAGAATAAATACTTTAGGCATTTTAGGCCAAAAGGTCTCATGTTGAAGCTTCCTACTTCTGTCACTGCTTCAGGATAGTAGCCATAGACACCATGTAAGATGGGCACAGCTACTTACCTAAGGACACTGAAAGTTTCATGTGTCATAAAATACTCTTTAAAAACACACTTTTTTTCTAATTATTTAAAACTGTAAAAACCATTATTAGCTCATGGAGTGTGCAAAAATAAGCAGTGGGCCTGCACACAATTAGCTTGCTCACCCTCAACCAGACGACCTCAAAGCTTCTTTTGTGGGTTAGCAGAGCCCACGACTTTTCTCAGTCAAGGTGGATCTCAAGCCTGACAAAGTAAAATTAGAAGGAGATACATTTTGGTGCCAGAGAAAAGAAAAGGCAGTAAGAAGGAATAATAGTCAGAATCTTGAACTGAAACAAGGGACAGATCGGTCCAGATAGACTTACCCCTTTTTGCATCGTGTTCCTGGGACTGGGTAGACAAAACACACATTCTTTGCTCACCAAAATCCTAGGGAGCTAAGAAGACTAATACGCAGTAAGTTCTTAATATTTAACAGAAAGACTGATCCCATGTGGACCTGGGCAGAAATTCAATGGGCATGTTTTCATTTGTGGTTGTACTGAAAATTTGACTTTCTAGCAGTGAAAACGTTAATCAAATGTATAAATAATTTAATTGGAGGGAAAATAAATGCAAGATTAAATTCCAAACTAATCCAACACAAAGACATGCAATTTGCCAGAGGCCCAAGGGCCAGAAAGAGATAGATGGTGTAAATTATGGTGTTGTATGCCAACTCTCAGCAAGACTGCTCTGAACTCTCCCTGTCTGGATAAACAGCACAGGGACGCTAGGACCTAGAAATCCCCCAGGGAAAGGCTGAGTCTCACCACTGAACTTCCCAATGAATCCATTTCTTCAGTTTTCCGATAGGGATTGTAAGCCTTTGCCTTAGGAAACTGATGGCTGATGAAACAAACAAACAAACAAACAAACAAACACACACATACACACACATACCTCAGGAGCCCACAGCAAACCAACAAAATTGGGATTTTACAGCTATTATGTTTATAGCTGGATGAGCCAATACCTGGTATTCCTGCCTTTTCCACTACCTATGAAGCACAGGGAAAAGTAGGAGAAATCACTCTGTTAACCTGGCAACTGAGGAAGCTGAAAGTGCTTCTTTCTTTTAAGGAGTTCTATCTGGGAAGCCCAGCATTCAATGGCAACCAGGGAGGCAATGGTGCTGCAGGAAGAAAGACCTGAAGGAAAATGGAACAGTGATCCCTTTCTTTCACCAGCAGCAAAAAGGAAGCCCTCAATGGACATAACTAAGCTAATAATCAGGGTCCTTTCTTCTTGCTCGTTATTTCACTCTGAGTTCAGAGCTGCCAGTTTTTCCTCAGTCTGATTCCTAACCTTACAGATGAAATGCATAGATGTCAAATGTTCCCAGCTCTCCAAATACAGCTGTTGCTCATGCAGGTTGTAAACAGTGGAAACACACTTCTTTCTTCTGTCCTCCTCTCCTTCCCTAGATTCCCTACTGATTCCCAGTCAGCAAGCACAGTTTTCTAGATAGGACAGAAAACACAACTTTGATTTCCATATGGTTCCCTGAGCATATACGTTACACATTATCTTTCTGTATCTATAATTAAATTACTTTTCACAAAACTTTTTCACCATTTAAGGTTTCTACCAAGTATGTTGCCAATTTTTTTCACAGCACAAGGTACATGTAAAAAAGCAAAGAGCATAAATAGCACCCAAGTAAATATGATCTCTCTCTATATGCAAACACCCAAGTAGACATGTACACACACATACACACAGTATTATCATTTTAATAGAAAAGAAAACAAAGACTTGGAAAGTAGTGTATTTCATATATGAATACCTAAGATAAGAGAACTGCATACAGGTTTTCAGGTTCTCTGAAGCCTAGGGCTGCTGTTGGACTCTCAGTTTTTATTTCTGATTCATCCCTTTGCTACATTTCTCTGTATCATGACCCACTAACATGCCACTATTTGATGCTATGATTTATTTTAAAAAAGAAAACATAAGACTGAAACATCTCCTTCTCAATATCAAAATGGAAATGTTTGATATTTTATAAATCTTTTCATATTGCTACCAGATTAGCTTATAAATGAAAATGAGTTAATTCATATATTAAACAGAATTCAATAATTTGAAACTTCTAAGGATTTCCTGAGAAGTCATTAAGAAAGCCTTCTATTTTGGCACAGGATGGGACATAAACAAGTAAATAATTTTAAGGAAGCTCACATTTCAATTTGCTTCTCATCTCTATAAATACTATCTCTACACTTAGTATTCCAGAGATATTTCTGAAAAGGAGAAAGAAAAATAACTTAGAATCAATTAAAATTTAATTTACATTAAAAATTTGGGAGAGAGATTTAAAATGTTTACCTAAGAAGCCCTTAAACTTTCTATGTGAAATGAGGCATACACCTTCTTGTTTTATCTATTATTTGATACATGTACCATTTTTGAAGTTTTACAACTGTCATGACATGGATTCTATTAGGGACAGGCTGTGATTGGATCCATAAAGGCTTCACTAGGTGGAAGCAGGAAAAAAGCAGGAATCATAGACTATCAGGGCTGGAATAGGCCCAATATCTAAATATGCACTTTAATTTTAGATCAATAAAATAATTTAAATTGTTTTAGTGCCACCCATGAATTTTCCTAAGAGTTTTTAAAAGCTGTAACAGCTTGCTGTGAGAAGGATCTTCACTTAGGCTGCAGACTTCAATCAACACCTGTTTTAATTCACACTACCTAACAAAAATATCCACATTTCTTTCAGTTTTCTGATACATCTATAAAATTAGAAAACAAATGGATTCAAGACTTTGGGTATAAAGCTGCATTATCTTCACAAAAATAAAATATATGTCTATTTCTAACTTGTAAATATTAAGAATTGAGGTGAGATAAAAATATGCTTCTTAAAAAGAAATAAATGGAATCTCTCAACAGTTATTTACATCTTGTTTCTGGGCACAAATCTTTGACAAAATTATTTTCTTTTATGTGTAAGAAAGGCAAAGTTCCTTCAGAAGGCAAATGTTTTATCTGGACAAAAGGGCTTCACATTGTTAGATTTAAATAACGGAAATTAACTAACTTAAAATACAACACTTCCCTCACCCCCACCCCCACCCAAGTCAGCGGAACATGTGCCCCACTGCAATGGAACTCAGTGGAACTCTATCATTCACATTTAAAAACAGAAGTGTACAAAAGAAAAGACTGAACTACTGACATGTACTGAAACATGCACGAACCTTGACAACATCATGAGAAGTGAAAGAAGCCAGTCACGAAAAAAGACAACCACTGCACAATTCTATTTACATTAATGCCCAGAATAAGAAAATCTACACAGAAAGAGAGTACAATAGATTCTGTGATTGTCAATGGCTGTGGAGAGATTGGGAGATGGGTTTTCTTTCTGAGGTAATGAAAATATTATAAAATGGATTTGGATGATGGTTGTACAACCCCGTAAACAAGTCAAAACACATGAAACTGTTGTATACTTTAAATGGAAAAATCACATGGTATAGGAAGCATATCTTAATGAAGATGTTACCCCTCTGCCACTCCAAAATAAAAGGAAACATGGAAGTGTACTTGGTGATGAGCTTAGGTACAGTGGAAATTGTGGGGGGAAATTGGAAAAGCAATGCAGGAATAGCCAAGTTAAATCCGACATCCCCTGGGACTGCACCTATCCTTCAGAGAGAATATGGGCTGGGCTTACCAAATGCTTTCCCACAGAAGCAAAAGGCTGCATGCATCTCTATCATAACTTCTCACACACACACACACACACACAGACACACACACACACACACACAATCCAGACAGATTGAGTTAAAGCAGAACATACTTTTATGACACAGTATTTCCTGGGGAATTTCATACTGGACTCAGAATTAATAATCTAGGAACTTCATATAAATGAAAACTTCTCTGTGTATCCCTTCCTCATATTTCAAGTCATAGAGGTAAAGGGAAAGATGGGAGAAGACTGAACTTTGTACAGTGTTGGAACAAAAGAAAAACTAAAACATTATATACTAATATAAATTCAAGTAAGTTAATGCACAACAGCACATGGTTTGGAAAAACTGGTTGTTTCCTAATTCACTAAAACTGATGGAAAATTCAAGTTCAGTTAATTTAGAATCTCTGTATTTCTGGCTTGGTTGTTATCTTGAATTACAAAATAACTAGATGTAAACTTTATGTAATTTGTGATATAATTCAGTTAGCTGATACCCTCTTTCCATGAAGAACTGCATGTGTTGCTGGTTCAAATTCATGTACAGAATAATAATACACTGCTTAATATTAAGATGACCTGAGACTTAAAGGAAATTTTAGTTTTTGAAAAGAATTTTTAAGAAGCAAAATGTAAAAGTCAATAACATTAATTCATGTTATTTACATCACTTACATAAAAAAAGATATCCTCATCCTTGAAAGTGGGTTAAAGGCCAATTATTCCTTGGAAGAACTGTAAAACTGCTCTTTCTCTTCAGTTTTATTCTCTGAATTCTAACTTTGATAAAACATTAGATATAACTCTTCTCTTTTAAGAAGTTTCTCTTATACTGTATTAAGGTGACTTTTTTTTGCAATTTTTCAGTTTTTCTTTTCTGAAAAGGCCAGTATTTAAACCCCACTGAAATTTTAAATATAGATGTAATATGGTTTAATCATACTCTCTAAGCATTCCAAGACTGTTTGTTATTTCTACTAGTAACTGGACATTTTTAATTTTTTTATCTTATTCTTTTAAATATCAATTTTTGCTTTACCAAATTGAGTAAATAAACCAAAATAAATAATCAAAACAAAAAAGAACTCTTCTTAATCAAACTGATTGGGGGCCTTAGTTATCAAAAAAATCCCTAAAAAACAAAAATTACTAAGATTTTAAACAAAAATGCATTAATATTCATTTTAGAAATAACAAGATACACCATTCAGACAGGCAAGACAATTTCATTAATTGTGTAATCATGGAATGAAATAATTTAGAAAGCCAGTCTTTAAAAAGACATCTATTTCATTTCTACAAAAGAGCAAATCCACCAAGCACAGTAAGTACTAGTTTTGTGATCACAGCTCTAGCTTCAAAGGAGAAACAGTGAAAGCCCCACATTCCTGTACTTCAACAGGCTTCTAGCCCAAGAAGCACAAGACCAGAGGGTCCAGAAAGGTGGCCATAAAATGCAATGTCTCCCAATGACCACATGACTGGTCACTCATATGTATGGATCATTTCTAACATAGTATATCTGGAAAGCATTACCATCTAAAGGAATACGAATTTTATTGACGAATCAAAGATTTCAGAAGCCAAATGCCATCGGAGGCCATTAAAACCCTCCCAAATTGTGGGTTTGGATTTCTGCCATGAAGAGAAAGGAGAATTAATGTTTACTATTTCCAACTAGTATCTGCACAGCAATCATACTCTTCAACCTACTGTCGAAATTATGCTTCATTTTGTTATAATATTTGAAAGTTTAGGTGAATATGTATAGTAACATAGCAGTACACCCTGCACTTTTAATTCACTGCCCTTATAGAAGCAACCATGCATCCACCAAATGACTCAATTTTGATTCTGAACATTACAAATCAGCCTTAAAAATGACATACTGTTTTATAAGTTCTGATGTCATCATTCTGATGATTACAATATTTGTTAAAATAACAAAATGTATTTGGATTTCAAATTATAATGTATTTTTAATTTTGGGAGAAAAGCCAACCTTTAAAAACTGGAATCCCGAGCCCTGGCTGGTATAGCTCAGTGGATTGAGCGCGGGCTGCGAACCAGGCATCGCAGGTTCGATTCCCAGTCAGGGCACATGCCTAGGTTGCAGGCCATGTCTCCCAGCAACCGCACATTGATATCTCTCTCTCTCTCTCTCTGTCTCTCTCCCCCTCCCTCCTTCCCTCTCTAAAAATAAATAAATAAATAAATAAATAAATAAAAACTGGAATCCTTTGAAGATAAGGGCTAGAAAAATGTATTGTGGTGCCAGCCTAGTCCCAACCCTGGCCATAACTTTCACTGAGGGTCTCCTGCCCATCACATTGCAAAGGAAGGGTCCTGCATGAAAAGCACTGGGAGTCTTCTTCAGCAGTCAGAGATTAGTGAGCGTGTGTGTGTGAATATGCAAAGGGATTGGGAGACTGCTGATGATAGAAACACAGGCACATCTCAAGAACTATTGGAAGAAAAGACAGAACAGGCAAGCAGGCAAAATTATCCATTTGGAAATCTGCCCATAGTCCCACTGAGCTGAGTCATTAATTCACTATTAACTCAATGCTCATTTACAATGAGAGTTACTGGGCTAAACACTGAAGAGCCAAAACTGAGTAAGACATATCCATTGGATCTTATCCCAGTCTGGCTGTTGAAATGCATAAGGGAGTACTGTTTAAAAAATTATTTTTCATATCATGGATACCTTTGCAATTAAAAAGTGAGCTACCCAGAAGAATTCAGGAGTTTCTTCCTTCTTTCATGTCACCATATCATGGAAAACTAGCATGTCCACTGCCTAGGACCTTTTCAAGTTTTTCTTACTGAAAACATGAAAGGGAAAACCTTACACATCCTTGCTTAAGCAAGCTTTTCAACGTGTAGAATGATTATCTCTACCATTTTTCAATCAATTCTTAACTAATTCATAAGGTACCCTCCCCTTCTAAACACCACAATCCTTTATCACTGATATATACAAAGATATAAAAAGAAGACTTCTTATATGATATGGGCATATACTAACTGCTCCATATCAGGTATAGTTTTCTTTATGTTAGAAGATGCAGAAACTGTTCTAATGAACAGTTGACAAAAAACTAAAGTAATGAATTTTTAGGGTTTTTGCAGTATGAACCCTCTTTGTTTTCCCCAAATTGTCTAAAATTCAGTTCTGTGTAACAGCCTTCCATTCAGAGCAGTTGCAGAGCTGGAGAAAACTGCCCCCCTGCATCTCTTGGTCTGGGTGACAGAATAAAGGAAATGGAGCAGTCACCAGGGACTGAGTGCCCAGCAAGATGGGATAGAATTCAAGGACCACAAAGACCTGGGGGGCACACCTGGCTAGCCACAGAATACCAGATAAAGAACAGAGCCAGTGCTGTAAAGGAAAATGCCACCCAGAGGCTAGACAACTGGATATGCAGCTGGAAAAACCTGGGTAACATCTAGGATGAGGCCACCAAGTCAAGGTTATTTTACCTCCTTCAAGTCCTTCAAATATGGCCTCCTTAACAAGACTGATCACTCCACTTACAGTATAACCTCCTTGTCCCTAAAAGTTCCACCCCCCTTACCCCACTACTTATTTCCCCATGGCTCTGATCACCTCTAACATGCTTTAATTTATATACAGAGACTATTTATGATTTACTGTCTGCCCTCTTAAACAAGAATGTGCATTCCGCACAGGCAGGGATTTTTATCAGGTTTGTTTAATGATATATCCCAAATGCCTGGATCAATATCCAGTAGAGTAAATGCTCAGTAAATATTTGTTGGAGGAATGTGTTACTGGAAATACCACATTTAGAGTTCATGTGGTCCGAGGCCTCAATATATTCCCAATCTGCCATTTGCCTTATGTTTGTCCTTTGAGAACCAGATGCCACGGGAAACAGCAACAATTTCCTGTGATACCTCCACTCCCAGCAATTGGATATGCCTCAGCATCGAATATGCTTTAGAGTCAACCAGGCAGAGGTACCTTCTTACCTTTCAATTGTAAACTGAGGTTTTGAGCTAGTAAAGACTTAATTCAGTTATCTTAGTTGGTTCCTATTCATTATTAAGGAAAAGGAATCCTAAAATTTATTTTTGTCCAGCATGACAATGCTGAATTGACATTAACTCTGGGGTAAGGGCTCTGGCATATAAGTGATAATTGTAACTTTCATGTTTTATTAGCTGTAGAAAGCAAGCAATTTTATGTTTTACTATAGGTTTGTCCTGAAATAATTCAGTAAAGATTCACATAAAAGAGAGAAAAAATGACCAGGTTATCCTTGTGATTAAGCTACACTCTATCTCACTGAAATTTTCCCACTGGCTACTGTTTTTGACAATAGGTTATACAGATTTCTTCTTAATGCAAGGCTGTTAACTAAAAGAAGACTAAAGGGCATATTTCCCTTTTCATTTGCTTCTGGAAATCTTATTAACGCAACAAAAATTTTGCCCCCTGCCATTACGGAAGTATTTGTACAGAGAGAAACCATGAAGTAAGGTTGCTCCTATAGAATTTCAACTGGAAAGATAAATAAGGAAGACACTTTACAAAGAGACACAGGTTTAAAGTTGGTAATTAAAAAAAATAAAAGGAGGTCTGCATGCACGAAATTATTTGTGACGCTTCCAAAAGAGAACTGGGGAGTCAGCCCATCTCATGTTAAGTATCATTCTTCACATGGTGAAATCACTCATGGAGGAGGGTGACTTTCCTTAAATTTAAGCCATTTCTGCTCTTTTTTTACTTTGTCTCACCTCTCCACCAAAGTAAGAATTTAATTTCTCAAGAAGTGTTAATTTATCCCTAAGATGTTTTTAATTAAGGGACTTGATTCTATCTCATAAGCACATTCTCCTAGAAAAATGTGGCCAATATATATTGAGTAATCATGCAAATTTTAAAAAGTTTTATTTCACCTTTCAAGCATATGCCAACATATAGGTAGCTCTCATAATTGTCTCCACATTGCCTATGAATATAGTATTAATATCCTGTGATTATAACAGCACAGGAACTAGCTAAAAGTTTATGAGTTTTAACATTCCATTATACAGGAGTTAAGAGTTTATGAATTTTAACATTCCATAGGGAAAAAAACAGCAAATGCTCTTGCAAACAAATAGATAGGCAGACAAACAAAAATCCCATAGACTGAAACTAATTGAAACTCAATGTTTGGTCCACATTTTTACACCTGGATATTTAAAGTAAAACTGTTACATTTGTTTGTTCTCTAAATTATCTGCAAAATGACCTTTGTGCATTTTTCAGGTCACTCAATCACAACACAAGTATCAAGACAGTATTTTAAGAAAGAGTTAAGGTGGACATCATGGTTCCAGGTTATCTTTATCTAAGTACTCCACATGAAGAAACATAAGTCTATTGTACAGGGCCACAGGAGGGTGGTGGCCAGCATTAACAATCATTCTTGCTTTGTTGCTTTCTCTCATCTGTTTCCAGGGACCAGGCATGGAGGCTGTACCTTTTTGCCCATGTCAACTCTTGCACCTGGCCTGCTTGTCTGATGTCTTTCCACTTGGCTAATTCCTTCTCATCCTTTAACTCCTATAGGTGATTTGCCTGACACTCAGAGAGGGTCAGAAACTTATCTAATGGTACACCATGACACCATGAGTTTATGATGACATAGTTAAGAACAGAATCCAGAGCTAAACTTTCTACTTATACATAGATGAAACTAAGGGGGGGAAAGGGAGAAAATTCAAGGTTAAGAAGGAGAAAAAAAAAACCAGTTCATTTGTCAGAAATAAAGAGACAAAAGGATAGCCAGAAGGAGAATATCTTAGTTTATTTTAAATATTCTAGAAAGTGCACAGAAAAGAGAGGGTGACCTGCACCCCCCAAAGGAAGGAAGGAAGGAAAACACATGCATATCTGTAGGCACACACATGCACACATGCATGCAGAGTGCACTGCTTATGCTTTATAAGCATTCTAAGATCCCACTATCAAAACCAATAACCGAAACTTCAAGGGTTAAATAGGTTATCCTTGGTTGGAAATGGCCTTGACCTCCAGCTGGTGGTCTGGAAGAAGATAGCAAATCAGAGAGAAAATTCCCCTTTACGTCAAATAGTAAATCTGCTATTTTTTGATACCAGAGTTATGGTTCAACTCCCAGAAGGGATGTGGTAATTTTTTATACATTTGATGGAAATGTAGAAAAGTTGCTTTTGTTACATTTCTTTTAATTATATATAAATACGTTTACACAAACTGCAATTCCTCTTCATTTCTGCCTTGAACTATCATAAAATGATCTGGGTAATTTTCATGAATTAATTTATCATTTAAAAATCATGGTGAGGACAATGATTTTTCCCTCACCACCACATGAGAGATCCATAGCCAATTCACTTTCCTAGTGGATTTCCCTGAGCAACACCAGTTCAAACATACCCAATCTGTACCTTTAAGAGGTTCAACACAGAGAATTCCCCATGGGTTAGTCAACTGCTGGCTCACACACAAAGAAAATACTGTATTTTGCTCTGTAAAGCTTTCTGCATCAATTTAAACACAGTGAGACAGACACAATATCCCAGAGAGAGGAAAACCTACCTTATTATATTCTTGACCCAAGAGAAAGGATTTGCCTTTAGGACATAAAGGAAGTCATGAAGGGTTGGGGGAGAGTTATCTAATCCTAAACATAAAATCAGTTCACAATGCAGCATAACATTACTTTCAATCATTGACATCACTATAATATGTATATATAATATGATACAAGGAAAGTCAATGTAGCTTGTTTTTCAGCCATAAAGGCTTTCTTCAATATTCTACTTTTGGTTTTCTGGGTTTTATACATGCTTTGAGGGAATTTTCAGGGGGAGGAAACATAATATTACAAGGATTCTTTCTCAGTTACATCACATCTTGTTCTGATTTGAGTCAATGCATCTGTATGTAGTAAGTGTAGTAAAGTGAAACTTTGGACTATGTGAATGCAGTGTTTTACAAGTCTTCCTTGATTTCCGGTGGAAATCAATAGGTCCATGGAATGATGGGCGCAAGGACTAAAATTTTTATATCTTCATATTGGAAAGCTGCTAGGTGGGACACTCCCTTAATCTCAGGTATGAGTGGTGTGGGTGTGAATCATTTCCCTTTTACAGCTATACAAAATATTTTTTTAAATATGGTTAGGTTTTGTTTCCCCCCACTGATGTTTCCATAACAATATAATCTAAGCCATGTCCCAGGAAATAACTGCATCCTGCATTACTGGTTGGAAGGTTGCTAAAGAAACAACATTCTGAGAAGTTCAACTTTGCCCACCTTTAACATTATATATGTAAATAATTTTACACCATCCTTAAAAGCTGCTATGTGGTGGCTGAACTGCCAACCCTGCAGCCTGAAGTTTTTACACTAGGCTTGCCTGTGACCAATGAGTTGTCGATGTTCGCATTTTAATAAAGTGAATGCTACTGACAATTTCGGGCAGAGCCAATCCTTATTCCAAATCATGGAGTATCAGAGCCACTGCTGCTCTCTGTATTGTATGATTAGATAAGCAAAGAAGAAAGTACATAGTACAACCAAAAATTTAAAAAGAAAGGAGAGCAGGGAAGAGCTAGTGCCTTGGCTGGACATGAAGTGTGCCCTAATTCACTGAACACTAAAATTCCTTGAGTGATACCTTCTACTTTGCATTCTAGATGGGTTTGTTTTGCTTGAGCACAGATTCTGCCCCTTCTGGACGGTTCCCAAGTAAAGAGGGACTGTATCTCATTCATCCTGGTGCCCTACAGTCCTTCCCCATGACTTCCACACAGCAGGTACTCAGGAAATGATATCAGGCAAACATGAATCCATAATGTGATCCAATCACTTCACTTCCCTCATATTTCATGGTTGATGGAGTAAGCTGTTCATCTCCTTAGATGCACTAAAAAGGTACTCTCAATCTAAATCTCAAACTAGTATTTTTTGTGCCATGCTTCAGAGGGAAGGTATGCTCTAGGGCCAAGGATGTCTCTTATATGATTGCTGCACAGGTTCTTTTTCTTTGGCAGGGGGAGGCAAGGATCAGGAATTCTTTTTCTTTCTGACATTGTCATTAAGCTGACTCTACCAGGTCATCCTAGGGTAATGCTTGGAAAGAGGTGGTAAATGATGGAAGTGGTCCTTAGGGACTTAGAGGGGCCAAAAGCTGACTTCATTTATTTTGTAAGTAAACTGAGAGGGCTGAAATAATCAATGTATGGCACCTCTTCTAAGGTGTTCACACTGCAGGCTCACATTCCAAGCATGTGACAGAGAATATTGTATTTTCTTTATACATGTTTTTTAAAATAGCTCTTTTACTTTACTCCTTCTTATTTAAAGTGTCCTGGAAAAACAAACAAACCCACATTCAAAGGATGCTCCAAATATACTTCAACCAACTGTTTCTCACTACAGCAGGACATGGGTTACATCAAACAAATTGGCAATGAAGCATTTATGGGCCTATTCCATAGCCATCAGTCACACAATTTTTCCCCCCTTTAATGCCTCAAAAATAAATTCCATTTCTAACTTTTAATACTTCTCATCAGATTATGAAGGACAGAATGTATTACTTTTAGAAAAATGTAAAATAATGAATTACAGCATTTCAATAGAATACTTAATTTTATTGGTAGAGGCTATGAATGGTGCTAACACAATATTGGCTCCATATAAATTACACTGAGAGAGACAACATAATGTTCAAGATATTTTCACCTCTACATTACTCACCAGATCATCCAACTTTGAACATCAGCAGTCAAATCACTTTTTTGTTAAGTAAAACTTTGACATGAATATGGACAAAATCTTCAAGTATTTTGTTTCTTTTTCTTCTGCCTAAAACTATTTTTTTTTACCCCAACCCACTTCAGGGCCCACTTATTTTTCTGTATTTCCTCCCATATGGCTTTTCAGCCTCTGTGGAGTATGATGGGCACAATGATTTAAATCTTATAAAGTGTATCCAAAGTTTTCTACATTTAATATGCAGATACTTGAAAAGCTGACTTGACAGTATATAAATTAGATTATACAGAAAAATGAAGTTTTTTGTTGAAAGAAGGTAAGATTATCATTTTCTTCACTTTCCGCAGAACATCATTTTATGATGGGATGTTACTATCAATACAAGGCTAAGTTCAGATAGCAAAACTATTAAGGAAAGAAATGGGACCATCTGAATCAACTCATGAGACACACAAAAATGACCTAGATGCTTGCTTCCATCATTGTACACAGAGTAACTACAGCACTGAAAACTTAGGCCATGGCCAAACATGTTATGACTTGAATTAAATAATGTGGCCCTTTTGATACATCTGAAACAGAACTCACCACTGATCAGAAAGGCAAAACAATAATAATAACAGTAATAATAATAATAATAATAATGGTTTTGATTAATTTTATTACATTCCATTGGCTTGGGGTTATTGGGGCTGCACTGACCAAAAAATTAGGTAAATATCCCCTCCCATAAACCACAATTATTTTCACGTTACCCAGAGTGGTTCTTTTGACCTTATTGACTCCCTTCTTTACATTCTAAGGCAGTGGTCCTCAAACTCTCTATGATGAAGGACGATCCCATCCACTATCGCATCTGTTGCTGATGGATGTGGGGTCCCAGATTCTATTATACTGGCATACTGGCCCCTAAATTTGATGATACCCACATTGGTCTACACTGTGTCAGTGAGAAAGAGCCACTGATCACACACTTGGATGTCAAGTTGATGACAATTCAAAAATGCCACGGAGTCTCTAAATGAGTGAGCACTTTCTATTCTGCCCTAGGACACACTGTGAGTCATGTGGCTCTGCAGAATCACAAGAATGGGGCAAGGAATTAGTAATACACTGAGTGCATCCTGGGCTGTGCCTCACTGCTGACCAGCACTAGAACCATGCATGACATGCTGTACCCCCTAAAGAAGAACTAACAGTGGTTTCTCACCCAAGCACTATGGGGGTTGAGACGGGAAATCTGCCACAACGATAGGAAAGTAATAGCACACCTTACATACAGATAGTTGCCAAAAACAACCACCATCACAGAAGGTCCATGATCATTTTTCACTTGCTGAAGAAAAGGGGAAAGACTGCTAAAGACTCAGAGTAAAAATAGCTTGCAAATTATAAAATGAAAAAGAATCAGGAAAAACTGGAAATATCTGCTCGTTGTGGCTAAACAGTGGAAGAGAAGCCATGAAGCCTGCAAAAAAAAAGCACTTGTGTAGAGAATGAGTAGGCTGAAGGGAAAAGAAACTGCTCTAGCAAAGTGAAATCTATAGTGGAGGCAGCAGGGAGCTCACTAGAAATCAGAAAAACCAAACCAAGTCAAATCAAGGTAGAATACAGAAGTACAGAGAAATTGAACCACAGCAAACTAAACATTCTTAGCATTAACTGGACCTGAACTTAATGAAAAAGACCTACATATATTAGGCCTCATTAAAAAGTTTCCAGACCAAAAAAAAAAAAAAGAAGCAGCAGCAAAATGTAGAAGTATTCATCCAAAAAAGAAAACACAGGTTACCATAATTTTGCTACACACTAATCAAAAATAGGCTTAGAGGTGAAGGGCCACAAGATGTACTAACATATTAAAGGCTTGGATGAGTCCTACAGTAAGAGATGACTGATTGCTCAACTGGGCTTTTCACTGGGCACCCATGAATATCCTGAAGTACTAGTATTCTGAAGAATATATTTTGAAAAATGCTGAATTAATGGATAAAAGAGAAAATAAAATTTCCTCTCCAAACTATTTGACTCATTTAAATTGTTACTAATATAGGAAGAAAGTTTTTAAAGTTTTCCCTATTGACAAAAATAAGGGGGAAAAATCTCAAGAAAGCCACTGCATCAGAGGATGAAGCACTGAAGTCAACTGAACACACAGATTGAAGTATAAAGGGTTGTTGAAAAGACTGTTATAAAAGTAAGCATATAAAACAATAAGCAAGGTGACTTACGTGGTAAAATTAGTAATTTCGTAGATTCTATGAGAAGATCAATCAGATCAATAAAAATAGCAAGTGTAAAGTTTCTGTGGTGTCTAAGTGACAGTAAAGAGGCCCATGGGGCTGGAAAGGATACGGTAGGAAAGCTGTATTTGGGCTGTGAAAACTAATAGGAAGAACCATTATACACTATATTAATTGCATATGTTCAATTACCCTCCCCAAATCCCTCTTAAATTTTACACTGCATAGCAATTAAAAATTTTGGAAACAAACTTCTAGCATGTTGGAACCAACTTACTCTTTGAGTTTACATGCATCTATGGGATCCAGCAGTCTTATAGCATTTTATGAGTACAAACAAAGCACTTAATCCCAAGAGCCAAATTACAGGGCTGAAAAAATCATGAGTGTGATGGAAGGAAGAGTAAAGCTAAGGAGCTTTGAAAACATAATAAAATACTGCAGACCTAAGCCCTCATCATCCTCTGTAATTATTTACTGCATTAACAAGCCTTTAGTGGGGCACCTTCATGTGTCCACACTGCCCTGGTTATTTCTGTGACATACACACAGGGGCCAAGAAGTCATCACAGCAGATGCACTTTAAACTTCCACCAGAGCCATGGACTGGGCCTTCGGAGTGAGGGCAGTGCTGCCCTTTTGCACACTTGGCAGAAAACAGTGCTGACTCCTGGCCCAAGAAAAATCCCACTTGCTCACCACCTTGGATATTTTTTGTCTGTTATTCAGACATCTATCACCTAGGCTGTGTCACAACTTACCCCTGCCCAGGGTGGGGAGAGGAAAAGCCTGAAGGCAAAGGACATTTATTATACTACCTCTTCAGGTTTTTGTTCAATTCTCCTTTTTCTTTTGCTTATCTCTAGTCTCTGAAGTCCAAAGTCAGCTGGAGCTCCAGTAGATGAGAAGAATTGAGGAAGGAAAGGGGAAAGGGGTGAGAAATTTGGCAGTTTTGGAAGGAGGGGTAGATATCTCATATCACTTCCTTCTCAAAGCCTGAGTTCAGCATGGCCTCCAAGTTGAAATGATGCATATTTTTACCACTAAGAAGCTCCAGTTAACCCTTGAATATGGATCTGAACTCTGAGGGTCCACTTATATGCAGATTTTTTTTTCAGTAAATAACTGCACTGTTTTCGATCTATGGTTGAGAGTCCATGGAGGAAGTGGGTCTACTGTATGCATTGTTGTACATTATTTTATGTAGGGAACTTGAACATCCCAGACTGTAGTATCTGAGTGTGGTCCTGGAACCAATTCCCCATGGATACTAAGGATAGTTAAATTTGGGGAATTGAGGTTATACATGGATTTTCAACTACGTGGGGTTTGGTACCCCTAACTCCACCTCCATTGTCAAGGATCAGCTGTAGTTGTTTTACCATTTTTTTCTCATTTGAATGTGTCACCCCTCAAAAGATAACAAAATGAGTTTAGCAAATTACCCAGGGGACAGATTCTAAACTAGAATCCAGATTCCCCTGTACTTAAAAAAAAAAGTAAAAGGATGGGAGCTCTAGGCCACACAACCTGGGGACATGGTTCTCCCACCCACAGGCATGAGCCCAATGTACACCCTGCTCCAAGGAGTCAGTGAGGGCAGAGGTTCTCAGCTTTCTGTAATCACAGGAATTATCCTGGGGCTTGTTAGGAATGCATATTCTCAAATTCCCCACCAGCTCTAGAGGGAAGGCTAAAGACAGGCAGTGCCTGGTACAGGTGGGTCTTCAGGCTCACTCTGAGGACACCTGGTCTCGTCACTAGTAAGTAAAAGACCCAGGGGCACCCAGGGAAGACTGACTCAATGAGGGAAGGGAAAAAATTCTACCTTTTTATAGAGTTTTACCAGAGAAGAAAGGAAGATGTAAGGGACACGGTGAGGGGAAAATACAGGAAATATCATAGACCTTTACCCCAGAAAGAACTCAGGAGCCAGCAGAAGCCAAGATCACTGAGCAGTTCTGTTGTTAGACTATGCCAAGAAAGGCCATGCCTGGGCCCAGCACTTCTAGGAGCACTATGCAAAACACCAGTCACTTACAAGAAAAAACATTTGTGTCTGTGTCTGATGATGGTAAACCAACTAAGCACTCTGTTTAGTTTAGTCAACATAATTTTTTTTAAAGTAAGATTTTCTTGTTGAAGGACAAGTTGCTTTGCTTTCCATTTGGCACAACCTTCTCATCTCACTGCATACCAGTGTCAGTCTGTGAAATGTCAGCTGGTATACAGATCACTCTCAGTAATACTGCTTCAGAGGGTCTGTTCCAGCCCCTCCAGCTATGCACCTCCCCCGCTGCAGGAGGAATCAGACCTAGAGGCCAATCCCTCTTCTGGACTGTCTAGAAGCTGGACTTCTAGAATTCTCTGTCCAAACAGATTCTGAGCCAGTTTGTAGTGCCTACACAGGACTCTTCTTGGTGTTCCTAATTCTCAAGACAAACCATGCCACTGTCCTAGAATATGTGTCCCCAGGGCAAGGACTAGCTATTGGGAGGTTGGGATGAGGCCTGGCCACCCAGCGGGTGTCTCTAGGACCCTCCAGTGCCAGACTGGGAGGAGAAGGGAGTGGACTGTGAGGAAACCATCCCTGGGCAGCCATATCCTGGCAGAGAACTCAGAATTCTCTATTAAATCTGGCTTTCTCAGTTGTTAAGAAGATATTTACACAGGGTCAAGTATAAAATATTTTATTTAACAGTTTCTTAGCTTGTAGCTTCTAAATATTTAGAAAACCAGTATGTGACCCATTTGTACTCTTGAAGAGATTAGGGGGCAAGCCTAAAACATCCCAACAGGGACTAAACGTCCAGATTTTGGAGGCTACGATCAGTTAGGTTACTCCCAAGTCTGAAATGTGCTATTCCAAAAAGACTTCCATCCATTCGTTCAAGTGGATCAGCCAGACAGCCCCCAAGTTCCTCAGGAGAGGTATTACTTACACTCAACAAGTCCCCAAAGGGTAAGGCTGAGGAAACAATGGTAAATGCATTTCACAAAGTACTTCTTAGTACATAAGGTTAAAAAAAAAGTTCATTTTCAATTGGTTCTTTTTATTCATCCCAATTTCTTAAGATTTTTCAGAAATTTCTGATGATAAAAAAGATAAAATTAGTTATGCTGCCAGGTTACTTTTCAGGGCACAGAGGTGCTGCCAGATCCATACCTGGCAGATGAGGATCCACCAAGTATGCTGAGCTCAGCTGTGACTTAAGGCACGATATTCCATCAAATGAGAGGTCACTCTTATCCCGTGAGTCACAAAAGAAAGGGGGAAAACAAAGGGACATTTAGGAATGACCATCACCAAAGATGTCTTAGTTCCACCCAGAACACGGGGAATGGTTTGAAAAAAATCTTCAACATAATGAAGTTAAGAAAGAAAATTTAAAAAAAAAAAGGAGAACCCAACAAGAGCCATGGGTTGCTATATAACCAAGAGGATGAGAAAGAACAGGAAATTTTAAGTTTATTATGTAATCTTTTATGTGTTTGAAATAAACCCCAAAACAGTATAGGGAATACTTCAATAAGGACTACAGTCTGAAAAAAATATGATGCCAACACTGAATAATCAAGCTGTTTTACATACTTCAAACTGCAAAGACATTGACCACATATCCACAGTTCAAACCCAGAGAGAAATGAAGCATTTTTGAGGAAACAATTCCTTTTCTGGTATTCAATAAATATTTGATTATTCACCTCTCAGTCAGCTTATCACTAATACTTTTATCTGAAATTATGTTATTGAAAAGTACTCAGCAGATTGATTTCAAAAGAAAATTATAAGGGAAACCTTCATATGTATTAATTACAGCAAGACTAATCACACCAAAGTAAAATGAGAGAAAAAACAAAAATCCAAGAAGTTTCTGGATTAAAAATTAGTTCTAGCAAACAAAGAAACTCTCTGGCCTCATAGCACCCAAATTCTTATCCTGTGTTTGTTATCTGAGGAGTTCAGAGGATCACTTTCAAATGGTGTGTCAATCTAATTCCTTTTATTAATTAGTAATATGTTTTATAATCAATAATTTTTTTAAGATTTTATTTATTTATTTTTAGAGAGGGAAGAGAAAGAGAGAGAGAGGGAGAGAAACATCAATGTGAGGTTGCTGAGAGACATGGCCTGTAACCTAGGCATGTGCCCTGACTGGGAATCGAACCTGCGATGCCTGGTTCGCAGCCCGTACTCAATCCACTGAGCTACACCAGCCAGGGCTATAATCAATAATTTTAAAATAGGGAAAGGAAAAGCTTGGGCTAATTAAACTGTTAGAATTTTTATGTAACTGTAAAACTGAGATGATTTCATTAATTATTCTTAGTTAAGAACAAATGCCAATCTGTTCCTTCTCTGAAAACAGCACATAACTGGCTTCAAGAAACATCTGTAGTATAAAAGAATTTCTCTCAAGTTTGAGAGGTGCTAAGAGTCCATCTAGTTCCAGACCCATTGGAAGCTCTGAAGTGGTGCCCAATTTAAATACCTAACAGTCTAGTTCAGGGACTCCCTCTTTCCTGGGGTAACATTTTAGCTTCCCCACTTCTATCAATCATTCATAAGGTTTTTTTTAGATCTTTTTCTGTTTGATCTAATACTGATGGATCAGTACATCTTTAGCACATGGAGTGCTGGGGTAAGTTGTATTTTCTAAAGACAGTTTGAAACATGATTCTACAATACTATAGTGATTTCTGTTTCTGTATCCGAGAATCCCATTAGCTAGTTTTGTTGGCAAATCAGTGCCTACTTAAAGTGAATTTATAGTTAATTAAAGGCCCTATGTTATTACCATAATTTTTAATCTCCTTGGAGCTATCTTAGTGTTTTGATTTCTCAAGATCCTTAAGGACCCTGATTCAGTTATTAACTGGATTTCAAAATTCCTCATAAACAACTTTGATGGTAATTTCCCTCAATGACTTTACCCAGGAAACAAACAAACACCAAATTGTTAAGTAAATAGGGTCTGAGGCCAAGGCCAGCAGCCTGCTTCTAGAAACAGGTCTAGCCATCCCTTAACTCCCATCCAATGACTATATCTCCTAACTGTTATTTTACACTACCATCACCTTCTGTCTTGGCCAAAGTTGCTTATTAAGTGTTTTGCTTAAGTCCCAACACATACTTATGACATTTTCCTGATCAACCAGTCTAACGATATTTCAAAGAAAACATTGGCCTGGTCTAACATGACATTCTTTCTAGTGAGCCCAGGGGAGATCAGTAATTACTATTTCATCTTATAATAAGACAACTTTTTAACAATAAAAACACACTTTCCTCTAAAATTGACTCCATAGTCTCTACCTGTTAATATTCAGAATTCATTTTCTTGCTCCCTTTGAAAGTACAGAATGGCATTCACCATCTTCAATCTCCCAGCACCTCACACATTTTTTATGATTGTTCAAAATTTTCTGATATTGGTTCATGGCTACATTTGTAAGAAACCTCAGTTTTCCAAGACAGGAGAAGCCTATCAACTGGAAAGATGTTGGCTACTAAACAGCCTCTGATCTTCTTTGCCAATTGTGATCTTCATCCTCATACTGGCTGACAGGCACTCTTCTTCCTTTGACTGTTCTCCCCTGTTCTGAATGTCTCATCTGAGTCATTGTTGCACCCTTAGTTCCATGTCTCAGGTGAATGTTCATTCAAATAAACACGAAATAGAAGAGCAAACTTGGAAGTGAGCTTTTTTGCTCTCACTCTCATGTGTCATCTCTAAACCATTAGTTCCAAGGAATGGGCCTCCCGTTCCCTAGCCCTACCAGCTCTTCTATGGTCACCAGCATGTTCACTAGCCAGTGCACTGCATGGGGATCAGATAAGTAAGTCTGTGCCACAGCTCTTTCTTATCTCCACATGGTATATCTCATTCCATTATCCATACATACGATTTAAAATCTAACAATCAAAGAATTCCATCAGGACTTGTACTTTTCATACTCTGTGCTTTCTTTGGGAACTTATGATTGTTCAGTCAAAATGGCTTTCTTTTGTGACCCCTGATTCTTTTGCAGTAGCTTCCCCAGCAGAGTCCCATGCTCTTTAACCAGGCCCATCAGGAGGCTTGGATATTTGGTCAGGTCTGTGCCTCTGTAGCTGATAATGTGCCAATATAAGGCAGGGGCTCCCCTGCTGCCTATTTTCATGCTACAGAAAAGACTCATTTTTTACCTGTCACCATTTGAAGGACTACATCTTAAAGTGAAACTAGAAAATAACAGTAGGAGTGGGGAATGGGAGCAGGGACCCAGGCTTGCCAAGATCCAAGAGTTCTGCCATCCCCCAGTATTGTTACTACAGTATGATTAACATAATCAATACTGTATACCCTCTAAGCAAAAGACAAATGCATATTTTGGATGAGTACATAAGTTTTAGTTTGAGTCCTAGACCAGCACCTGACTCCCACCTTTCTTTTGATGAAGGGGTCTGAAGTTTGTGATTAAGAGTTACATTTACTTTCAAGAGTATGCAACTTGTACAAAATATGTCAGGAAAAAGCAAACCTGAAGCAGCTTTTCCTTTTAAGAGTGAAATGGATAGAGATAGAGACAGATAGACAGAGAGTGAGAGACTGTTTTAGGTAAAGGAGTGAGGTGGGTGAAGTTGGGGATGATGGAATGCATAAATTTAATAGCTAAGGAGTTCTAATGACCAAACCTTCAGTATATGCATCAAGTCAATTAAAGTAAGATGATTTGTGTATGAGTGAACTAATTAATAAGTAGCAAAAAAACACACTAATTAATTTAGTGGTCTTAAGTAAGCTTCTTACTCTTTGCTGACCACACTGTAGTTGGATTTTTTTTAAAAAAAGGCAGGTTAGGTTATTTTTAAGATTCTACAATCAGAAGTGATCGCAACTAATATCCATAAACTTGACACTATGAGGGGATTTATGTTCATTCATGATGAACTGCATCCCTATTCATCTAATTCACTATTCAAAAATACAATTTAATCAACCTATCAGTCAATTTTATTTGTCTAAGCCCACCTGACCTAATGCTTTGAATATTCATTCAACGTCTTTGTCCAAAACAGTCCTACTTCATTTGGGAAAAAAGTGGTAATAATGATGGATATATGGAGCTACCAGATGAGTGATGCCCATGTGCCCATCAATGGCAGTACCACAAGGCACTCTGCAGAGAAGCACCCACAGAGCCAACCTGTGCTGTAGCCTAGGGAAGGAGGTGAGGTTCTGGGAAAGCAGGTGATGGGTACTACGAAGGGGCTAATGAGGTTAGAGATATGGCTACCAGACAAAGCTGAACCTGTACAAGACAGCTTAGAACTTGCAATAGGTTTGGAAGTTTCTCAAATAAATTAAATGTAGAATTACCATATGACCCTGAAATCCCACTCCTAGAAATATACACATGAATTTAAAATAAGTGTTCAAACAAAAAACTGCATATGAAAGTTCATAATAACACAGGTAGAAACAATCCAAATGCCCATCAATGGATCAAGGAGTAAACAAAATGTGGCATAGTCAGAAAATGAAATATTCTATATCTGTCCATAAAAAGAAATGAAGCATGGAGACATGCATCAACATGAACAAACCTTGAAAATGCTGTGCTAAGTGAAAAAAGTCAATCACAAAAGGTCATTTATTATATGATCCATTGATATAAAATGTGCAGAATAGAAAAATAATCCACAAAAACAGAAAGCAGATCAATGTTTTTCAGGGGCTGTGGAGAAGAAAATAAAGTGATTGCTTAACAGGTACAGTCTTCTTCTGGAGTGGTAAAAATGTTCTGGAGTAGTGACTGTTGCACAAAATTGTGACTGTGCTAAATGGCACTGACTTGTACACACTTCAAAGTGATCAAATAAATATGCTCACTCTTGTCATTTCTATTCAACATAGTAGTGGAGGTCATAGCCAGAGCAATTAGGAAAGAAAAAGAAATAAAAAGCATCTAAATTGAAAGGAAAGAAGAAAAATTATCTGTTTGCAGATGATATGATTATATATACATATGTTTATACATTTATACATATATGTGTATTTATAAAACTTTACCAAAAAACTGTTAGAACTAATAAACAAATACAGTAAAGTTTCAGGATACAAAACCAACATGAAAAATTAGTTCTGTTTCAATACACTAACAATGAACTATCTGAAAGAGAAATAAAAAAAGCAATCCAATTTATAATAGCATTAAAAGTAAAATATGTAGGAATAAACTTAACCAAGGAGGTTAAAGATCTATGTACTGAAAATGATAAGACATTGATGAAAGAAGTTGAAAACACAAATAAATTGAAACACAGCCCATCTTTTTATATTGGAAAAATTAATATTATTAAAACATCCACATTACTCAAAGGGAACTTTATATTCAAAGCAATCCTTGTCAAAATTTTAATGTATTTCCCACAGATACAGAAAATATTAACTCAAAGTAAATTAAAAACATGAAACTGTAAAACTCCTTGAACTAAACATAAAGATAAAGCTGCTTAACACTTGGTCTTGGCAATAATTTTTTTTGATATGATACCAATGGCACAGACAACAAGAGGAAAAAATATACAAGTGGGACTACATCAAAAAAAAAGTTTCTCCACAGCAAATGAAACTATCAATGAAAGGAAAAGGCAACTACAGAATGGGAGAAAATATTTGCAGATCACTCGTCTGAAAAGGGGTTAATACAAAAAACATGTAAGGAATTCATACAAGACAACAGCAAACAAATAAATCATCTGCTTTCAAGATGGGCAAAGAATCTGAATAAACATCATCAAAGAAGATATACAAAAGGCCAACAGGTACAGGAAAAGATGCTCAATATCACTAATCATCAGGGAAATGCAAGTCAAAACCACTATGATATACCATCTCACACCAAAGGGATGGCAACTTTTTTTTTAAGCAAACAAAAAATAATAAATGTTGGCCAGGATATGGAGAAAAGGGAACAATTGTGTACTGTTGTTGAAAATGTAAAGTGGTACAGCTGCTATGGATGTTCCTCTACAAATTAAAAATCAAACTACCATAAGATCCAGTAATCCCACTTCTGGGTATATATCTGAAGGAAATGAAATAAGTATCTCAAAGAGGTATCTGCACTCCCATGTTCACTGCAGCATTATTTATAATAGCCAAGATAAGGAAACCACCTAAGTGTCTACCCACAGATGAATGAATAAAGAAAATGTGAGAGATAGATGACAGATAGAAAGGCAGACAGACAGATAGATGAATAATAGAATATTATTCAGCCATAAAAAGTAAATCCTGCCATTTGTGACAATACGAATGAACTGGAGGGGATTATGCAAAATGAGATAAGTCAAAGAAAGACAAAAATTGTATATTACCATATTTTTCGGACCATAATACACACCTAGGTTTTAGAGGAGGAAAACAGGAAAAAAAATTTGAAGCCAAAAATGTAGTAATAACATAATTGACGTAATATTTCACCACTGTAAATGTGAAGAGAACTCAACAGCAGCATTAACAACCATTATTCCTCCCAAATTGGGGGGTGGGAGGAGGGAGTGCATCTTATAGTCCAAAAAATACAGTACTTATATATGGAATCTTAAAAAGAAAGAAAGAAAGAAATGTTGAACTCACAGCAGCAGAGTGCAGTGTGGTGGTTGCCAAGGCCTGGGGGATGAGGGAAACAGGGCAATGTTAATCAAAGGGTACAAACTTTCAGTTATAAGTTGAGTAAGTTCTGAGGACCTGTGTACAGCATACTGACTATAGTTAATAATACTGTATTATATACTTGAAATTTGCTAAGAGTTCTTAATTCTTAAGTGTTCTCACCACACACACCAAAAATGGTATGGTAATGGATGTGTAAATTATCTTGATGGTATTAACCATTTCACCATGTGTAATCAATCACATTGTATACTTCAAACATATACAATTTTACTCATCAACTATGCCTCAAAAACATAAAAAATAAATAAAAATTGTGAATTTTATGTTATATGTGTTTTACCACATTTAAAAAAAAATAAAAGTTAAAAAATACTGCTGCAGTCAAGTGAATATAGTGACCAAGCACCTGACCTTTAATCTCCTGCCCCACTGTCAGCAATCTGCACTGCTCTTGCCTGTGTTCTCTGCCTCCAAGCAGAAAGGATAAACCTAATGAGCTCAAGTGTCAGTGCAATATAAATTACGGCCAGGGGGAAAAAAAAAAGAAACAACTTGATGCATGACCAAGGATCTAAAAGAAAAATGTCTACCACTGTTTGTGATTATGGATCACATCACAATCTAATAGCAATTTTTACTTAATCAATAATTTCCATGCTGAACAGACAGCCCTGTTACAGAGAATCGACAAGTAGGTACTGATAGTGACAAGCCTTGTTATCAATCTTTCCTCCACTGGCTTATCAGCCAAACTACTGTAAAAAGGTACCACCAAGAAGGATTTTAGAAGCCACCTTTCTCCTCCCCCCACTTTTTCTTTTCTTCGTCTCCTATAACATATCATGTAATGTAGACTCTACATTTATTTGAGTAACTTCGGGCTTGAGTGGCAAAAAAAGGCAGTTCACTTTAAGCAATTTCACAAATCAGTAGGACCTAGACCATAGCCATTATAGGCTAATAAATCATACTTTCTCTTTGAGTTGTCAATTGCCAAAAAGCTTTGTACAAAAGTTGGCATCTCTAATTCTGTAAAGGCTTTTCATCTTGAAATAAGATGCTGTAGATTGATAACAAGAATAATCCTTTCTTGATATATAAAAACACACACACACACACACACACACAACACCTTGCATTTTAGCAATTAGAGCTATTGCCAGAAGTCAAATGGCTCAGGACTGAGACTGCAATGAAGTTTATCTCTGCTAAACACAAGCAGAACACAGAGAGGGCTGTATATCATTTGCAGTATGACTGCTTTATCTTCTGCTAGGAACTGTGCCATCTCTCACTAAGAGGCACAGGAGAGGAAGCTTTGAGAACTTCCACCTCCTCCAGGATAAGCCATCAGAAAAACCTACTCTTCATGAACCAGGGCTCTCTTGACTATCATGAAGAGAGGTCTCAGTTCCTTGGTACATATCAAGTGTGCTGAGACATAGAGGTAGGACCCAAAGAAACAGAAAGTCCCTGCAGGTGAAGTGAAGGGAGTAGAAGAGACAAGATGGGGCCAGGTATGAAAAGAGAACAACTACCTTGCTGACAGAGGACAGCTGCAGTTTCATTTTCCTAATTAGGAAGACATTTTCAGAGCTCAAGATTATATATTCATAACTAGAAAATAGGCACACACACAAAACAATGATAATAATCACAAAAACCACTTCTAATGGGGCCCTAAAAACTTGACTATCACTGGAGCACGCATGTTCCATCGGTCATCAGAGATCAATCTCCCAACAAGCCTGATCATTCTACTTTAAAGAGAGACAATAGAATCTTAGGACCCTTATATAACACACACAAAAGAGACAGGAATAAGATCCCCTCAGTTGGCTACCTGAAACCTTCTGAATGCTCTCTGAACAATATCTACAACATAAACATTAACTGTGAAAACTGTAATTGTGAAACATCTACAAACTATCCTCTCAATTATTTTTTGAAATAATTTCTACTGTGGAGTCTCACATCTTGCCTTACACTTCACTCTATCCCTGCCCTCTTCAATACCTGGTACTTAGAGCTTCTAGGGCTTTGCAAACTTTAGCTCCCATCTTTCTAATGCACATGCCAACTCAATGTTCATCTCATCAAAAATATTTGATTCTCCTTACTCCCTCTGGAATATAAGTCAGACTCCTAGTCTATCACTCAGGTCACCCAGGAAACAGTGCTATTCTACTTTTTCATCTTACTTTTCCACTACCCTCCACCTCTCAAAATGTTTTGGTTCTACCATAACTGCATTATTTACCACTTTTAAACCCAAAAGATAAGAATAAATCATTTTGTAATTATATCTCTAACTCCACCAAAAGTGTCAAAAACACTAGCCTTTTATTATTTTAGCTACTATGATATACAGAATTCTCCTATACTTTCTGCAATCATTATTTCCTAATTGCTGTCTTTTCCATATGGCAATCCTGACATCTCCCTGCAGTGGTGTTGCCCTGTTTATTAATAAATCCACCTGTTCTTTAAGTACCATGTTCAAATGCAATCTCCACAAGACCTTTCTCTCATTCCTTCTCCTGTACCTTCACTTTACCTGTTCTTCTGCAGCTCTGCCTGTACATCTTTAGTCCTCACAACAGCCTGACTTATATCTTATTCAACAGCCTGTCCTGTATGTTCCCCTTACTAAAAAGAACATAGACAAAATATCCATGTGTCAGGTTTTGTTTAGACAGGCATGAGGTTTTTCCTGCCAACACTATGCTTGCAATTTGTGTAGTGGCCAACAGGGGGTGAAGGTGTGCTGTTATAGGTAAGATTAACAGCCTACACAGGTAAATCAAAGGGATATTTATATAGTCCTTTTTAATTTTGATGACAAGTCTCCTTAATCTCTATATTCTTCAATTAATTAGGTTTTTAGTACCACTTCTTCTGGAGTCCATTCTTCCTCCTACGTGAGTAATGCTGTAGCATTTATAAAATTCTTCCATGATATAATGTCATTCCATCTCACAAACACAACAAATTAAAACACTGAAGTTGTAGGGTAACTTAGTCAAAGTCAGAAATAGCTATTGGCAGATACGAGAGTAAAAGATAGATCTCCAACACACCATCCAATGCTCTCTCCACAACCCAATCACTGATTAATGCTAGCTTTACTGGTAATTGGGTGAGGAATGGCTTACTCTTTTGAGGATATGCCACTTACAGTTCTCTTCTCATGCCAACACTAATTGTTTTAGAAATGAAAGAAAAATCATCTATGGCAGTATTTAGCTAATTTCAGAAAAGCGTAAGTGTCCCTGAATCTTCAAAAAGTCCTTGCATGGAAAATTGCTTTCTGTTCCTGGAGCTCTGTTTTATGTCAAAGCAGGAGTCTGATCTCCAGTCATGCTGGCCATGATCTCAGAAGCTGAAGTCTGAATGACTTCCCTTGGTCTGCAAAAAAAAACAATGATGGAATTTTTCCAACAAGACCAAGGGCCTGGCTGGTAATAGGCCTCACTGAGAACTACTAAGTGCCTAACCTTTGCAAATGTGGTTTTAAAATTAAGCTCTGCCCATTTATAAACACACCCACACAAGTATGTACCACATACACACACATACATACAGGCACACAACCTACATATACATTAAATAGCCTTTGCAAAAGACTATTTAATGAAGTTATATTTTATTTTAAATCTAAACACTCTATATTTAAGCAAGAGAAAATTTACCTTTAATCACAAATATTCTTTCTTGTTTTCATTGTTTCCTCCCCACATACACACACTGTAAGAGGAAAGGTATGGACAGAAATGGGACAATTTTGCCCATCAGGGTACATTTGACAATGTGCGGAGATATTTTTGGGTGTCATGATGAGGAGGGCACCCCCAGCATCTAGTGGGCAGAGGTCAGCAATGCTAATAGTGTTACTGTAAAACAGTCAGAGGGAGCACCAGGTTGTCCCCCCATCAGCCAAGATGGTGGCAGGTGGAGGTTCTTACACTGAGTGCATAAAAAGCTAGCAAGATAGTTGAACAGAAAAAAAGCACCCCCTAACCTCCAGTTCGAGATTGGAGGTGGAACCAGGGAAAGGCAGACACAAGAGCCACAGAAGTCAAAATGGCACATGGGAGGTGCTGACCAAAGAAGCCTGTCAGTCTAGCCTGAGGAAAGGGGGGATTGGTAGGGGATTGGTAGGGAAGCACACGAAAATCTGGGAAGTTGATGGGTCATTTTGAGAAAGCACTTAGTCTGTCCCAAGCCCAAACTAATGCAATCCCAGGGAACAAAGAAGTGCTCCCTCTCCTCTCTCTCTCACTTGTGACCTGTACTCGCACAGTGCACTTGCTGTTCTCTCCATGGCCATGGGGCTTTAGCATTCATGTGGCCCCTGGCCTCCAGGATGGGGCCTCTGTTTCCCTCTTGCCCACCTGGTGATGCACTTGCCTGTGCATTCATGTGCTCTCTCTCTCTCAGGGATATGCAACCATGCAGCACCAGCAGCCGCATGGCTCATGGCCACGTGGGCTTCACTTGCAGGCTCCAGGAAAGGGCCTGAAATTGACAGCACCTTTTGGTTAGCAACAAAAGCTAAGATACCTGGGTGTGAAATAAGACGACTTAGCAGTCGCCTGAGGGCTCCAAAGGACTATACTTTAAAATGGAGCAGGAACTCTGGAACTCTGGATATTGGCTTTTGTCTCACCTTGCTGAGGACAGCTGGACTTTTTCTATGGCAGAAGGAGGAAATGGTCTTTGAGATGGGAGTCTGTCATTCTCCCAGGCCATGCAGTATCTAAATAAAACTTCTCTCCTTTTGTACCAGCATCTGCCTCATGAGTTTGGCTTTTGTGGTAACGGGCAGCCTAGTCCCTGTTTTTGTTCCCTTGAAATAGTCCTACAACATACAATCTCCACAATAAAAGAGTTCTTTGCCCAGTGTGCCCAGGTTCAGAAAACTTAGTTTATAGTGATCACCAAGGAGAACTTTCAGAAGGATGTCAAGGCAACAGATTACATAACAGAATGAGGCTCTGATTTTCAGCACAGCACAAATGAGTGAAGAAGTATCTGAAGCACAAGCAACCAACTCAGGAACCTCTCCAGGGCTTCATGAACCAGGAACTAGTTAGTATCTTTATGTAATTATTAATTTCACAGTGACATGCCAACTTTAACACTGCCTTAACGCTAACCTAAGCCTTGTTTTTATCAGCAACATGTAACTGGCAACTAGTAAATATTCTTATGCTTTTCACTTTTATAAGAATAACCACTTTATAATATAAATGCTATTAATATCTTTATTTCACATAAAAGGAATATGACATGTCTAGGGTGAAGATATGCCTTGAACTCAGGTCTGTCAGCTTTAAAACACACATTGTAACATCACTGCAGGAGAACAGCAGTAAGCCACAGTATACTTTCAGATTGAGGGCTATTTCTCTTACAAAACCATTACAATCACCATCACCGTGCCTCAAAAGCCAACCTCCATGCACTTTGCTTTGACTTTAACCATATTTCCCACCTGTTTCCTAGAAGTCTTCTTGGGTGCCCCCTCAAGCAGTTCTCCCTTTTCTGAGACCCTATAATATCAATGACACAATTCTGGCTTCACGATGTCCAGCCTCCTATTGTTCAGTATGCTTTTATGTTTCCTTGTCCCCCCTCTCAATGAAAATGACCAGTCCTGGAGGGCCTTGTCTAAATCCTGCTGTTCCGTGCCCACCACCAAGTTGGCATAGTGGGCACTTGTTGAGAGAATAGCCAATCTGCTAATGTCAGCTCATACTTTTCCCAAGAAACAAGAGAACACATCATGCTGGTAAGATCTGCTATAGGCAACTACATTTTAGTAAGGTTTGCAGCCCAGTCCCTCTTGTATAAAGTGTGTCCATAAAGAAAATATTAGTGGACTAATTATTGGTAGAATACAAAAGCTCAGCTAAAGTATCATTCAGAACCAATCAATAAGCTTTTGATAGAAAAATCCTCCCCAAATAGCAGGAACAGTTACTTGGATGAAAATTTTGATGAAATATTTCAGGGGATACATACAATGAAACATTTAGGGGTATAAAATGGCTAAGCAAATTTAAGGAAGAAACTAAGACATTAATTACTCTGTACTAGTTATATCTATTCAAAATACTGATTTGTTACTCTTCATTCAGGTGTTAAGGCACATTAGTAAAGGGAACATTCAGTCATTACCCAAGTACTTACCACCCCCTAGAAAAATTAACTACAATTATTCAGGAAGCCACTTAATCTACAGGGTTGGACCAGACCCTGGGAAAGAGATGGCAAGTATCTTTCTCCTCAAAACCCCACCTGGAAGCAGCCACCCACTATAGCTGTACATCCTCACCCTTACCTCCATGACTAAAATGGGGGCAGAGCTCCGCACAGAACTCCAGGCAATGGCCAGCCAACAAGCTGGCACTTATAAGAAACCTGATTACCATCCCTATCCTAAGGACTATCCAATTTAAATCTTTCACTTGCTTTTACTAAAAGTGATGATGAAGGAGGCAAAATTTCTTGGCCAAGTCCCACCAATCAGACACAGACTGAATGAAGAGAATGAAGTCTCTGCTTCAGTTAAGTGCATGTCCCAATTCAGCAAAAATGAATATTAAATAAGCCTTAGAGCTAACATGCAGAAGCCACAAAACCCAACAGTGCCTCTACCCTCCCCTTCCCCACTCACCCTGCAAAACACTAATACATAAAACAAAGAGAAATGAAGTCACCTCTCTTAGACCCTCTGTCTGTTTCTCATTAGGCCTGCTGCATGTGATCTGTTTGGCCTTGGATGTTGGAGATGGCATTTATTTTCAAGGCTGTTTCACAATATGATAAGTGAGAAAATAACATTCTAAAGGGTCAAACAGTTCCAAGGAGGTCATCCTCAGGGTCAGAGCAGAGATGGGGCTGCCACTCACAATTCCCGTAGCTCTGGGAGGTTTTTACTGGTGAACCACACAGCCCTCTAAAATCCCTACTCTGTCTAATCTCCTGAGTGTCTTTATGGGAACAATTTCTGAAGGTGCAATTTAGTCAGTTAAGTTTTTTTAAAAAATGTAACCCTGGAGGCCCAATTGTCAAAGGATGACTTTGAAGTTGGTATTTCTTAGTCTACATTTTATATGCAATATTTCCAAATAATTAAAGTAACTAAATTAACTATTAACTCCATGCAGAAAAAATAAGATCAAAATCTCCACTCATTTCTTTTACATTTTATATGAACATAAAACTAATTTTGGACTCGTATCTGAGACTCCATCACATCTTAAACTCAGTTTGCTCTTAGGTAATGATATACAATGCAACTTTAGCAAAGGGATCAAAATTAGATGGAAAACATTTAAAATGCAAATTTAGGATCATGGTATTATATAAAAATAATGTATTCACCACATCCTAACTCCTCCCCATGTTTCTATGGATGCATCAATTCTTCACAGATTACATGTGCTTTCTTTACATCTAAATCTCTATGATATTAAAAAGAAAGCCCTTCATTTTCATGCTGCCAATGCATAGAATTTGTTTTCAAATGGCAACAAAGGTGATTATGACTATATTTTTTCAATAAAGGAAACTTCAGCATGAGTTTAGAGATCAAAATTTGTAGCATCTTAAAGCATTTAAAATTTAAGTAGGTGGTCAATCACTGTATTAGATGAGTTTTGATATCATGCTTAAAAGACACAAGTAGAGGAAGGAGTTCACAAACTGAAATGCTACCCTGTTAAAGCCAGGGCTGATGTATCCACAACTCACATTCTCTGCCATCCAGCCCCACTAGCATGAAACAACAGCCCCCCACAATGCAATTGCCAAGGTCATTTTGGTGGGGATGGGGCAGTGAATAAAACTGTTTAAAAATAATTGGATCTTTTAAGGACGTTTGAAGAGAATATTATATGTGTTATTTCTTAAGCCAATACAGAGGGTTAAATTGTTGTTGAAATAGAGGATAAGGAACTGCAGCGATGCAGCAAACAGGTGGTCATTAGGCATGGTGATTATACAATTTTTATTCTTTTGGATTCCAGCAACCATGTTTTTAAGTATAATTAGCCCTTCAGCAGTGGTGACCCACCATGAGGTGAACATTCTTCACATTTATTCCCTTTCCTCTTTGTAAAAAAGCCTCTCAAAACACCTGTGGTATATACACAGTGTCATTAAGAAACAAAGTGTGCCGGTTTCCAAGAACCTGAGACTAATGTGTGCTGCATGCTGTGTACATTTCAGATGTTCAGTCATCTAACAGCCAAAGACAGAACTGACTTCTAAGACAGAATTAACACAAGAGGAACATGGGAAGGAATGGAAAGCCCTCACAACTGTGTGAGAAGCCAGGCCAGAAGACAGATTTGAGTTGTTTTACCTAATGACAAAAGCTGAATTAAACAAAACAAAAACAGAAACAATATTTTGAGAATTGATATTCTACAAATTTAAATTTAAGATTATGATTTTTGTAATATATAGTACACAACAAAAAGAATCTAATTGATTTAGAAAGGAATAAAAATGTGGATTTTTCAACTTATTTTGATATGTTAGAATATGTGCTTTCAGATGTCAAGGGAAGAGAAATTGTCTGCATCTTGACAAATCAATAATAAATACGGTCTTAATCAAAGACATTTTAAATTAATTAACTTTTATTCTATGTATCCTTACTCTCTTATTGCCTTCTATTTTAACCAACACCAAGAAAGGGACAAAGTACAACAAAAACTTTACGAACAAAAAATATACATGTATCTTCTTAGCTTCTGGGCATAGAAGTAAATTTATAACAGATTTAATACTAGTTTGAGAGTAACTAGACCCAATTATAATTATCTTGCTGGGAAGAGAAATTAAACATCCAGAGATAAAGACCCCACAGAAAACCTAAAATAAACACACAGTTGGAGAACAGGGCCTCTAAATAAAGGAGAAGAGAAGGGCAAGGCAATATTTAGCACCTCTGTCTGGACAGTAATGGGGCAAGGTAATCTTTTCAAGAGAACATGAAGTACATTACACTGGAAATGAGACTACCTGGTGGGCAGAGTAAGCCAATTCCTTAATTCTCCTCTTCAACTTTGTGATTTGCTAATGTGAAACACATGTCTCTGTTTTGCACCAAGTTCAAATGACTCTGGAATTCCAACCGCGCAGCTCAGTGACTGAACCAGAACAAGGGGAGAACTTGTCAGGATTTAAGAGCTTTCAGCAAAGCCCTTCAATTGTAGCCAGCACCCTATTCCACAGAAGGATATCAATTATAGATAGTGACTTGCTTTAGCAGGCAGTCGGGACTGTCAGACACTAGATAGACAACCATGAAGAATCATGAATCTTTCTATTAACTGTAAGAGGGGGGAAAAGAATGGGTCATGGCTATAAATAAGGCACAGCATCAGAATGGTTTAACACCTTGCATCTTGGCTGTATGTACCATGAAAATTCAACTAATTCACAAAATGTCCTCTCTCAAAGGAAAGTCATAAAAACAAAAGCACTTAATGCTTCCTTCTGTCCCTAAAAGTAGTGGTTTTTGCAAGTGATGTTATTTCCATCTACCACCAAAAAACTTAGGTGGACTGAAGTACCTATTCATTCAATCAACAAAAAATAAAGTACCTATTCTATATAAGGCCACTGCAAATACTATTAGATACACACATGATTATGAAGGTACTTGTATGTCATGCAAAGTAAAATCTGTTTAAACATACAATTTGGAATTTCCACACACACTTCAGTAACAAATAAAAATATAACTAATAAATGATACAAACTAGTATCTTTATGTTGTTTTAACTTACAATTTTTAATTCACTTAACTAAGTTTATTTACTAATATAATTTGCCTCAGAGTAAAATTAATATCCTACAGGTACTATATTGTCTTTCCTTTTAATTCTGACATAAACTTCTTCTAGCTATTTGAAATTTTAAAAAATGTACTGTAGTCATACATATTCTTACAATAAAACAGAAAACAGATAAAACTATCAAAACATTGATAGTTTAAGCAAACCTATCTTAAAACTACTCAAATCTCTCTATTAAAACAACCTCAGCACCTATAACATTGTGCCACTGAGATTAAACACAAAAAACTGCAATATTCACTGTTTTTTTAAAGGCTTTTATGTTCAGTAGGCAACAAAAAGTTTAATTTATTACCACAACCCAAAAATGTTACCTCAAATCTGGCCTCTAATGAACAGCACAATTCCCTTTAAATGTAGACTTCCTATTTACATGTAAGCTCCTATTTCATCCCTCATTTGAAAATGGTCGAACCATAATCATAGCACTCCTTGGGAAGTACAACAGCTTATCCACAGAAAGATACAATGGAGCTGCATCATTTCTTAGAAGGACATTTTAACAAGCACTGCCAACATCTCAGCTATGATGACAGTTGTTACACAAATAATTTTCTCATTTATGTTGTATACTTATTATATCACTCAGGGTATTCCTGGCATTCTCTAGTCTTTGGGAATATTTCTCTACATTAAAATAAAATTTCAAATCCTTTTTTTCCACTTTAGTGTGACAATGTCTGTGATTTCCATTAAAACAGTCAGCAAGAATAAAAGGGCCATTAAGTTAGGCTTGGCTTAAAAATAACACTTGCAGCAAATTAAAGAGAAAAAAATAAATTAAGTTCATGGAAAAATTTGAAAATATACCTTAATTTAAACCATCTGATTTTCTAATTTATTGCTGTGCTGAGAAATCTGTAATTCTTTCTATACCATTATAAGGAGACACAATTAAAAAAGAAACAGAGGGGAGGGGAAACCCTGCTTAGGTCATGTTAAACTCTCAAAACATTCCGAATATACCAAATCTCAAAACCAGCAAATCATATATTTAACAGTATAATGTGACTGCAGTGTATGAAACATATTACACAGGATAAGCCAAGTTTCAGAAGACTCACTTCAAAGGCTCATGCAGCCTATAAAACCTGTGGGATGTGTGAGGAATTTTATAATTTTAGTGTTTAAATGGAGGAGAATTATCATGAAATATGGATCATCTAAAAATAAAAGTTACTAGAAAAGAGAATGAGTGTGCATATGAGGGATAGAGAGTCACAATAAAAGCTGCTCTTTCAGATTTTCCGTCATATTAAATGCTTATGAAACTGCCACACTTAGCAAATCATCCTTAATGCCTTAATGCCTGTCCTTCTGTACCAGAGTGGGTGGGCTTCCTCTTTCTTTTTCTTTATCATCGAAATGCCCTTCCATCTCAGTTGCTTGTGGTCCCATTTTCCAGTGAGGCTTTACTGGCATGGGAAAAAATGCCAAATAAAATGAAACACGGGCAAAGGGCTAACCAAGTATGAGTACATGGGGTGGGGAGTGCCACATTATATGAAACAATACACATGAGAGTAAGGGGAAAGATTTCAGAACCTGTTATAACAAAGAAGGTGTGGTTTTCAATCTGACCACGCTGCAATTTTGAAAAATGGACATCATTAAACACATTTAACAGTACATATTGCTTTTTCCATAAATTGTTAGGCCTATAAGAGTTGGCCTCAAGTCAAGAAATTGTGCTAATGCTTGCCCCACCTATCTCACAGAGTACCAATTGCTGCATAAAACAAAGGGAGATTCCTGAAGCTTTCTGAGAGGAAGGTAGAAGAAAAAAAAAGGAATCCCACGACAATTGTTTCTGCTGTTACTCTTGGAAAGGAGACTCAAATTTGGTTAAAAGGTTAATAATAATCCATGTCCAGCTTACTATTAATACTCAATAACCACCAAAGCCGATACCTTAAAATAGCGGCTTCTCTGACTTGAGGATTAGAGTCATTACACTCTCCACTGAAGACTTTATTGAATTTTACACTAAGCTTTAGCTGACTGAACAGGTCAAGCACTGTGGCTCAGAGTTCTCTTTATTCTCAGAAAGTCATAAAGGCCTCTCCATTTTGTAATGCTACGAGCTACAAAACTTGACTCAGCACAGGGTAAAGGAGGCTGATCTCCCAGAAAGGTCACATAGTTGTAAAGCTTAGTTCCAGAGTCCCTTTCACTTACGTGCACCAGCTGTTCTTGGGTGTCAAACTCCCGTGTGCAGCCTTCCCAGTGGCAGTTTGTCTCATAGATGACTTCAGGCTCCTGCTTGCTTTCATCTTTGTCCCCTTCCTCCTTCACCAAAGTGGTAACTTCTGGCTGTTCCTGATAGGCGGGGGTAAGGGGAGGGAAGAGAGGCGGGGAAACCAGACACAATGGGAGAAAAGATAAGAAGAGATGTTTTTCTCTTGATGCAATTTTTCCATGAAGATAAAATAGAGCCCAGTTCTATCAAATGGGTTTTGTGAATGGAAGAAATCAAACGTAATGAATCATTTGTGTGCATTTTTCATATATATCAAACATATCTTCACTAACTTATGACTAAAGACGACAGTCCAAACTATACTGATCATAAGAAATTGAGGCCAAGCTCTACTGTCCTTGAACACAAAGGAGAAAAAAAAAAACAAAACAAATTAATCTAAAATGTTATCTCAGAAGAGAAGCAATTAAACTAGGTCATGTCTTTACCCCCCAAAACTGGTCTTTCTCTTTTGGTTAGATTCTTTCAGTATATTAATGTATTTATTCTCATATTTTGGAATCCAAGGAAATAATTACTAGTAATTCTAATGCTGTTTTCCTTGCTGTTGGAGTCTGTAAGAGGCACCTGTGGATTTTATAGGGAAATGTGTTTTTTGTTCAACTCCTGATGTCCAATAATACACTCTTTGTCTAAGAACAATGGCACCTAAAGCTTGGTGAGGGTGGGGGGCATGGTATAGTCTTTCCTAGTCTTCTCAAGCAGCTTTGTACCAATTTAGATACAACAAATTTCTAGAAGTCTGGGAGACAATTAGATGTATAGATTTGAGTTTTAATCTGAGGCTATATGACATAAATTGTATACAAGCATTTAGGTGTAGCCAGGAAGGTTGTTGACTAGTAAAATATAGGAGGAAGGACGAATTTCAGAACTCATAACATCCATTTATTCCATTTTCAATGTTTTCACAAAAATGGACATTTGGGCTAAAATTGCCTGAGGTTTGGGCTGAAGCATCCTGGCCATAGCAAGATCCAGATTCTGTGAATGTCCAAACTCTTGTCCAACCCCTATTTCTGGGAATTAATATTCACTGACCTCTTTCTTGTGTCAGGCACAGGGACCCTAGGAGATGATATTATGATAATATTCACATCTTTAAACTGAGGCTCAAATGATCTAAGTGAAATTTTTAAACTTGTCTTTTCAGGACTTTAGGTAAAGGGCTAGAACATAAGTGCCTTAGGATAGGTTAGTTGTGAATGATCCCTCCTTGTTCTCCAGGCTCTCCTGGAAAGTAAGAAGTGGCAAAATAAGAATTAAAAAAAACACATTAATATAGGGAAAATCACTAGCTCTGACCAGCTCAGGTTTAGGGTCAGGAGCCACAACTCAGGCACATGATTTGGGCTAAGGACTGAAGCCTGGTCATATTGATAGTAACAAATAAATCTAACCACTTACTCTATGAACCACAGTTTATATTCCATACAGCTTCCTGCATTTTTTGTGTTTACTTCTGAGCTACAGAAACAAATTGAGTCAAGTTCTGTAACTGGCCTTCTGTCTTGTGCAGAGCCCAGGTGCCTCACCTGCTGACCCCGTGGCCCCGGGCTAGGGAGGTCCTCATCAGGTTTGATCTTAGATCGTTTGTTGTGCATCAGGTCGCCAGTACTGCTCACTGCAGACTCACTTGTGGGCTTGTTCTGTCAGTCACAGTTGCAGAAACAGAGACAAAACTTAGGTTTTGATCAATGAGCAGAACCATTGCTACATCATGCAAGTTGAGAGGAACAGGGTTGCTTGGCACTAGAGCAATGAGTCTGATTAACACTCCAATACCATGGTAAGAGGAAATACATACATGAGGCAGCTCCTTGTTTTTACCTCAGGAGTATAAACTCCCTTCGTTTTTAGAAGCTAGTATAACAGAGCTGGGGGCCTGGGATTTAACAAGTTCTAATAGCATATATAAAAGAACAAAATTGGGCCCTGGCTGGTGTAGCTCAATAGATTGAGTGCAGGCCTTCAAACCAAAGGGTTGCCAGTTCGATCCCCAGTCAGGGCACATGCCTGGGATGTAGGCCAAGTCAAGTCCCCAGCAGGGGGCGTGCAAGAGGCAGACACACATTAATGTATCTTTCTCTCCTTCTCTCCTTTCCTTCCCTTCTCTCTAAAAATAAATAAAATTCTAAAAAAAAAATTTTAAATAACAAAACTGTGAAGTAGGTAGGAAACCAACATGAACTATTTACAAAGTTCTTTAATTAGAGCAACCAGATTCTTCTCTGAGCATGATCAGCATGGAGATAAGAATAGTTTTATTCTTCTTACTCTGAAGTATCACACAATTCTAAGCACCAGTGGACTGTGGCCAAATGAGAGCAACACATTCATGCATGTATTTCTATTGAACAGATGAATAGACAGCACTGGGTCAGAATGAAGCCCTTTCAAGCAGTCCACATTTCTTCCAAGGATAAAATAACTTTAATGGAAGAAGCTGTTGTTTATTGAGGAGCACATAGATAGCACATTTATCAAAACTGAAGATGACAGTCCTGGTTTCAGAAGACAGACTGCATGCAGTATGAAAGTCCTGAGACAAGGAAAATGGGGACAGACTCATAGATGGAGAGCACAATGACAGCTAGTGGGCAGGGAAAGGAATTGAGCAAAAAGAAAAAAGTACTCATGGACATAGACAACACTGTGGTGATTCCTCCGGGGAGGTAGGTAAAAAAAAAATAAAATTATGTGAGAGAAATAGAATAGATGTAGGAGGTCAAGGAAGAAAAATAATAATGTAAAATTTCTAACTGCAAATGGATAATGGTAAGGTAGGTAACAAATCCTACAGTCTTTGGTTCATTAGACTCACGTAAAAATCCATTTGCTTTATTTTAAAATAATCAAGATTTGTAATATGTAGAAAGTCACATGATTTGAAGCTGCTTAAAATTATGTTAAAACATATTTTATACTAATTTTAACATGTGCGAAGTGAAACAATTTTTTCAAAATTATGTGAGGGGGAAGTTGGAAGATCATTTGGTTCTTAACTATGCCTGCATCAAACCCAGGAAAGCCCAGATGCCACTCAGAATTCTCTGGGAGCATTCTTCCAACCCTGTCCACCCTTCACCATATTCATGAGTCACAGCCAAGTAACATTGCCATAGGGTAAATTAATCTTTCCTCTCACATTTCTCTAGAACATAAAAGGTCTGGGAAAGCAGAAGAGGGCTGAAAAGGAGGGAACTGAAAGAAGAGAAATATGTAGGGAGAAAAAAAAGCAGGAAACAAAGGGCATTGAGAGTTTTCCCACCCCATTCCAATTTTGCCAAAGGATAGTCCTACTTCTAACAAATAATTTAGTTACTACCAATGACTCTTGGAAAGTACATTTGTTGTTTTTATTTTATTTGTATTATTGCAAATTTTTACAAAGTAAATGTTCAATAAACATCATTTGGATGAAACCAAAAAAAAGGGGGGGGGAGTTTCCAGGGTACTGTGCCTATGAAGACCAGCTCATCCAGCTGTCTCTCTCACCTGTGAGGACTCAGAAGGGCCAGAGCTGACCTGTACAGGGTTCAGAACTGTAGGGATCCCCGGAATAGGCCTCTGTGTTGGAAATGTTGGGGCAGGATGGATGAGCGGAGGACTGTGTCCAAAGGCTGAGCCTAAGCTCTGCTGTCTGCTTAAGATTTGTTGATGCACATGGAGAGACACAGGTGCAGAAGGGTAGGTGAAACTCAAGGCAGGGCTGCATAGGGGAAATAAAGAGCAGGAAACCATCATTTACACAGAAAAAAGAGAGTAGTGCAGCACCCCATGTTTGCAACTTTATACCTAATTTTACCAGCCTAACTAATATCAAGTCTATCTGTTTAAATTAGAAGGTAAAAACAATGATTGACAAACATCCCGAGAACTTCCAAGAGAAAGATGACGGGAAACGCATGCGAACACATATACGTAGACCTAAAATAAGATTCAGCAAAATGAAACAAAAGGCACTGGCTCAGTAGCAGCTATTTATTGCAATAACAAACTTTACACACACACACATACACACAAAAAGAAAATGGGTGACTACAAGCTTTATAGTACTTTTATTGGCTCTCAATCCCATATGTTCCTGTGCATGAAGCAATTCCTTTAATCTTGGCTTACACTGTGCACTTTCATATGTCTCCAGATCTTATTACAAGAGGAAAGAAAATCAATTGGTTAAATGTGTTTTGAACACCATGCTTGTCATATCACTCATTTGTTTGTAAAGATGGAAAGCCTGGTTCATCCAGAATGCCACCTAAAGTATTTCCATCAGTACCGTCTGGTTACAGAAGCTGATGGATTAACCTCTCCTGGGTGAAATCGGTGATCAATGGGCTTTGATGGAGGAATATTCCAATGGGAGAGTACAGCTTCCTCTTCCAGTTAAACAGCCTTAAATGTCTATTAAAGACCATTATACATGCTAATGACTATCACTACTTCATTATGCCACAGGATTTCCCAGGCTACAGTAAGTTCAGAAACTGCATTATCATTAAAGATATCTCGATTAGTAGGCACTGCCAAATTATCCTTTGTGCCAGCAGGGTTTAGGAATCAAATCCTCTTAAAAGAATGAAGTGCCCTTGAGGAATCTGCCAATGCTTAAAAATGCATGAAAACTATAAATGCATTCATGAAAAATTTTCTTAAAGAATAAATATATATATATATTTCCTTCATCCTACTGTGTAATACACAAAAAGAATCAGGACTTTTTCTAATGTCAAAGATAGAATTCATGCAAATTCACAATCTGGTGGATTAATTACTATTGCTGTTAAGCATACTAACTGAGAATATACTAATTACAATAACAAAATTCATACCATTTCAACAACTTTAAGTAATAATTCTGAAGATATACTCTGTTCATTAATGTGACTCCACATTTTGCCTATATGACTACAATCCATAAAAGGCAACTTCAGTGGGATTACATTACTATTATTCCTAAAGAGAATCTCACGTTACAATAGTATGCCCATTTAAAACTGAATATCATTAAGAATACCCTAGGAGAATTTCACTAGGCTTGGGAGTAACTCTCCTTTCATTTCATATTGTATTTCCTTAATAAAGGAAAGCAGAGACATCGTGAAAACAGTCATTGTTCTAAGTTAGGGAGAAATCAGTATAATATTCTGTTTCTGCAGCACTATAGTTTCTGCTAGTGTTTCCGAAAGCAACCATGAATGATTACAGCGAGACTTAGCGAAGGTAGCTGTGTGGATGATTGATAGGGCATTAATCAAAAGATGCATATCTGCCTCAGAATTTGTTCACAGCTTTCTTCTAATAGCTGATTTCATGTTCGCTGAGCTCTATGCCAGTTTGTCCAATTTATTTTTCAGTGTACAAGCCATTCATCAAAAAAACCACAATGATTTAACACCCTCCCCTTTTGCTTTTGGTGAATGGGTATTACTAAGTGTAACTACCTTATTCTATTCATTAAAAAAACCCAAAAAACAAAAGATACCTCTACACATACATTTACAATGTGACACAGACTTTGCAGGAACCTCCATAAACCTCTCCAGAGTTCCCTGAGCCCACATTATCCAGTGGGCTTAGGAGGGGGACCTCTGTGGTCACTTACATTCTAGTTCTAGAAGGCAGAATATTTGGGGGCTCAAAAAATCAGCACCTCATTAAGAATCGAGCCCATTAAAAACACATTTCACAAAGCAGAAAATGCCCTCAGTTATATTACTAATTTTAAAACATTAGTAGCTGGATGGGGTAAGTACAGTTTTACTGTTAAAATGATGTAAGATAAGAGAGAAGACAAAAGCCAGGCCCACCATTCCTGCTGCAGTCCTATTCTGAGATGCATTCTTTCCAACTCCAGAAAACACTGAAAGCGGCTGGAAAAGCTTATAACACATTTAAGTAACATCCCCTTTTGGGGCTGCTTTTTGGCCCGTAAAACCAGGCAACAGGAATAAACATTCTCCAAAATCCATGTGATCTGATTCCAAAAGATAGAGAACACACAGAGGGAAAAAGTGATTTTCAGCTGTCACTGCTTCTTCATAAGAAGCCAGCAACAGAAACCCTCTCTTCTGTAAGGCACATACAGAGGCCTGAGCTCAACCAAGACCACTGGTGCTGCTGCTGGCTCCTCAAGGTGCTTCAGATTACAAAGATTATTTAGAATGTGGCGACAGAAGAGACATTCTTGACTGTAACAGCATTGGTGCATGGATTTGAAAGCCAAGGCTCCTCTTGCTCTCTAAGCAAACTGTGAAGTTTTTGACCAAGTTTTGTAAGGAAACAGCAGAGGATGGGCGATGATTGGGCAATGACTGGGCACTGCCCAAGGACATTCCCCCTCCCACATGCATGAAAAGAACCTCAAGAGGACTTCTTGCCAGTGGTGTCCAGGGGATCTGAGCCACCACCTCCTGCTCTGTGACCCTGAGTGGTGGTGAGCTGTCATCAGAAGAAGCTCTGCCTGTGAGTCTCTGCAGACCAGTAATTGCCCTGTCCTTCCAAAACTCAGCATAGTTGCTTCCCTTTTATTACTGAGGTCGTAGCTTAAATGTCATCTCCTCAGAAAGAGAAGCCAGCTGAGACCGATATCCTCATCTCCATCAAAATGAGCCCTTTTGCAGCACCTTGCCCAATCATTTTCTATTGTTTTACAATTTTACTCTTACCACAGCACACAGCACTGTCTGAACTAATAATATTCTCTCTCACCCTCTAGAATATTGTATGGTTTAGGTGAATTGGGCCCTGCTCTGTCCTACTCCCTCCTGACCCCTGGTGCCTGGAATATTGCCTGGCATGTGGCAGGCACCCAATTTTGAGACAAAGAGTGACTGAATCATTTCCATAATGCATTAATATCTCATTGCTGCTGAAACAAATTACCACAAAGTTAATGGCTTAAAACAACACAAGCTCATTCTCTCACAGCTCTGGTGGTCAGAGTCTCAAACAGGTGTACAAGGCTGTGTTTCTCTGGAGTGTCTAGGCACCATGCCTCTTTCAGCTTCCACAGGCTGCTGACATCCTAGGCTCCTAGCCCCCTTCTCCTCTCACTCTCACCTGGCATCTCCCATCTCACTATTATAAGGACCCTTGTGGTTTCATTAGGGCCACCTGAATAATCCAGGATTACCTCTTCATTTCAAAATCTCTAACTTAATAAAAGCCACAAAATTTCTTTTGCCACATAAGGCAACATGTTCATGGGTTCCAGAGATTAAGACATGGACAGTTTTGGAAGCCATTATTGTCTACCACACTCAGAATAGTTTTAAAGAAAAACTTGTTTTCCTCTGTAAACTACAATTTGATATATCTGTAAAACAGTATTACATAAACAAAATTAGTGTCTACATTCACATCTTTCTACAAACTTTTTGTCAGCAGCTGACAAAAGATTTTGCTGATTACAAAGGTCAGAATTTTTAAAAAGTAAGTTGTACCTTTAGAAACCTTACAAAATCTTCCTAAATGGTTCCTATATTTATTCCATAATTTCCTAGAAATAAAGAGTATCGATATTGTTGAAAATTTTTACAAATCTCTTCTGTTTCCTCTAAACAAGGACCAAGTCTCATATAAAGCTTGGTCTACCTGAGCTTTATTACCCCAAGCCTTTACATTTCTGCTCAGTGTATTCTTTCTTATGGATCACTTAAATAGAGGTTAATTTTCTATTCTGACTCCAAAATTCTCTTCACTCAACATTCTTTAAGTACAATTAAAAATATTTTATAGCTTTCACTTCTTTTCTACATGACTACATGAAAAATAGGATATTTAAAAAAACACAAATGTTTATAACAATGTGACTTAAAACTGTTAATCTATATTTAGTTAGTATGATTTCTAGAAAGAAAGTATGAGGTGGCCCAGGTCTTCCTAAGCAACGGGCTAACATGGTCACAGGCCTCCTGAGATAACAATCCAAAAATAAGTTTTATGGAGAAAAAGAAAAAAGAGATAGCAAAATCATTAAAGTCTGAGGAATGAGGGTTCAACGGTCTGGAGTGTGGAGTTAATATTAATTATGCAAATATGCAAATATGTGTTCCCAATGTCCTATTCCAGACCGTGTGCAGTAGTATCTGGAGCTTCTAGAAACTATTGTTCTTTGTGAAACATTTTTCAAAAACACTCTTCCAGGACAACATTTATAAAGCCAGAATAAATTAATCCAAACATTATTTTACCCTTTATTTTATTAAAGACTGAAAAAAAAATATGTGGATTTTAGATCTCTAGCTATAATTTGTCCCGGTGGTATCCTCACACCAAAAATAACTTGTATCCATCAGGATAGATTTATGGTTACTGATTGTTGTTTGATAGAATACTTTAAAGGGGCATTCTGCTGTCTGCAGTGACACAGGGACAGAGTTCTGAGCACATTTAAGTAAAGATAATTACTCACAGTCACTTCTACCTTTAAATTCAGCTCAGAGCTAAATTAAAAATGATCAAAACACCATTGTCTGAATGGGAACCAATTCTTCTACTTCCAAAGATTTAAAATTCAAATTCCCAAAGTCTGAATCTTTAAGAAAGTTTTGATGGTGATTTTGTTTTTGTTTGTTTGTTTAGTAAAAATACGGACTGTGTTTTATTCTCCTGGTCTTTTTTTTTCTTTAGTATATTTCATTGATTATGCTATTACTGGTGTCCCAAATTTTGTTCTCCTTTATCCCCCTCCATCTTGCACCCTCCAACTTTCCAGCATAACCTCCCACCCTCAGCCCAGTCTATGTCCATGAGTTGTACATACAAGTTCTTTGGCTACTCCACTTCCTATACCATTCTTAACCTCCCTATGTCTATGTTGTGCTTACCAATTATGCTTCTTATTCCCTGTAACTTTTCCCCCATTTCTCCCCCTCCTCCCCACTGATAACCCTCCATGTGATCTCCATTTCTGTGATTCTGTTCCTGTTCTAGTAGTTTTGCTTAGTTTTTGTTTTGAAGGTTCAGTTGTTGGTAGTTTTCAGTTCATTGTCATTTACTGTTCATAGTTTTTGATCTTCTTTTTCTTAGGTAAGTCCCTTTAACATTTCATATAATGAGGACTTGGTGATGATGAACTCCTTTAACTATATTGTGTCTGGGAAACACTTTATATGCTTTTTCATTCAAAATGATAGCTTTGCTAGATAGAGTAATGTTGTATGTAGGTCCTTGCCTTTCATGACTTGGAACACTTCTTTCCAGCCCCTTCTTGCCTGTAAAGTTTCTTTTGAGAAATCAGCTGATAGTCATATGGGAACTCCTTTGTAGGTAACTCCTTTTCTCTTGCTGCTTTTAAGATTCTCTCCTTACCTTTCATCTTGGGTAACTTAACTGTGATGTGTCTTGGTGTGTTTCTTCTTGGATCCAACTTCTTTAGGACTCCCTGAGCATCCTGGACTTGTATGTCTAGTTCTTTTGCCAGATTAGAGAAATTTTTCTTCATTATTTGCTGAAATAAGTTTTCAATTTCTTGCTCTTGTTCTTCCCCTTCTGGCACCCCATGACTCAGATGTTGGAACATTTAAAGTTGTCCCAGAGGTTTCTTAGCCTCTCCTCATTTTTTTGAATTCTTATTTCTTCATTCTGTTCCGGCTGGATGTTTATACCTTCCTTTTGCTCAAAGTCATTGATTTGAGTCCTGATTTTCTTCCCTTCATTGTTGGTTCCCTGTATATTTTCCTTTATTTCACTTTGATTAGCCTTCATTTCTTCCTTCATATTGTGACCTCACTCAATCATTTCTGTGGGCATCCTGATTATCAGTGTTTTGAACTCTGCATCTGATAAGCTGGCTATCTCCTCCTTGCTTAGTTTTTTTTTTTCCCCCCGGAGTTTAGACATGTTCTTTCATTTGGGCCATATTTCTTTGTCTTCAAGGACATGTTACATTGTAAGGGATGGAGCCTTAGGTATTCATCAGGGCGGGGCAACTGACTTCTGTGCACTGCCACGCTGTATGTGGGGAACAGGTCAGAGAAGGAACAACGCTTTTTGCTCAGTTCTCACCCCACTTTGTCACTTTCCTTGTTTCCCACAAGTGGAATGTGTCCTTTCAGGTGCTGATTCCCTTGTGGGTGGGTTTGTGTATATTCCAGGACCTCAAGGGCCTCTCCCACAAGCTCTTTTGTGAGACTGGAAGTTTCTCCTACCACTGCAAGCCCCAAAGGTTTTTACAGCCAGAAGTTTTGAGGCTTTAGTTTCCTGCGCCGGAAAGCTGGGTTGCTTACTCTGTCCCACTTTGCAGTTGTTCCTCCTGGCTTATCCGAACTCACTGTGGGACTGCCTAGTCAGACAGCTGCAGCCTTGATCTCCCACTCCACCGTCCTGACACGTGTCCTCACTGCCCTGGGCTGCACATCTCTGCCCCTCCAGTATACCAGTGTGGGTGAAGGTTTCTTTAACACTTTGTTTGTCAGACTTCCATGTAGTTTGATTATTTTGGCTGTTCTGGTTGTTTTTTGTTTCTAAATTGGTTGTTATCCTCCTTTTGGTTATGCCATGAAGCGAAGTGTTTCTACCTATGCCTCCATCTTGGCCGGAACTCTACCCGATGTTTGTTTTTTAATTCTCTATCAAAAATCAGAAGTTCTGTCAACAGTTTTTACAAAATATGGTCAAATATGGCAAACTGGGCCTTGTTTCTTAATATTGAAGTAAAAAGCACAGTAGTACCTCACTTACCTGGAAGTCTTTTTTGTCTGGAAATCTCAACAGCTATCCCCATTTGGTTAAAATTTGGGTATAAGTAGAAAGGAAGGATGCTAAACAACTAAAATAAATATCATAAAATCCATGCACTACATCATTCACTAATTTAGCAAGTTTTAACTGAATATTTTCTATATATCCCATTTAAATTTCTAAGGAGTAAAATAATTATTTGTATCTGGAAAATTATATATTAATTAATATGAGTACATAAAACTTTGAAATCTATAATCATGTTTGACTACCATAAAAAACATGATTTTTTTCAAACCAAGGAAGTGATGTGGGTCAAACCCTTGTCATCAATGTGTAAATAAAATTCATATTTAATTCCTGGAATGATATATAAGTGGCACACTTAAAAGTTCATATTGTAGAAAATAATTAAGCATTTACTCAACACCCCCCCCCATACACATAGGAGTATTTAGATTCAAGTCAAAGGGATAAAACCCAATTAAAATTGCATATGGAACAGGTCCATAATGTATTTTAAAAACACTTTCGGAATTCTATGTGTGATGGGGGTTAAGAAGGTAGAAACTGTACTGGATAACTTAATGTACCATAAATACAGCACCATAATTTGGCCTGCTGCAGCCCTTTATTTTGGAGGGATAAACAGTTGATTATTATATCAAGGAAACTGTTTTCAAATAAAAATGAAGGAAAAAATTGAGGAATGATAAGAAAGATAGCAAGAGGTTGGTCACCTAGTTCACTGCATCCTGAAAGGTAAAAGTTTCAATTTTGTTTAATAACTTCAATCCACATGGCATTTTAATCCTTCTCTAAAGTAATAGTTTTTCCTTAGAGTTGCCATGGGAATCTCTTTTTCACAGATTTGCAGTGCTAGGGTTCCTTTGTGTTAATGTGCAACATACTGGTATATGGAGAAAAGATGAAGAAGACTGTGGTAACTGAGTAATACTCTCCATATTTTGTTTATATTTCCTTCAGCAGAAAGGCTCATTCATTTCCAGGTTCATCTCTGGAACCCCATCATGACATGGGGGGTTCGACCCTGAGCTGGCCAGGTCAAGAGCTAAACCACCATAGAGTCAAAAGTAGGTGGTACTTGAAAGGCCCCTGTCACAAAGGCAACACCTCTTTCCCATGGGAAGAGTAAAGAATATGTGGCCTCACTGAATTTTTAAAACATGTCTGTTTTAAATGTAAAACCAACTCTTAACTATCTATAAAAACATTATTTTTTCAATAGCCCCAGTTGTTAAATTTCATTCAGATGTGAATTTTTAAAATAGTTCATGCTGCAGTAAAAGTCTATTTTCTGTATGCTGAAGGATCCAATGCCGAGATTTACTTCTCAGTATCTCATCTCCCTCCCAACTGCTGCTCATGAAACCAGTATTGCAGGAAGAATTAGGCAACAGTCAACACTGCAGTAACATGAGGACCCCACAATTTGAGAAATTGACTTCAAAAGGAGAGAGAGGAAGTGGGAGAAGAAGTACTAGTCTAAACCAACTTTGTGAGCCCTGGCCAGCATGGGTCAGTTGGTTGAGAGTCATCTCACAGAGCGAAAGGTCGTTGGTTCAGTTCCCAGTCAGGGCCCATGCCCAAGTTGCAGGCTCTGCCTGCAGTTGGGAGGCTTACAGGAGGCAATCAGTTACCATTTTTTTCCTTTCTTTCTTGCTCCCTTCCCCTCTCTCTAAAATAAAAATAAAACAACTTTGTGGCTGTTGTACTAACAGGGTCATCCACTTTCAGGTTATAGCTGTGAAATTTATTGCACAACCACTGCCATTCAAAGTAAAAACACCATTCAAAGTAAGAACAGTTCTTTCCAGTTTTGTGCAGAGAATGAGCCAACAGCTATTATTGTTTGTGTATAGGTAGGCTAGGGACACACTTAACGTGCAGACACTTCTATTTGAAAAAAAATAAATAAATAAGGCTTCCATTGGCATCCATAAAAGCTTCCATGGCACATATATTAGAAAATTCAGCAGCCTCAAAAGAAGTCACGAGCACACAAACATATACTCACAAAATGAGTATGTGTGGCCCCCAATGTTTATAGTGAGAAACACACACTTTTTTAATAATAGTATAGACAGAAATCCACTAGGCATTTGGCCTTACATGATCAAAATGTTCTAAAGGCTTTAAAAGGCATTTGCCAAACAGACAAAACTTCCAGGACTATGAAGGGCAGTGACACACTCTCCAATGAGATTTGGCTAAAAGCACTGGTTAGGATTATATATTAATGTAAACATAGTTAAATTTTTAAAACATCACCAGATATTATTTCTCTACTGTAAATGGTGCTTCTCACCATTTTCTTTTCTTTTAATTCTTTTAGTTACGCCTCCTACTCGAGGGACAGAAAGGGGAAGTTCAAAGTTAGACTCACCAGCTTCTGCCCCATAAGTAACTGAGTGCCTTTCATTCAGCCCAATAACCTCCTTGACCATCAGCTTTCTTATCCCTACAACAATGCAGCCCCTGTTCCTGGATCTATGGTCCAGGACACTGTGTATAACCTGATCCCTGCTCACTTTTGACTTTGTGTTTTGGTACTTCCCTGTGTTTACTGCCATCTGGAGCCCTGGGCTGCTGACAGCCCCATTAAAACCAAACTACCCATTCAGAACAACATCAGCTCCACTCATTCATTCGTATCTAATTAGAAGCTTTTCCCTCATGTGAGTTCCATGAGGACATTGGTCATGTCTCTCACTTATTTTTGTAGCCCCCATGACCAGCTCAGTGAATAGCACACAGATGAGTACTCAGTTAAGTATTTAGGGAACAAATGACTAACTGATTAAAAAAAGTACTATATAAAACAAATGACCACATCTGAGAGTAAATGAAAACTATTTTTCTTAGCGAATATTAATTACTTACACTGATGTTGTGGGGAGAGAAGGTTGTCTTCTAATTCTTAGAAAATGCAATCAGACAGTTTTGAGGACACTGGTAATTTGGCACTGTATCCCTCTATTTCCTACCCAACTCATTTTTGCATTGTTTCTTCTACATAAACACTTTAACCCCAGCAACAGTGCACAGCCAAGTTGCTGTGAAGGCCAAGCTGGTTCCTACTCTTCCTTGGGAAGTGGCAATGGACCTGCCAGATACATCCTTATTCCTGTTGTCAGAAAGTTCTGATGCTGCATGATGTGGAAAACACAACCTGCTCTCTGCTTACTGGGCAGAGCTCGCCAATGTTGGCAGTAGAAGCTACCACAACTTCTGATGTTGTAGCTCTAGGCACCCAACTCTCCCTTTCATTGAGGTATCCGTCCTGGTCACGCCAGACCTAAAACTCCTAAGGATATGAAACCGTCTTCATTTTAGTCATTAAACTGAAAGCAAGAAAGCTGTAATTGGTGGTTTATATGAGTGTGTTACTCGTTTTTTCATTCTATGCATTTATATTTGCCAGAAGACTACAGGCAAATGAACGTCATCTGAAATACCTCTTCCAATAGCAACTCAATTTCTTGGGGTAGGTATTAGCATAGAAAAAACTATTTCTAATATAATGTCATCATTTGTATACATATAACATTAGCTTTAACCATATAGAATGCTGGTTACATGTTGTATTTGATAAATGTGAATCATTTCATCTTAGATGGGTGCCTTCAGGTGATAGAGAAGTTAAAGTCTGAGGCAGTAAATACTTTATAATATCATTTCCAAGTACGTGCAGTTATGGTTTTTAAATTATCATTTTAGTTATGACATGAAAAAAAGACTCATGATCTAACATTTGGACTATATGTTTGAAAAAGACATACAGTCAAACGTTGGTTCTTGAACATCTCCCAGATCACTTTGCTTCTCAAACAGCCTTCCAGAACAAATTAAGTTTGAGAACCAAAATTCCACTGTAATTATTTGTTTTAAGACTTGGCTTTCTATGGCATTTTTATAGAAGTCTGAATTATTAAGTATATATTTAATATAAGAACCATATAGGAACTTAAGATAGACATTAGGTTTTTTATCCCTTGTTAAATCCATCCTCCTATCTCTGTATAACTATCAACATATGGACATATTAATACACTATTCATATAGACTATAACTTGTTCAATTACAGTTGTACCAACTTTTCCCTCCTTGCTCTCCCTGTCCTGCCCAGCCCCCTTTCCCTCAGTCAGTCTCACCCCGTTGTCCATTACCATGAGTCCTTTATACATGTTCCAAGTAGACTGTAACTTTCTGAAAACCATAATTATTCATCTATGACATAAAAATTCCTTTAATGAAGGTGATTACAATTCTAATTACTAGTTAAAGAGTTCCTTGATTTATTTAAGAAATTATTTATTGAGTGGTGTCAGGTGTGTCAAGAGTGCAGACTCTGTGGTACATGGAGTGTGGCCATGAACAAGACATACACAGTTCTCAGCCTTCTGGTACTATGTTCTACAGGAGGAAGCATACAGTATATTACACAATGAATAAACACGGGAATTTCAAATAGTGATGAATGGTAGTATTAGTCTCTTGGAGAGTAACAAGACACAAATGCAAAGGAAATGGCCGTGACATTTTTCAGGAAACTCAATGTGTGTCCTTAAACACGGAATACCATCTTTAGACACTTAACTAATATCATTCCTCTATGTATTGTTAATACCAGAAGCAGACTAGATACTAGAAAACATGTATGTATGAAAGGCAAATATGTTTGGGGTAAATTAAAAAGCAAGGTATCGGAGTGGCTGACACCAGGCATGACCTTTGTCAACCTCCTCTTGCAAAGACCCACTGTGTTGATGCATAGAACAAGAAAAACACTTATGCTTTCCAAAACCTGTGAGACAAAAACAGTGAGTGTGCCTCAGGCCTGCTGGGTAGCAGAGCTTAAGTGTATCCTGAATGCACATTTCACTTGTCCTGCTACTTACTGATAAGTCCTCAAAACAGTTTTTAGATTTCACAAAATGAAACTTAGAACAGGGGAAGCAAAACACTAACATTTCTCTAGCTCAAGAATGGGCAAGCAGTACTGGTAATAATTATTGTTTACATAGCAAGCTCTCCTCTTCTTGGGTTATGTGTACTACCTTATATGCATTAAAACCTACATCTTAACCTAACATACAGTACATGTGTACTAAAGAAAAAGAGGTCACACTACAAGAGAAAGGACAGATGGAAAAGACCTGAAAGCACAAAAGAACAGGAAGATGTGATGGCCCAGGTCTCCTGACTGCAACAAGGTCCTCAGGACCTCTTCTTCCAGTTCTAATGACAGTAATGAAGTATGTTGTAGCTCTTTGGAGGCAGGGGACAATGATAATTTTAAGTTAGTATACATTTTTAAAGTATATTTTATTGATTATGACGTTACAGTTGAACCAATTTTTCCCCCTTTGCCCCCTCTACCCAGTACCCCCTTCCTTCTAGCAATCCCCCCCTTAGTTCTTATCCGTGTGTGTAAGTTCTTTGGCTTCTCCCTTTCCTACACTGTTCTTGACATCCCCCCGTCTATCCTGTATTGACCAATTATGCCTCTTAATTCCTGCACCTTTTCCCCGCTTCTCCCTGTTTCCACTCCCAGCTGATAACTCTCCACAGGAACTCCATACCTATACTCTATTTCTGTTCTGGTTGTTTATTTAGTTTATTTTTATTTTTTAGATTCAGTTGTTGACAGTTTTGAGTTTGTTATCATTTTAATGTTCATAATTTTTTTTTCTTTTTCTTAAATAAGTCTTTTTAACATTTCATGTAATAATGGCTTAGTAATGTTTAATTCCTTTATCTTTACCTTGTCTGTGAAGCACTGTATCTGTCCTTCCATTCTAAATGACAGCTTTGCTGGATAGAGTAATCCAGGTTGTAGGTCGTTGTCTTTCATGACTTTGAATACTACTTGCCAGCCCCTTCTTGCCTGCCAGGTTTCTTTGGAGAAATCAGCTGATAGTCTTATGGGTACTCCTTTGTAAGTAACTCTCTGCTTTTCTCTTGCTGCTTTTAAGATTCTCCCTTTATCTTTAACTTGTGGCATTTTAATTAGGATGTATATTGGTGTGGTCCTTTTTGGAACCAACTTGTTTGGGACTCTCTGTAGTTCCTGGACTTGTATGTCTATTTCCTTCACCAAGTTAGGGAAATTTTCTTTCATCATTTTTTCAAATAAATTTTCAATTTCTTGCTCTTCTTCTTCTCCTTCTGGTACCCCTATGATATGGATGTTGGTACATTTAAAGTTGTCTCACAGATTCCTAAGCCTCTCCTCATTTCTTTGAATTCTTGTTTCTTCTTTCTGTCTTGGCTGAATGTTTATTTCTTCCTTTTGTTGCAAATCATTGATTTGAATCCCAGCTTCTTTCCTTTTACTCTTGGCTCCCTGTATATTTTTCTTTATTTCACTTTGTGTAACCTTCATAGATGCCCTGTCAAGATGGAGGTGTAGGTAGACACATTTTGCCTCCTCGCCCAACCATAAAAAGAATTACAATCAGATCTCAAAAACAAATAACACCTAGAACTGTCAGAAAATTGAGCTGTATGGAAGTCTGATAACCAAGGATTTAAAGAAGCCACGTTCATCCAGATGTGTAGGAAGGGTGGAATTGTAAAGATGGATGGAGATGTGGTGTGGTGTGGACAAGCAGTGGTGGTGGCAGCAGCAGTGGAATGGACAGTCCTGCATTCATTTGTGTTGGATAAAAATTGGGAGGGATACCCTGGGTGTGAGCGAGCCCAGTCCTAGGCCATACCATACACCTCAGAGTTCCAGCACTGGGAAGAGAAACTCCCATTACCTTTGGCTGTAAAATCCAGTGGGGAACTGGGCAGCGGAAGAAACTTCTAGACTTTCACTACGTAAAGGGCCCTCATGGACTCAGAATGTATGCCAACTCTAGGGCAGCAGCTGAAAGGGCACCAATTGCATACGGAAATGGGTGAAGTGACTGGAAACAGGGTGAGCACCAATTGGACCTCTGGTGGCCAGGCAGCAGCATCATCCCCTCTGCCCCCTTCCCCATGAGCAGAGCCAAGGAGCCGCAAAGCAGGTTGCCTCTCCCTGGCAATTACCAAAACTCTGCCCCACAAAATTTACAGATGCCTTTGCTATGTAAGACACAGTACTAAGAAAGGGAGTAAAAGCAGCTCTACCTAATACACAGAAACAAACACAGGGAAGCTGTCAAATTGAGGAGGCAAAGAAATAAGGCTCAAATAAAAGAACTGAACAAAACCCCAGAGAAAGAACTAAACAAAACGGAGACAATCAACCTATCACAGCAGAGTTCAAAACACTGGTAATAAGAATGCTCAGAGAACTCACTGAGTACAACAAAAAAATAAAGGAAGAAATGAAGGTTAAAGAAAGTGTAATCCAGTCAGTATACTGACATCTTTCAAGTACTAGTACCAGATTACCTGGGCAAAGGCTATCAAAAAGTCAGTGAGATGCTGGGGTAAAGATAAAGACAACACTGTATTTTGCACACTATATTTTAATCTAAATCCTTTAGATGCTATAGAAAGTCAAGAGAGCTGGACAGAGCAAGAGGAAAGAAAAATTGACAAGAAGCATAAAAAATGCAGACTCTGAGTGATTCTGTGTGAATACCATCATGTACCACATTTCTACTACTTTGACACTATGATTTCTAGTTAAGCCACATAATGATTATATGGTCAATGGCAATCTATGACACCAGGAATATTTGCCAGAGGGGCAGAACAGCCAGGTCACAGTTCTGAAGTGGGTATACTGTCTCAGAGCCAGACTTGGGATGATCACAGGGGTAGCACAACCAGGCCATGGTAGCTCATCTCCTGGATAGATCATTTAGGGTCAGTTTCCCTGAGGCTCTACCTATGGGTAGGGGTCTTCATTTTGGAATTTCAAATCCACACCAGCTTTAATTAAACATGATCCTTTCCTATACAATGGGTATTTTGTCTCAGTTTACAGGTGTGAACAACTTCAGAAGGCCAACCACTGAGCCAGGTCTACACAGATGGTTGGTGGCAAAGCTGGAATCTTACTACAGATATCCCCCAACTCCAAAGATATATTTGTGACTCCAGTGGCTAATTCTGAAAACATACAGAACCCCTTTCTATCTACTGACTGCTATCATGTAAGTAGAGTTATTTGCTTTGCTCCAAGTTTCTATACTTTATTGACCATATTAAAAGACCAAAGGAACACTGCAGAAAATGACATCATATAAAGATAGGGATTTACAACATTTAAACACTAACTTGCCTGTCAAGGAGCATTGCTGATAATTGAACAGGAAAATTATTTAAACTGTAATTGATAACATTCTGAAATAAACAATCAGTATTCATCATTTTTAGTAAATATGGTATGTTACTATAACAAAAATTTTTCCCTGGATTTCCTGTGATAGATATATATGCCTTATAATGTCATCCACACTTATTTTCCATTAGATTAAAGGCCCTGCTATCACCTTTTCTTTCTTCTACCCAGTGCATGCTTTACCCCAGTAGTAACAAATGTGAATTATACCATGCCTGGTCTTTTGCTTTCAGCTCTTGTTCTTGCATGTGTTGCACAACCAGGTATGAAGTCAGTTTTTCCTCTGAGAACTATAACCAGTAGAGGGGCTAGGATTAAAAGATTTGCCATACTCACTGTCTCTATGAAGTAAATTTCATCATAACTGTGTAACTACTATTTCTATATATGGACTACTGACCAAAGTCTGCAAAAATAATTATTGTGGGCTCAGTAACTGGATCTGGAATTCAGTGTAGTGACATTTGATCTGCATTCTGGGTCAGGCTCAGTGTCATGTTGCTGTATTCTTTCTCATTGGAAGTCAGTACTACAAATCCAGGTGCAGTCCAGAGCTGAGGTTTTACTAAAAAAACACATACATACATACATAAACAAATACAGCTTTGGGAAAATACATACCTGATTGCACTTGCAGATAAGTGACCATAGGAGCCACTTGCTGAAGAGCTGCTGCGAGAATTATTGAGAATTGTGACCAAGGAGTTGGGAGACGTCCTTATCATGGTTTGAAGGTCAAAGCTATGATCGGATAGTGGTGATATGGACAGTGTACGTTTTCGGTTTGGCCTGGCTGACAGTCTGGGGCTCGGGAATCTGGTGCCTGTTAATAAACAAAACAGAACCTGAATACCTGCAGTACTTGTTATTTATTGCTACTCACCCGTATGGAAGAAATGAAGGATAAGAAGTGGCAACTTGAGATGACAAGTAACTCTCCTCCCACTTGTGATCTACTGGTTACAATTGAGGAAATTAGGGAGAAATATTTATCTTCCAGGGGCTTACCTCAGGGGAGCTCTGTTTATTAATGTGCAGGCAAAATGATAAATTGCTAAACAAAAGGGAAAGACTTTTATGTGTTATCCCTCTCATTTCTAGTGATTTATGACTCTGATGGCTGCTTAGATATTCCCAATCATTAATTCACCACAAGCAACAAAAACAGTGGTTCCCACAGTTATACAACACACCACCCTCCCCATCCCAACAAGTACCACTTTAAGGCAATGAGCTAAAGGAAAGATGAATTAAAGTGTCCTAAGATAAAATATTCAGCTTGGTTATGCACTCATTTCCTACCAATTTCTGTAGTTATCTGATTCATTTTATACTTAAAGCTTTATTAAAATACTGCTAAATATATTATCCAAATTAATGGTTCTCAACTAGGGGCAATACTGCCCCCAGGGGACATGTGACAACCTGTGGAGACATTTTGGTTATCACAACTCATGGGTGCTATTTACATCTAGTCGGTAGAGGTCAGAGATGCTGCTGAACACCCTGCCATGCGTGGGGCAGCCCCCGCCCCATAACAAAAAACTATCTGGCCCCAAGAGTGCCAAAACTGAGGAACCCTAACCTAAAATCCTGATAGTGTGACAACATAAGTACCAAAAAACATTTACAATCTTGGGATGTAGTTTATTTAAAGATTTTCCAAGGTAGGGAGGAAAAAAACTCTGAGACTATTATAATGAGATTTGATAAGACTATTTTAATCCTCTGGATTTATTAATTAGTTCTCTACATTTATTAGAATTTTTTACCTTCAAGGAGATTCTGCCAATGAAATTCTAACCTGGAGGTTAACAACTCACAACTTAAATGCATGCCAACTTAACACAACACTTCTTAACTGGAGAGTTAAAAAAATTAATGCCCATTTGCCTTCAACTCAGTAGACATTAGAGATTTGAATTTCAGGGCACAGCTATCAGTGTGGCCCACAGACTCACTCCTGGCTTTCCTAAGGTTACATTTACATTACAATGTCATCAAACTAAAGTTTAATGAAAGAATGAGAACATAATCCCAGTAGATAAAGGGCAAATTAAACATGATTACTTTTAAGTAATAATGGAGGTTTTCTATGTCATTGCATGACTATACCTGCTCACATGAACATGGCAATTTTACGGTACCCAAGTAACTGCAGTAAAAGGTAAGCCTTCTTTATATAAAAAGTCTATGCACATGGTCTCCAGAAAATCTATTAGTAATATTTTCTTCATCAGGGATAGACCTTGACACAAGACCACAATCTAACATACTTTAATTTAATGAAATGAAATAGATGAATATAAAGATGTATAATAATCTATTTCTATGTATAATATTATAGAAATAGAGATATACTTTATAGTTATTAAAAAGTAAATCACAAACTGGAACTTAGTAAGTTAGTACCATCCATGTATAAAGCTAGAAAACCAATTTGAATGATGAATGTGGTACCTACACAAATTTTTCTTTTAGGCACATTTAAAATTGAATTTCTTCATTTGGAATAGTTTCATTACCTGATTTAGAGAATGTTAGTAAAAAAAATAGCAATCCCAACTATGTACATATTTTTAGTGTTTAAATCAGTACCCTGCTTTTATTATGGAATCTTCCTTACACATAAATGTATCACATTTACTCACTATGAGAGACTAATTTCATCATACAGGTTTTTCAATGAAGAATTACATTCCACTTCCAAATGATTCCAAGGACAAACTGGACTTATGGTTGAGTTCCATATAATCCTCAACAATAACCCTTTCCACTGGGACTCACTGGGTCTCAGGGATCACTGGCAGAGTAAGAAGTAACAGGACATTCTAGGAAGACCTGACCCCTGCAAAGCCTTTAATTTTTTAAATCACTAACTAGCTAAGGAGTCCATCTGATGCTATAAAACACTGGTGACCTTGTATTTCCCTCACATTGCTCAAAGACAAACACAGGGTTCATTCCTCCATGTACCCTGCACTCCAAGTGGCTGGTCCAGCTCCTCATTTTTTCCCTCCAAAAGAGGCACTTATTTAAGTTATTTTTCTCTAATATAAACAATGTGTGTCAGGTGCCCTCATCTCCAACATGTTCCTTATAGGGATATCACTTGTTCTCCTGTCTTTCAAAGACACTTGAATCCCAAAAGGTAGAATTAAAGACATCAAACAGACTCATTTCTAATGTGCAATACAGAAATACCCTATCCCAAAGTTGGCTAGAACCCAGATATACCCATTGTTGGCACATTTAAAAATCAGGTGCTTATCAGAAACTAGTCTATTGTGGTTTTTGCCAATTGAGGAGTCCAGATCTGGAACAATGGGTCAGAGTGACCAGCTAGATTCCAGTTTGGTTCTGCTACTACAAAGGTTCATCCAATGCAGTATTTAAAATTGTTTCACTTCACTATTGGAAAAATCTCCTCAATTCTGCGTACACTTCTTATGTGTTCTTTTAACCAAATGCTATTTCAATCATTTTAAAAAGAAAGAACATAGCACTTTATGCACTTTCCAAATTATACTTTTCCCAACCCCCTAATAACCAAGCAAAGAAAGATAAAGTTAGCATTGTAGGACAGGGATTTGGGATCCTCTGTTGAAGGGCAGAGGAGACAAGGTAAGCATTTTCAAAACATCTGATAGAGAAGTGGCCCAGATCTTCACTGATCAAACTATCCCCTTTTTAAATAGAAGCTCAAGAACTCTTATTGTTCCAATGCAGTTATCTTCAGTTTGGCTTTGTTAACTGTTTTGTTTCTCCACTCTAACAAAAAATTCTGACAAAGGAAGTTTCCTTTTTTTTTTTAGGAAATTTTTTCTAATACTTTCATTTAGTTTTAGAGAGAGGGGAAGGGAAGGAGAAAGAGAGGGAAACATCAATGTGTGGTTGCCTCTCACATGCCCCCTGCTGGGGACCTGGCCTAGAACCCAGGCATGTGCCTGACTGGGAATCAAACCTGTGACCCTTTGCTTTGCAGGCCCATGCTCAATCCACTGAGCTACACCAGCCAGGGCAGGGGGTTTCCTTTTATGTAATGAATGATAGAACACCTAAATTCCTACATAATGGCAATGAATTTGCCATATACTTAGGCAAATTAAAATTCCTTTAGTTAGTTTTTACAAAGAAAAGGGGTAGCTTCACCCTTTATTTAGATAAAAACCCCCGTTGCCTGACTAAACACATTCTCATCAAATAGGGAAGGTAATATGGTCTGATCTTCCAAGGATTTTATCTTATTTTAATTATTTGAAGATTTTTAAATAACTAATTTGCATAATAACACCAAACCTTTTTTCTACAATCCCTAATTGAAATGTGGTTATGATGAATCTGAGATTTAAACTCTCCACTCTACAGAGCAAAGGCCCTGCAGAACATTTTTTTTTTCCACTTTGTGTGTGGTAACAAGGTCCCCAATGGAAACCAGTGCAAGCTTATGTTACTGTGTAAAATAGCTACATTAGTTCATGAAAGTAAGACTGAAGCTGTAGATTTTTACCCTGTGTGAAATGTTCTCCAGACCCGAGGACTGAATTACTAACTAGTGCCAGACAGTTGACAAATATATACCCTTTTCACAAAAGAATATAAATGGATGACAGCTGGAAAAGCACTAGTTAATCACTGCTACTAGGAAAAACAAACAAATAAAATCTCAAGCATATGCTCTAGTACTCAAGGTCATGTCATTGTCATTCTCAAAGGGTAGTGGCTTTCACTGATGTATGCTGTGGATGATGTCACCAAGTCACTTCATGGCACCTGACAACTGGATCTGGGCTCAAGAATCTTTGTAACTGAGATCTCTTAGATGTTCTGAAAAGTAATAATCATAGTCCCATTTGTCTATATGTCTTGATAAGTGACCCAAAGAAATCATCATAAGCCTTAAGGGACCCAAAAATAACTGATATAAAATGCATCAAATGATCCTATATTCATCCACTGTTATGTACCAAAAACAGTCTTCTAATTTGAAAATGCCTTTTATTTTTCCTAGATAAAAAGTCTTAGTGAAATATAATTTTTTTTAAAGATTTTATTTATTTATTTTTAGAGAGGGAAGGGAGAGAGAGAGAGAGAAACATCAATGTGCGGTTGCTGGGGGACATGGCCTGCAACCTAGGCATGTGCCCTGACTTGGAATCGAACCTGGGATGCCTGGTTCGCAGCCCGCGCTCAATCCACTGAGCTACGCCAGCCAGGGCTGTGAAACATAATTTTTAATGTAAGAAAACATGAGGCAAAAGAAATCAAGTTCAGAAAAGAATTCAAACCAAGTACAAGTCTTTTTTTTAAATTAATTTTTAAGACATAAAATCAATAAAACCAAGGAATGACTAGGCAAAATACATTCATATAATCAAACACATTTCCTTATTTTGTTATCAAGATAATCAAGGCAGGACAATTTTTTTTGTTTATCTGCCAAATTATTATGGGCTGCACCTTCCAATTTGTTCCCAAGCTAAACAGGAATTCCCATGATGCCCAAATCTGTGGCAGCTTCCTAGAAAACCAAGGGAACTAGAGCACCTAGTATTGATGACTCCTCCTCTTCCTCTGGATGGTAAAGTTAGACAATTACCTAATCTTTGTATCTTCCTCTCCATTTCCTGAGTTAGCATTTGCCACTCCTACCAAAAACAGCCCCATCACTTACTCTCCATGGCGTGAAGATATTCCATGTGGATGGCCCCAGTGCCAGTAGTGGCAGCCGACGGAATGATGTCTGCATAGGGGCTGCGCTGGCCGGCTAACAGAGCCATCTGATGATAGTATTCTGCTGGACTCACTCCAGTATGTGGTGCTAGAAGAGAAAGCAACACAAGAAAAGTATGGTTACTGGTTGAAAGAAGGTCAATAAAGTACATTTGTTATGTAGTCTGCCTCAGTAATTCCTTTTATGGCTCATTCTAGAAAAATTCCTTTAACTTAAATTGTGCTTTCACTAAATTCTACCAAATATATTTTATTCAAAAATAAAACTGAAGGAAAAAGAATAGAAAAAAATGAAATATATTATAAAATATTTGACGTTAGTTTTGAAGGGATAAAAGTTTTGCCACCACAAAATATACATTTTGGAGTATTGATTTTAAGTTGGTTATTATGAAACAAAAGACTCAGAAAGAAACTTTCACCCTCTTCTCTACATGCCTAAAGGAATTCTGAAAGAAAAACCCGGTTAAAAGGAGAATACATCTGGGTACTAGAATTATCAGGGGATCATTTTATAAATTATTTAATTGTGTGAACATTATGCTGTACATCTAAAACTGATATAATATAAATGTTAACTGTAATTCAAATGTTTTTAAAAATCTCCCTTTTACCATTTAGCCACATCTCCCTTCTTACCATTTTTTAAAAGGGAAAATCATTTAGCATCATAATATAAATTAAGTGTAGCACACAGAGTGAAATCTAAAAAAGGACATCTTTCTGTGTCTATTTCTGGGTGGCCCATCAAGTATTTGTTTACCATATGTATACTCTTTCTCATCTACCTGTTAAGTTGCCTACTGTCCATTTGAAATCCCAGGCCCCTGTCTATCTCCCCTCTTTCCAGAATGGCACATAAACCTCAAATGTGTTTTCAGGTCTCATATTTTTATGGCACTCCTACAAGTACATCTGTAATAAATTAGGGGCATTTTTCCAGCTAATCTATATCATATTAATTATTAGTCCAGCCACGAGAACATAGAAGGTGGGAGGAAAATTATTTTTTGCAATCCCAGTTTAAAGAAACCACCAAGAATTTAAAATGATTAAAATGCACGTATATAGTTAGGTCATTCCTATGTCTGCCTTACAAAACAAAATTGTTTCTTACATAAAATCACTGGATGTTCACATTCCTTACAGTAGTTGACTTAAACAACTTAAACAACTATGATTTCTTTCTAGATGCTTAACATACTTCTCTCAGCTTTCTGACAGGAGTGTCTGAGTCAGTTCTCAATACATGGAGGACCCAGCACTTACAGGTGGAATAGTCAACACAGCTTCAATAACACACAATTAGATGAAAATCTGCAATTTTGTGTTCCATAATTTAAAAGTTCTTTTTTTTTCACTACAAAATCAAGAAGGAAAATATACCTACTAATATGGAGGAATTTACTGGCAAGAGTCAGCTCTATAGGAGTGGGATAATAACTGGTTTCCACCTGCCAATTTACATGCAAAACTGGCAGGATATTGCAGAGGTTCTGAGCGTGGTCTCCAGATTTGTGAAGATCTAGATACAAATGCCAGCTCTACCTCTTACTGCTCTATGAGGTTGTTGGGAGCAGTGAATGCAATGATGCATTTAAACTGCTTAATAGCCCATACCATTCCATTAATAAAAGTTAGTTTTGCAATTAACTGTATAGAAAAACTGGCATTCTAGCAATAACTTTGTGTTTTACTTGTATGCCAATAAAATTTTATATATTACAAAGACATAGATGTATATTAAAAACTCTGAGACCACAAGAGAATAACATTAGTGAGTTAACTTTATTTGTTTGTTTTTGGACTCTTGAGGCAGGAGGAGGAAGGTAGAACCCCAATCAAAAAATATCTTATTCACACTCATTGTGAAATACTATGGATAGCAGAAGATAAGATGCTTTAACTAGAAGTCTTACTTTCAGTAACTCAACTAAATTTCAGCGAGCCAGGCACAATTTCAAGTCCATTGTTAGCTGACCTCCCTTATCACCCTCTTCCTCTGTCCTTCTTGTTAGTCATTTCCATAAACTCCCAAGTACTCCATGGAGGTGACTCTCCATTTTCCCCATTCTAAAACCAAATCCCTAGCAGAACATGACTTACACATGACTCTCTTGACAGTTTTATTTTTAAAATGTGAATCTTACTAACTTCCAGCTATACAATAAATAAGAACTGGAGATCTAATGAATAACATGATGAATACAGTTAACACTGCTATATGGTATATCTGAAAGTTGCTAAGAATGAATACTAAAGTTTCTCATCATGGGGGAAAAACACTTTTTCTTTTTTGTATCTATATAACTGTGATTATACTGTGATAATCATTTCACAAAATACGTATGTCATTATGCTATATACCTTAAACTTATATAGTGTTTATGTTAGTTATATCTCAATAAAATGAAAGAAAATACCATATGTGAATCTTGTCCAAATGGCAAAACTTATTCTCTTTAAGTGCCTTGCAACAAGCTGATTGCTATTCCGAGAGCACTTGCTACTCCTAGAAGTACAACTAAGTAGATGTTTACTGTGCAACCTCATGCAGCTTTCCCATATACTATTTCCACCAGGCACAGCAAGCCTCAGAAAGTGGTCAGCATGGAGAACAGGGACAGTGCAGGGCCACTTCAAATACTGCTCAGTGAGATGGACTACACAGTGTTGCTTTGTGCTCTGAAAAATGCATCAGTGATTTGTGACCTGCTATAGAGAACTCATAACCTACTACTATCTGCAATCAATAAGGCTTATGCAATTATGGACCTTAATTTGGGCTCTGGGAATTGTGGGCAAGTGAGTTTGCACATGTGTGTATGCAATAAGAAATGTTCTTCCTGAATGGAAGAAATGGTCTAGAACTTGACAACTGCAGAATACATGACTCTGATTAAAAAGAGTCATGTCAAAGTAATTAATTAGGAGGCTAACAGAACCAACCAGAATTTTATACTTGAGAGCCTAAAATTAGCATCAGGTATTACAGAGTTAAGGTTCATTTATTACAGAGTTTGTTTCTTTTCCCACCACTTCCCTGTTCTAGTTTTTGTTTGGCATGACTGAGGATAGATAGCACATGCAGCAATATGTCTGAACCATCAAGATCTCTAAGACCTTGCTATTCAGTGTGTGGTCCATGGACCAGCAGCACTAACACCATCTGAGAGATTTTCAGAAGTGCAAAATCTCAGGCTCCTCCTAGACTCACCCCACACAGAATCACATTTTATCACCACACCCAGGTGATCCATATGCACACTGGAGTTTGAGAAAAGCTGCTCTAATAGGCACATGTGATAAATGTGCCTATCAGATATGCAGAACAGAAAAGTATATATCAAACAGTGAGCAAAAGGCGCTGGTTATACACGCATACTGTATGAACGGCTACAGGGCCAGCCGAAACTTCTGTGAAGCTGCAAAACGAAACAGTAAATAAGAACAAGGATTTTATAGTAAGTGAGATCTGGCTTTGAGTTCTACCTCTGTCACTTACTAGCCATGGACCAGGATGCAAATTATCTGGCCCCTCTGCACACTGCTATCTTTACCTGAAAATGGAGATTATAACCCCACCCTCATGGAGGTGTCCCTACATTGAAATGAAAGCATGCACTTAAAGCATTTAGCACAGTGTCTGGAACATGGGAAACACTCAATAAACATCAGAGCTACTCAACACCATGTCCCAGATGAGGCAGAGGAGGAAGGTGTTGTGATGTGTGAAAGCAGAATGGGTTGGTCTAAGACTTACCATCTGTGGGACTCAGCCCCCGGGCTGCAGAGATCATAGAGAGGGACGGACTGCTGTGCAGAGACCGGATGTAGTCCATGTAAGGGTTGATGTAAGGATGTGGAGGGCTGAAGGGGGACTCAGAAGCTGCAGCAGGGTTCCGGTGTGGGGAGATCCTAATGAAGGGCAGGTCCGAATATGTTGGGCTACTAGATAAAGCAGAAGGCCTAGGTAAAAAGAAAACAAGATACAGAGGTATGCTTGAAACAAGTATCCCCATAGGTAGAGGCTGTGAAAAAAATAAGAGCTTAAGTGAATTTTAAGTGTCTTGGGGGAAAAAATATCAGGCATATATATATTTTAGTACCTTAAAATCATGGTAACATAATGCAGGTAGAACACTACTATACAATTATTTGCCAAAGAAAAATGACCTTTGAGATATCTTATGACACATAGAATATAGAAAAATAAAGGGCTGCCTTCAGCTTTTCTGATTAGAAGAAATACTAAACAAAAAGCATCTGAGCTTAAAGTAGCTGCTGAGTTCATAATTTTCATTTGACCTGAATATTAAGTTCACCATTAAAAACTTACCTCTCACTATCATGGTGTTGCATCAAAAAGAAAGAGAAGAGAAGAGAAAAAAGCAAGTATGTCTGACTATAAGGCTGAGCATGTGTCTGAGCATGAGGCTGAGCATATAAGGCTGAATATGGCAAAGTGGCCCACAAATAGGAAAGGTGACTAATCGCAAAGGTCTGTAAAAAATGTGAAATCAGACACTATATATCCACGCTCGAGCTTTACACTAAGTTTTGCAGTATGAGTAAAACCAGTTCTATAGATCCGTATGTCACTTGGTTGAATGCCACTCCTTCTCTCTGAAAGGCAGCAGTAAGAGTCAGCTTCCTCTCACACTCGTGTTTCACATGACATCCTGATTAGCCATGTTCAGTGAATAATCAATAATTATGTGCTCCTGGGGTTAGAAAGTTGGCAAAGAATGAGGTTTTGATAAAGCTCATATCTTGAGCTTTGATAAAGCTCTACTAAGCTAAAGTAGACTGTACACTTCAAGCTGATGAACATAAATTCTCAAATACACCTTGTTGTCAATCCCCTCCTGGTACTTCCCACAGGCACCCCTGAAGCCCCTGGGACAGGCATTTCTAGAATGGTCAGTTTGTACAATTCCCCTCTCTGCCTTGCTCCCTCTTAAATAGAAATTGTTTTGTGTGGATAATCCAGTGAACTGACCATGACAGGTTAAACATTTTGCACTTTCCTTTTTCTCATTCATGGAGGGCAAGGCCATAAAAAGGAGAAGCCAAGATACAGACAGATCTACTAAGAATGGCAAATTCCTCTTGTGCCACTGGCTTTAAGAGTTAAAATGAAAGGAAGGGGAAACATATTTTCTCATCTTGCCTCTCAAAGCAAGTGCATACTGACGGCTGGGCTCTAGGCCCCATCACCCTGTCAGAATACAATCTTAGAAGAAGCCATCTCTACCAAGTTAAGTGCACAGCAGAGGCACTGAAATAAATGAAACCAAAAATCAGATAATGAATTTTCTCTCAGTAGAAAATAAAAGAGAATGAAATATGGGGATGAGAGGGGAGGGATTTTCTTGCTTACTCCTTCTTAATCTTTTTTTTTTATTTTGAACTATAAAAAGAGACCTTTTATATGTTATTCAGATGCCACTTTTGGTGAAATAAAATAAAAATCCAGTTTTCTAAATTTACATGTGGGACGAGTGAAAACTCAGCACCAGAAAATAGCTTTCTTTTCAAAACAACTTGAGGCTTTCCAGACTCACTCAGAAATCAGTAAAATTACTTATACTTTAAATAAAATCTGTATAACCTAGTAGTGTATCCTATTTTAGCTTTTTACTATAAATCAAGTTAGCTCTGTGCTATTGATTAAATTCTAAGCTCCATTTAAATATGTTGCTACTTTAGAGCACAGGGGATATTCCAATTCATTAGTTCCTTTCTACCAGAAAGGAAAATCAACCTTCCGATCTGGTTTAAGAACAATTATTACAAAGTATAAACTTATTTGTAGATATATGATGAGAGATTAGTGCAGCAAAAATGTAGAAAGTAGACATTTCAAGAAATTCATGAGATGATATCTCCTAGATAAGCTTTTGTGATCCACTACAAAATGGGTCTGAACAATATGAACTAAAAATCAATGAAGGCAATAGTATTTCACACTTGCTTTTATTTCCAGCTTATATAAAAATTGAAAACTTATTTTTCTGAAATTCCAGAATTAAGAAGGGTAGTAAAAAAATTTTAGAGGCATAGAGTCCATTTTGAAGAATCATACATGGGGAAAAAAATCAGCATCTAGAATACGAAGAAAATTCTTTTTCCCTCCCTTCCTCTCTCTCTAAAGGTAAATAAAATAGAATCTTTAAAAAAAATCATAGAGATTGGAATTGGTCAGTCATAACCCAAAGATGCATGGAAGCCAGGAAGGTAATGGGCAGACAGTTTTCTCAAGTCTGTGGATGTCTGATGTCTGAACCCAGGCCTTCACTCTCATTAGACTGTTTCCACAAGAAGACTGAAGATAACTACTAAAAGAGCGCCCATGAGAAGGAATCAAAATCTGGTCACATCTTCCCTAGCAGAAACACCAATAAGAAGTAACACCATAGAAGAGAGTTGATTCCTCCTGGAGATAAAGTTAGGTAACTTTACCCACTCTGGGAATGCCATAATTACACATGCCACTTCCAAAGAGATGATGCTGGAGAAATAATGGATCATCTAGTTCTAAATAAGATCGTGAGACGTGCTTTCAGACAGGAATGCAAGTAAGAAAGCTGTAAGTTAATCAGCTGCCCTAAAGAAACAATCTGGTTCAAAGTCTGCCATCCCCAGGACATGAATAGCAAATTGCTTAGTACCAGTTACCCAGTAAGGGGTCATTAGGACTTCTGGAGACAGGTGAGACAAACCACTAGAGAAGTAGTACGTACTGTAGAGGGCCTGGGTTCTGAAGGGGAACTGACGTGGATGGCAGCTGTGCAACCTCAGCTACCATACCTACCCTCTCATTGTCCTTAAGGATCCAACATGGAAGATACCTACTTTGTAGGGGTCTTGGCAAGTACATATGAGTAAAGCCTCATGAATTAAGCCTGGTATTCAATAGCACTATTTTTTTCTCACATATATCATGCACTATGGTAATACAGTCCACTCCTAATCTATACATATACACAATACAGACATATATACTCATACAGAAATATACACACACATGCATATTAGGGATGGCATATACAGCATACTATGTGATTTTCAAACACTGAAATATCGGAACCTTCTTTTCAAAGCTAATTGTATGCTTTGCTCCCCTACCTACCAGTGCTTCTGAAGCACCCCCTTGGAAATGCCAGTCCTCCTCTTAGTAAAATTATAAAACCACATTAAGAACAGAAACTCAGGCCCTGGCTGGTGTGGCTGAGTTGTTTGGAGCATCGTCCCATAAACCAAAAGGTCACAGGTTCGATTCCTAGTCAGGACACATGCCTAGGCTGTGGGTGTGGTCCTTGGTCAGGAGTGTATGAGAGGCAACTGATACATGTTTCTCTCTCATATTGAAATTTCTCTTCCTCTCTCCCTCTCTCTTAAAACAACAACAACAAAAACATGTCCTTAGGTGAGGATGAAAAAAAAAAGAACAGTAACTAGGTAATTAGATACAAGAGTTTTGAAGGAACTGTATTTGAATTTAGGCACCACTGTGTCACTGATAGTTGCCTGATAGCAGAAGTTCCCTGATAACACAAAATGGAACAGCCCCATTACAGGACTGCCATCAATGACTGGCACTGTGCACTCAGTAAATGGTGATAGCTGCTGACATCCTTGGAGTTGTGAGAACTATCCAACAGAAGTTTCAAGTGTGTGTGTGTTTCTAAACTTAGCAAACAGGTGTCCATATGTTGTTTCAGTTTCCTTGCTGCTCAGTTTCTCACTGGAAGTTGATCACTGATTAATTCTGTTTACATATCAGACTCTTGTGAGTTGGCTAAGCATGACACTCTTCTAATGCTGAAGCCTGACAAAAATGAGTTTCTAAGACACCAAAGCTCAGCACCCGACCTTGAACTCTAATGGCTCCAGCACCACCTGACAATGGATGTAAATATATCTAAATTACAGTTTTTCAATAAAGCTGCTTTCACATCACCTAAACAGAGCTACCAGAAAATGCCTGGAAACTAGATCATTTGTCAATTTTTTTTCACTATAAAGCCAATTTAAGATGAAAGGTTCACCTCTTTAATAGGTAAATGTGTGTTTATTGCTATGCACAACAGCCATTCAAGATTATGACCAGAAAGGTGAATTCTACTATAGGAAAAGGAGGTGAACGTTGTAGGGAAGACAGCCACAAAATTTTCCACATAAACTTGACTTGGTAAATATTTGTCAAGATTGCTAAAAACCTTCATTTGAAGATTATAGTAGCACCAGAAAAAACATATAGGTGTCTATTTCTTTGTTTATATTTTTAGAAGATATATAATTTGAGGATTGCTATTGTCCTCTCATGATTTCCTCTGCCTATAGCTTTCCTTTCTCTCTGTGTTCTGGGGCTGGACAAAACTCAATCATTACAGGACAGCACAAACCATGGAGAGAAAAACCACAAGAAACTTGCTGGAAAGAACTATGAAACATAGAACCGTTCCAAGTACAGAGATTCCATGCCTTTTATGTTGTAGCCAAAGAGTATAGAAATATGACTGTGACCCTTTAAACTAAATCATACTAACTTTAGTCTAGGATCAGAGATGCCCCAGCTGTAGAGGGTTGTCTGGGCGCCGGAGCACAGCTGTGGGGATGAGGGGTTGTTTCATTACCTCTGCATCTTGGCTCATGTGTGTGGACCCAGCATGTCCGCTCAGGGTTAATGTCCCTCATATTGCTCTCACGCATTTGTCTCTCCAAGGCCATAAAGACCTAATGAGTGGCTGTCATTTGTTTCAATGTTGGAAAATGAAGTAGAATTTCAGAAAAGAAGGTGGACATTATGGTTCATGTTCTCCCAAAAAACAATAAAGTAATGTGAAGTTGTGTATTTGTTTATGGAAATAATTTAACTTCAGATATTTTTAAAAGGTCATGAAAATAGATTATGAAGAAAACAGTAGAGGATTCTTATTAGAGTATTTCTAACATTACGCTATGATAAACTTCAAAACAAAAACACATTGCAAAGTATACCTTCTTAGTTAGAATGAAATATGATTAAATAATCTAATTTGTTACTGCCTTTTCATCTATCTTATTGGGGTGCTAAAATGCCAAGATTAAAATCACAGTATTTAATCACTTGCATGACTCATTGTGAGAATATTAAACAAGGTTTGTATATTGAATCATTACAACTTGCTTTCATTCATATTGCTTAGAATGCTGGAAATGTATACAGTACCCCTCACATATTTGCATGAGGGTTCCAACTACCAGAAGAATGAAATGTTGTCTTTTTATATAACAAATTTATTTTCTGTTTAACTTTGTTCTTTCCATAACAAGTAGACACTCTTCATATTCAAGTACTGGTCTAAGAGAGAACAGAGGAAGTATCCCTTATAATGTATTTTTAACCAACTAATAAATTACTCAATAGTCACAGTTTTAATAACCAAAAATTTGTAATAAAAATTTGTTTTCCCTACAATGTAGGAAACAACTAAAATGTCCACAGCTAATACACTAAAATTAACACTAGAGGAAATCTGCACAATCCTGGACTTCATCTTTTCCTTCATTCAAGGTGAACTTCCAGATAACCTTTGCCCCAGAACAATCATGTGACCCTTAAACGTACTTAGGGTTGTGCCAGTTATTTTCCAATTATTATCCTTCATCTGGGAACCAATGCATGCCCAGAAAGGCTGGTCTTTAGGGTATAAATCAGCTGGCTCATTTTTCCTCGGGATTCTACTAATGAGAAGCACTGGCAGGAGCTGGCAGTGGAGAGAAGAGCAATCAGGGATATTTATTTCAGTAACTTATTCTCTACTATAGCTAAAGATCTGCTAGTGGCATTCCTCTTCCTATGGCCACCATTCCAGAAGCATGACCCCTCTTCCTTGGATCCAGCCATCAGTGAATCAATCTGTTTGTACCTTCAGGTTAGAAGTAGTAATCTTTTTGAACTTTCACTAGTCTTGGGGGCTGGACTTTAGAATCACTTTTGGGGACTTTAACCTCGTTCACTCCTTTGTAAATATCTATTCATTTAAGCTGCCAGGACCCTAACTGATAAGAAGTTCAGTTTTAAATTCCATTTTTATCATCTTTGTAGGTAAATTATAGTTTCCATGAATTTCGAATTTATTTAGGTTTTTTATAAAGTTATCATGTTGGATTTCAACTTTTAAAAATTACCTGCATAACTAAACAGATGAATATTTCAAGGACATATTTATTTAATGGACATTTTATTGAAAATTCATTTATTAAGAATCAGTTATGATTTCAGCAGTCAGGGCTTTCAAGAAATATAATATATGATCATTTGCTCCCTGTTTTCAAAGAGTGTATAGTCAAATAGGGTGAACGGTATACATCTATAAAGAGTATACAAGAGCAAATTTTATCTGATGAGCAGCAAGGTCAAAAACCACCAAGAGGAGGCTTCCAGGATACATCTTGGTTATGAAGAATATGGCATGCATACTGTGCTACAAAATACAAATATGATTTGGTTAGAAGTGACCACTAAAGATGAAGGTTAAAACATTGCTTAATGTACACATTAACATGATGGTGCTGAATTATTTTTTTACATGAAGGATTTTACATGAAGGGCTATGGCTGCATTCTTTAACAAAAAAAAAAAGAAAAAGACAGAAAAAATATTTGTTTTAATGATGAAACATTTTTTCAAGAGGTTTTGACAATGACTTCCTTATTTTTTCTATTTATACCTGAATATAAAAGGGGTTTATAACCATGAATGGAAAAGTTAAGAGATTTTAAAAAAATAATCATTCCCTATATCCACACTATCCAGATTGAACCAGTGTCAATATTTTAACATATTTAGTTCCAGCACTTTTTCAGGCATTATGCTCTTCTAACACAGCCAAAATAGAAGTACATTTTGAATTATATTTTTGCTTTTAATATTAAAAGGTTTTCCTAATATCTTTTAACAAATTGTACATAAACATCATTTATCATTGCAGTGCAAATTAAAGTCACAATGAGTTATCATTAAACATCCACTGGAATGGCTAAAATTATAAAGACTGATAAATGTTGAGGATTTACAGCAATAGGAACTCTCAAACAATGTGAATGTAAGCTCACATAACCTCTTTAGAATATAATTGGGCATTATCTATTTGATGTATAACCTATAATCCAGCAATCACTTTCCCTCTTATATGACCAACAATAATGTATGAACATGTGCCACAATGTACTAGAATATTCAGAGCATCATTATTCATTCACATTAAAATTAGAAACAACCAAATATCTATTAACTTTAGAATGGGTAAATAACTTACACAATGAAATAGTAAATATCTAAGAAAATGAATAAACTACAAAGTGAAAAAATTTCACAAATGTAATACTGAGTAATAAAAAGTCTTGCACAAAAGAATGTAATATACTGTGTAAGTACAATTCTATTTGTATTAAGTTCAAGCAACAGAAATACCTAAACTTTAGCATTAGAATAGTCAGGAAAATGTTTACCTTTGGGCTGGTAGACTTTTGTGGTCCTGGCAATTGTTCTATTTCTAGACTTGGCTAGTGGTTACAGGTTTTACCTCTAATGATTCATTAAAATTCATGGAACTATATGTATATATTTTGTGTGTTTTTCTCTATGTATACCATATATTACCAATTTTTTAAAAAGCATAGATACATTTTGTATGTCCACAGTGGTGTTAACCATTTCTATTAAGTTCTGAAAATCAAATGGATATACACTTATATTTTTTAATTTATAAAATATTGACACTTTAAAAATACCATTATTTATGATATTTACTGCTGTCAAACAAAGATTGTCTAGTTGACACATTAGTCTAAATTCAAAGTAAACTATAGAAGATAGGCATCTGTGTATTAATTTTAGGGGAAGAAAGTCCCTGCTAAGCCAATCAAAGGACAAAGTCATGTACATGTTCACAACACATGTCAGTCATGTACTTTCACAACCATACAATGTCATGCAAGTATTATAAGAGTGATGCAATTTTCTATGGCTAAAACTGATTTTATTTCTTCCTGAGAGGACTGTAAAAATAATTTAACAAAATGTATCTCTATTCTGTACTGTGAATATAACTCTACATTAATAAATTAAGATTTCAAGGTGAAGAAAATAATCAACAAATACAAAAGAAAGTCCATTCACCATAACTACAATGTGCAATGCACTGTTATTAAAAAGAATTCTTTAACAAAAATATTATTAGTTCAAATAAGCACTTGGAGCTGAATGACTACAGTGCATCTTCCCTCTGTCCCAACTCACACTTGTATAAAGAAGCCTGCTGTGTGTATTCAACATTTCAGAAACAAGGCAGAGAGAGAGAGCACTGGTGGAGAAGGCAATATCCTTGATCCAAACGGCAGTTGGCAAACCAGTTTCTAAATAACTTGTCATCAGTTTTGAATATTTTAGTTCCATAGACACAGAGTATATTCAAATTTATTATTTTTGTGGCCTCTTTTGTTGTACAAATGGAATCCAAATATTCCATACAAAGATACCCTTCTGTTTGCAACGTATAATAACAGAAATCATCTTTTTCTCCTTTCCCCAATTACTACAGTTTGTGAGAAAAATAAAAATAATTAAAAATTGGTCATGTAAGTTTTTAAAGTAATATAATTAATATGTGTTATATGTTAATATAATTAATATATATCATATATTTATAACATGTTATATGTGGTTAATATTTTATATATAATTAATATAAATATAAGGACTAATTATTAGAAGAACTAATACGGTGTGCCTTTCTTTACAAATTCCATGGAGCTACCTACTACCTTAATGAAAATACAATTGTGGTTGCTTATGGGAGAAATTCAGATATGCATTTGCTAATCTTCCCCTAACTCAACACCTCGAAGATGAAGAGACTGAGAACTGACCACAGTGGTCAGATTCTGGGACACTTCATGGGCTCCCGTTTTCTAGAGAGCTTCTCAACTGGTTTGCAGTTGAGACAGGCACAGTCCTTTCTCCCTTATTTTCCTGAAATAGTAGAAACTGTTCCCCTTGAATAGTTACCTGTTTCCTTTGGACACTCTTTCTCCAGCCTTATCCAGGCAGGTGATGGGGGGTGGGAAGGTGTGCTCTCCTGTCTTACTCTCCTCCATATCTCCTGTGGCAGGGAGTGTGCACTTATGTTCATTTAATCAGCTATTCTACACATCTGAGTCCCAAGATCTCACACTTAGTTATGGTATTGGGTAAACTGGATCTTTCAAAACCTGCTTTGCTACAAGGCTATTTAGACCTAGATGGACAAGCAACAGTGCTATCCTATTTAATTTTTGACAAAAAAAAGTATACACAAAGCCTTCAGCCTGATACCTGTCATATGGTAAGTTCTTAGTATGTGGGCCTCTTCAACCAACTAGCTCATTCCTACTGATACTATTACTAGAGCTCTGGGTCTGGTTAAGACCAAAGTCACCTTGCTTTCTCCAACTCCCTGTGTATGCATTTCCTCAGCACCCTGTATTATTGTTCTGGAGCTAGGATGAATTCAGCTATTTGACACTGTTTTAGGTATCTAAGAGCACCCACCCCACCTCTTCTAACAAAACAAAGAGGTTAGTAGCTTTACTTGATCTTTAGTAAAATGAATGGGATTTTTTCTTTCTAAAATGTAAATTCAAGGGCATGGTTTAGTTCAAAACTTCATTGCCATGAGAAAAGAAAAAAATGGAGAGGGGACAAACATCTCTAAGTCTGATTTCTCTGACATTCCCACCAATTTTTCACTCATACTAGTAGATCCTGTTTTCCAGAATTTGATGAATTACCAATCCCTCTGCCCAAAAGTGACAGTCAAAATAACAAAATAATTACTTTTTCCAAAAAGAAAAGACAGAAAAAAATAGAAAGGTAGTGTCAAGTAACTCAGCAAATTACAAAGTCCCATGAATTATGGGTATCCAGAAAACTGGGAAGTATGCGCCGTTGTCTGGGTGGCTTAGTTGGCTGAAGCATCATCCTATACACCAAAATGTTGTGGGTTCAATTGCCAGTCAGGGCACATACCTAGGTTGCTCATTCAATTCCTAGTTGGGCCATGTATGGGAGGCAATGGATCAATGTTTCTCTGTTTCTCTCTCTCTCTCCCATCTTTTCTCTCTAAAAATTAATAAGCATATCCTTCGGTAAGGATTAAAAAAAAAAAACAACTCCTGGGAAATGTGATATTTGTTTGTTTAGATGTTATGTTCTCCAATATGGTCCTATCAGCTATGACATCCTTTTTAGGAACTTTTGGATTTGTGCTATGATATCCACCAGGTATGAAGAAAGCAGACCCTAAATTACATACAATAGTAGATTAGAACTGCTGACTTAATTAGCTAAACAAGCCTGTGCTTGTATCAGTTGCCGGGAAATCTGAACAATTTAAGGTAAACATTCACCTTAAAATCTAAAGAGTGCCCTGGCTGGCATAGCTCAGTGGATTGAGCGCAGGCCTTCAAACCAAAGGGTTGCTGATTTGATTCCCAGTCTAGGGCACATGCCTGGGTTGCGAGCCAGGTCCCTGTTTGGGGGCTCATGAGAGGCAACCACACATTGCTGTTTTTCTCCCTCTCTTTCTCCCTCCCTTCCTTTCTCTAAAAATAGATATATAAAATCTTTCAAAAAAAAAGAAAAAAGACTTTTTAAATTTAAAAATAAGTAAATACATGAAATCTAAAGAGTCTCATGCCAGGATCTGTTATTTAAGTGAGAAATCTCCCAGGAAGAGGCTTCAGATATTGAGTGGAAATAATAGAAATAAGAAGTCAGGTTCGAACAGTTGAGTCCTCTTACAGGTGGTACAGAGAATACTTGTTTCAAAGACACAGTGCATCTGGAATTCTGAGCCAGAAGGAGTATGAGGCTTCTGTTATTAATTTATATTTTGTAAATGTAACTTCAAGAACCAACTAGATAGAATAAATCCTTTAACAATGGCAGTCTTCAAGGAGCTGCTGTGAACCTCTTCACTACTACCATTATCATCCTAATCCTCATAATTATTATTACGAGTCACTACTGACTAGTTTTTCTGAGCTGTCTCTTGTGATCCTCGACAAGATATCTAACTCATACTTTCTCTCATTCTTTAAATCAACTTTTTTAAAAATCCTCACCTGAGAATATGTTTATTGATTTGAGAGTTGGGAGTGAGGGGAGAAACACTGATAATTGCCTCCTGTACACACCCAAACCAGGCAGGGACTGAACTTGCAACCCAGGCATGTGCCCTAACCAGGAGTCGAACCCGTAACTTTTTGGTGTATGGTACAATGCTCCTACCAAATGAATCACTTGTCCAGGACTAAAGAAACTTTTTTAAGCCCTGGCTGGCATAGCTCAGTGGATTGAGCGCGGGCTGTGAACCAAAGTATCACAGGTTTGATTCCCAGTCAGGGCACATACCTGGGTTGCAGGCTACAGCCCCCAGAAACTGCACATTGATGTTTCTCTCTCTCTCTCTCTCTCCCTCCCTTCCCTCTCTAAAAATAAATAAATAAAATCTTTTTAAAAAGTAGTTTAAAAAAAAGAAACTTTTTAAAAAAGTGATAATAATGATGTCCATCAAGGAACTATTATTAATTACCTAATAGCTCTCCTCCAGAATAAAATCAACAAAGTTGCCAGGGGCCTCTGTCCTACTAAAGGTGAAAATAGTGGACTTTTTAAGTAGCAGTCTTTAGATTTAAGTGGTAGTAGACCTCATAGACCTTTACTACATGTTAACTAAGACTTTATATTCCAAGCACACTTTTCAATATTCCAGAATTTTAAACCCTTTGAGGGGGTCAGAATTTTTCAAAACAAAAAAAATATGGAAAAGGAATATATCTAATGTACTGGGGAACAAGCTGTGTATATTATTCAATAGAAAAGAAGCATTAACATCCACAAAAAGAGATAATTTTCTTACAGTTACTGTTATCATAGTTTCAGAGAACTTTGCCTGAAATGAGTCTGGCCACTTGGAAAGGAACCACACAGTCTTCTACTGCACTCCCTCTTTCATAGAGAAAGCAAGTGTTCTGATCCACAGTGAGGATAGAGTTCACTGACAGGAAATGAAATGGTGTGCCAGAATTACTTGATCATATTACCACTGTAAAGCCTATTCAGAAGACCACAGACTTGCTGTAAATACTTTTTTGGGGTTTACATTTCTCATCTGTAAAATGTAAGGATTTGAACAAGATGATCTCCATTTCACCCACCAGGTTTGAAATCCCCTTTGATCCTAAAATTCAATGTTTTCTATGATTTAAACCATTTCTCCCTGTCCAGCATTGGTCCCTTATTACAATTAGTATTATAAAGTCTATTACTTCAATAGTTTGTTTAAAATTTAGTGACACTTTATCTGGGTATCCTACAAATAAAATCTTTTTCTTTCCTTTTTTCCTCTTTCTTACATGACATTGCCGTCATCACAGTGAGTGATGATCCCCCCCACCACCCCCCACCAGCTAAATTCCAACTTTGATATTACTCCCAGAAGAATGAAAGTGTTTGGCTATATGCTGATTGGATTTGGATGGCCAATTGTTTAGAAGAAAGTGGGGCCACGTAGCTATGCAAAAGGCTCAGTACTAAGCCACAGCTTAAACAGTAAAGAAGCTTTTACCAGTGAGTTCAGAGCTATTAGATGTTTTTATTTAACATTTCTCCCATCCAGGTTTGTTCATTTTATCTTCATTCTTTGAAATCCTGAAATTGCTTGGATAAGAGAGAGGGTTTATATATTACACAAACACACACACACACACACACACACACAATTTCTAAGAGCAGTCTAAACTTTTAGGGGAAATTGAAGAAGCTTTGTGTCAAGTACAGCTAAATCCAGCCTTTCCATATCAAACCTCTGCTAGAAAATTACTGTGCAGATGATAAGGCGAAAAGATATAATAAAAAGTGACTCTACTCAATTTACACTGCAATATTGGTATGACTGAATATTTTTCATTCAGGTGCCTGATAAAATCGCTGAACTGTACTGCAGATAAATAAAGGAGGATTCTGTCAAGAATAAACACCATTAATCATGAAGTCTTACCCTCTGAGAGCCTGTGCTATGCATCTGCACAAATATACCAACATAACCAGCACGCAGCACATGCTTCCCTTCTTTATACTGTTCCAGGCTGAAGTTGTCTTCCTTTTATATTTTTTACAATTTAGGCAGCAATAACATTTTTAAAACATTTTCTTTACATTTTAACTTTACAGTCCTGCAACTAAATCCATTATTACAATATTTAAGAAAAATTAGCTGGGCTCTTGGGGGAAAAAACTTGACAGTGAGATAATTTTTTTTGCTGATTATACCCCCCCCACACACACAATACATATGGTATATACTGTATTTCATCAAAGCTAAGATGTTACTGATCTAAAAATGCACCATTATTTTTCATACCACTAAGAATGACAATACTTCCTTATCACTTTCAATTTGCAATTTATAATTATTTTAAACTCTTTCAGATGCACTTGCACAAAAAGAAAGATATCAGCAAAATAATTTTATTGAGAGATACCTGAAACTTCCCCATGACTGACACTTCACCAACAGCAATCATAAAACACTGCAGACAGTAAGATACATTCCAATTTCAGAGATGTTAAAAGGCGAAAAAAGAATGTACAACTTAAAATAGATGACGTAAATATGGTAATATAATAAATACATATTGGGTAATTCAGTCATTTATCAAATACCTATGATATGACAGATTTGTGTTAAGTGCCATCTATATGCTCCTTCTTTGAATTCATCATATAAATTGGAATTGAATAATGAAATAGGCTGGGACAGAGTAAGTCATCTGATAGTAAATACCTAAGCTAGATTCAAACCCAGTCTATGATTTTAAAAACAAAGGAAAATCACCTCAAACCAACTACAAATATGTGCACGTATGCTTAAATATTATATGTTAGCATTGTTGATGCCATTAGTTGAACAGATGGTATCGTTTTCAAGTTATCTTTTTATGCCAATGGGAACCTATGTGAATGATATTCAAATAGCCCAGGTAGTACCTGTCAGCTCTACGCACTGGTGACTAAGGAAGGATGTGCAGTGTTATATGGGGAGTATGAGGAAGAATGAAGGAGAGAGGGACAGCATTTGGGCAAGACTCAGCAGATCTTCATAGAATGAAAGGGGGGACAAAAGAAAAATGGCACGTGTGCATGTATGTATTAGGACCATTATATTTTCATAGATTCCTTTTCCAAGTATCCATACACAGGAAAAAATAGAAACAACATACCTAAACCTTCCCATAACTATGCGATGTTAAGGGTTCTTAAAGTCAGATCATTTAATGTGGTTACTTCATTTCACAGTTGAAAACAAGGAGATCCAGAGAGGCTAGGGAAAGTGTTCAAAGATCTAGCTGATTTATGGCAGAGCTGAGATTGAATCTTGACTGAGGCCCACTTTTATTACAAAAATAGCTTATAAAGTGGCTTTAATAGGATCATCAGCTATGTGCCAAGTGTGATGTTTAAATTTTCTGGAAAGATAACTTTGAAAGCCAGAAAAAAGCATTATCATTGGCTAATGCAATCAACACCATCTTGGGTGTGGAACAGGTACGATGCTCAGAGGTGATTATTCAGCAAAGCTACATTCCAGTCCTACTCCTGAGGAAGTTTAATTGTGTTCTACAGGAAGTATCATGGAAGCTGTGCTTTGGCTCAGTGGGGGATCTTGTTGAGAGCCCACTCTAAGCAGGAAGTGCATCTTCTGACCAAAAGAGGTTTAATTCCCATCTTCTAGGCAAATCCTCCCTGTATAAGGAAGAGCCTTGATCCCACAGAGTAAATGCATTTATTTGCCAAAGGGAACATTGGCCAAGACACAGTCACAGAAAGTCTGTGGTTCCTAGGGCTCACAGAAATCAAAGCCAAGAGCACAGTTCACACCAGGCCCAGAAAGAAAACAGGAGAATTCCAAGAAACCAGAATCACTGTTTGGGGCCTGTTTTTTTTTTTAGGAAAAACCTGTAATATTCACGACTGATTTTGTGTTCGATCATTTGTAACAAACTATTTGGTCCTGTTTTGGGAAGTTCCAAGTCAAAACTACTTCCAGGCACACTATTAGTACATTCAGGCTTCCCAGTTAAGTACAGTACACCCCACCTGCTGATTAAAGTCAAAATTCTCACACACAAAAAATGGGTAAAACAGGTGAATAGATCCCTTACAAAATTTTCCCCGTAAGTCACCTAAATTTTGTATAGTGGCCTCACAATGTTTTAACAATGCCTGAAACAAAAGACCAAATACTTAATTTTTATTTGATAAGTTACTAAGTTTAATTGTTCACGTCTATCTCTGTCATAAACAGTACTTCAGAAAAAAAAAACATGTACAAGAAAATGTAATGGCTATGATTAAGATATCTGAATAGTTTTCATTATTGTTGTCCATTATTTCTACATATTTTGTTCACACAATTATAAAATTTCCTTCTAAATATATATTTAACTGAAATCGAACTAATGCTCTCTTGTCCCACTTTGCCCGGGATGATTCGTTACTGAAGTGGGCATATGTATAATAACCTGAGTTCCCCTCCTTTAATAGCCATATTCACATTGGAAGAAAACCAATGATTAGTAGAGTCCTTCACTGATTTTAAAGCTAGTGATGATTCAACAGCAGCTATGTTATTAACCTGGAATGAAGCACTACCCTCTCACTAATGAGGTTACAGAATGTCTTTAGGTCTCCATGCACTTAGCAAGCACTTGGCTTGGCAGAGACCCACAGCAGGCTGAAGCTCTGGACTAATCCCACAGGCCAGAATCAAATGGACTGGAAGAATTTGAAGACTGTGGCTCGGAGGAATGTAATTCATGCAGAAAACCTTTGTCAGAAGAAGGCCAGAGAACCTCGTGGGAAGAAAGCAAAATAAACAGTTCAACAAAGAAAACAAAGAAGGGCCAATAACCTTTTCTAAAGCTTGAGTACAGGGAGACTTCAGTGGGGGCCTCAGATAAAGGCGTCATCAAAGGACACCCTTGAAAAGCAAACAGACCGAAAAGGAAACGTTTCTCTCTAAACACTTGAGGGGGAAGTGGGTGCCCTCTACACTTTTCATTCCTTCCAAGTCAACTTCCACATACCTCCCTCTGCCCAACAAACAGAAAAAACAAATGATAACCAAAATAACTAAAAAGTTCTGTCTGTCCAGTCAAGAGAGAGATGGGGAAAGGTGGGGAAGTTAACCCAAATTAAATAAGGTGTAATGTATCTTCTGAGTGTTCTTCAGATCAATGGAAGACCTTTGCAAGTAAACGGAAAAACTGCCCAAGTCAGGTCCACATAGCCTGCCATCCACATAAGACTCATGGAATGCTTGCTCAATAACTTACACTTTGCAAATTCTCTGTCAAAAAGATCATGTGACATTGTCAACCAGGGAATCATCTGACTAGGAGAGAATCACTCCACAGAGCTTAATGAATGCAGCCATACACAGGAAGTGGGACCTCTGCTTTCAATCCTCACCTCACAATTCCCAATTCTACTGGAATATTGACTTGGACTCTTCTTCTCTCAATCCGGTAACTGCATGTAACCTGCAGTCCTGGAATCCAAAGGCTGGGGTGAGCATATTTTGATCATTAAAACAAGATTACAATACTTCAGGCTGACCTTTGCTCTCAACTACTTCAATTAACAAAGAAGATCATGCAAACTTTTATTGACTCATCCCAAGGGCATGTAGAGACTACCACAAGTAAAATGGACAGAAAGCAGTGGTATATGTGTAAACATTTTAATATTCTGTATTAAAAATAATAAACATACATAGAATAATTTAAATAAATAAACCCAACATGTTAGGTAATATAAATATTAATATAATTCAATATAATTCTAATATTAATCTGTAATATCCCAGGCAACTATCATATGAAAAACCTTTTAAAATCAGTCTCCTTTACAGGTCTGATTGCCTTTGCTAATGATTTACAATTTTGAATTTGCTTCTGGAAACTTTCACTGGTGTGCGTAGTTTAGGTTGGAAGCAATGTGGACTAGAAATATAGGGATTCTGCTCTATGAAGGAGCCAGCGATCACTTTGAATAGAGGCATGAAGCATTTTAGTAAACTGGGAATGCTTTCTTGGATTGTCTCAAAAATGTAAATCATATCCAAGCAACAGAGTTTGGTGATTTGTTTTGTAAATGAGGCAGATCATTTAACTGCCAGTGCCTCTCCCAGTCCCTCCACCCCCATATAATAGAAACACTGCTCACTTCTGATGAGCTTGGTAATATTTGGATATCATCTGAATATAATTAAGGGTATGGGTGGTTCTCCAGTTAGTGCCTAACTCAATAATTTTCAACCTATTTCATTTCATGGCACACATAAATTATTAAAATTCCACAGCACAATAAAAAATATATTTTTGCTGATCTGACAAAAACAGATATAATTTTGATTCATCCACACAGGACAGCTATTATTGTATTGGCTGTCATCATTTGAATCTTATTGGACAATCTAAGGGAAAAGAGATCAGTAATCCTAACTAAATATTCAGGTGTTGCATGTTTTAAAAATTCTTGTGGCACATCGGTTGGAAATTACTGGCCTAACTCATTCCCAGGCAGCATAAGACACACTCTAACCTGGTCTGGCCCCAGGGATGACCTAATATGCTAAATTAGCATAACTGACCTCAGGCAGAGTTCTTACTACCTTAGGGTGACCTTAGGTTCCCAGGGAACAATTCACAGGTGTGAATGACTAGAGCTGAAGGACTCTCAGAGGTACACCTTTAAAAGGTTGCCTTCAACTGCAACTATATACACAACTCATTCTGGTATTAGTTTAGATTTTTAGACAGAAGCTAAGCTTCCTATTCCCTGTAGTTTCCTCAACTGAGAACTTTTTAATGGATCTGTAATCTCTCTGTAGCTGTATGAGGTTTTAAATACTTATAATTTACAAACATGCGAGATGAGGCATGACCCCAAGTATCAGGTGATTAAATTTTAGAAAAATCTATGGCTTTAGATTAGATTACAGACCTTTATTTTTTCATTACTGACCTGCCACTTCTTACTTTTCTTTCTGTATTTTCTCCCTACTTTGTGTGTATGCAATATGTGTTTATGCATGTAAAGAGAGAGAGAGGTAGAGGTGCAGTATATAGATGCAGCATTACACATGATTTTTTTTTTAACACAGGGTTAAGAATCTGTGCAATGTCACTAATTCAGCTAGGTTAACAAAGGAGGTAAACATGAAACCCATAAGCCATTTAATTTTTAACTTTTATCCAAATGCAATATACTGATTTCCAATATTGGTCTGACTTCTTTTACAAAGATTGCAATAAAACTCAGAATGATAAAGATTTTTTTTCAAATTTCTTTTCTATAGTTGTCAATATTCTACAAAAACATCCTTACTTAGGACTAAGAGAATGAATTCCAAACAGAACCTCTCTCCTGCTATTTCCTTTTAGTATGCTTTGTTTGCTTGGTCACCAAATATGCAAGACTGTAGCTAACCTGTTACTTAGGATTCAAAAAGTTAGCAAGCAGTTTCCTAGAAAAAAATCCCCTGGCATTTTATTTTTTGACGTGTGAATTTCACTGTGGGCAGGGGTGGGGATGCAACAATAACAAAAAGGAATGAATCACAGGCAGCCCTGTGTCACTGGCCTTAGTTCTTCTGAGACAAGGTCTGAAATGAACAGCAAGCTGTGCAACTAGAGCAAATGGCATGTCTTTGTTTAGATGGAAAAATCGGCTCTGTTACCTAAGTGAAGGAGAGCTGGCCACATAAGAGCTGCAGGCAGCTTCAGTTTGGGTGGTATCCATCATATAACCTAACCTGAAAGTACCTTCCAGTTGGGGCAAATTCTGTTAAAGTTCAGTTTTGCAAACACATATTTTTAAAAATAAATAAAATGATGGCAGTATATCTCTGCTTTCTTTGAAGCCAGGCTTACCATGAGCAAAATAAGTAGAAGCATTGTACTCAAAGAAAAAAAGTCTGTTACAGTTCAGTACCCTCCTAGGCACATGCAACAGGTTTGACAGCAGGCTCTATAAAGCCAGAGGCTTCTGATTCCATACCCCTGAATACCTTCAGTCACTATCTGCTCCCAGCCTGACTGCTGAGAGCAGAACAAAGAACACAGGAATTTTAGCCAAGAAGCTGGAGTTCAGACTCTGGATATGCACTGTAACTAGGGCCTACTTTCTCTGTAACTGGTGACCAAATTCAGTATTTCAGTCATTAGAAACTGCAAAAACAGAAATAAATATTATGTCCTTTGAGTACAATTAATTTGTTTCATGTTTCTTACTGCAAAATGAAGTTTGTATTGGTTGATTTGGATTTATGTTGCCAGCTCATTAAAATGTTTCAAGTTTAGGAATTGTAACTCACATACATTTCCATATTCATACAGCAAACTAAGGGTATAATTAATCTAAAGTAGTTCTTAAAAATTAGGCAGGCTTTACATTTCTTCAGTTTATCATGAGAAACAATAACCAAAATGTTTGGTGGAGGGGGCTGCCATAACATGCAATAAAAAATTTGTAGAATAAAAGAGCTTAAAAGTAGAAAATATAATAAGAATAAAGTGGCAATTGCTTATGAGAAAAAAATAAGGCAGAGTAAGTGCAAAAGAGCAAGCTGGAAAAGGGGATGTTATCTTACATCAGGGGTTGGCAAACTTTACATTTTAGGTTTTGTGGGCCATATTCCGTGTCAATTACTCTGCCCTTGATTGCTAAGGCTGCCATAGACAATAGTAAACAAGTGGGAATCACTGTGTTCCAATAAAACTTTATTAACAAAAATGGGCTATGGGCTGGATTTGGCTCTTAGGCCAGAGTTTGCAACCCCTATTCATTAAATGGTTCTTCATAGAAGACCTCTCAGGTAAGACACCTGTTCAGGGAAATGTATGAAGTGACGGAGTAAGCTATGGATCTGAGGGAAGAAGGGTCCCCGTAGATGCATGCTGTGATCTAGACCAATATGGCTTGCAATCTACTGAGTAAGCTGCTGTAATCATTGATCTTTACCCATATTTTAACTTGGTCATCTCAAATGTTAATTAAATATTATTCAATATTCTACCAAGTTGATGAATCACAATTTATCAAACCATTCCCTGTATGTAGGTATATAAACTGTTTAGTTATTTGATGTCAGAAATTCTACAGCAGCAAACATTGATGTATGTCTGACTGTCTGGCTACAGAAAGGCATATTAGGTCAAAAAGCTTTTTATAGCTCCTCTTCACACTGCCATACCTATCAATACCTTAAAATTTGCAGAAGAAAATGACAGGCACTAACTAACCCAGAAAACTTCCTATAATGTGTTGTTGGAATTCCTTGTGCTCATCCAGAAAGTAGAAACTAAAGAAGCAAAGTCTGCAATGTTCATTTTTACAAACAGAACATGGAAGCCAAGAGCAAGAGGTATAACATTGATGCCTCGGTTAAAATAATGGCAGGACCTACTCCTACACTGTTTAACATTCCTTTATCAGGACGTCCATGTCTTTACAATGATGTTAATAATAATAACTCCATCATAAGGTTGCTATAAATATATAATTATGTAAAGTCTCTAAATTTGTGCCTAGACCATAGTAAGCACTCAAAAATGTCACATCACAGCTATGGTCACTAATATTTCTTTTTCATGTTAATTATCTATTCATTTATTTTTTTCTCTTATCATTTATTTCGTTTCCACATGAAGAACCCAGAAAGCACCAATAGATGTACATTAAATAGTACCCTGCTTTTCAACCAGTAACTGATTTAATATCTGGCAATGGAGAGCATCCGACACAGCAATAGGTACTTTTAATATTATCTTAGGTAGTAATCAAGCTTTTGATTTTGAGTCTTAAGCATACTAGCTTTATTGGCTTAAGGTGATACATTCCAGCAAAAGTAAAGAAACAAAACAAAAGAAAGACACTGACAGTCATCCCACAGTGGCCTAAAAAACAACAGTTCATTAGCATCATTGAAAATGATATTTATGTAGGAACTGCTATGTGTAAGGCAAGGACTTGGCCTAGGAAATGCAAAGATATACACAGATGACCTTTGCCCTCAAGAGATAAAATTATAATATAGTTCATTCTTTTCTTTTCGGGGGAGGTAGAGGGGTTTACACAACATTAGATACAGTATTTGATGTAATCTGGTTATGTAATTATACTTTACCAGTCTTAATAATGTTTATGGTAGTGGACAAACACTGGGGGGGGGGGGATTTCTTATGTTAGTTTTAAATTCTACTATTAAAATATTCCAAACCAATTATGCTCCCAAATACAAATGCAAGACTCTGCTCATCTCTGCATTTTACTGGAGGCTTCTCTGGGAATGAAAAGAAAGAAATCATTAAATGCATTATGAGACCATCACAAAGTTTTAAATGGGTGGCTGGATTGAAGGCTGCCTTTGAATATATTATATGAGCTCTCAATAAGCATAATACCTAGTACATACAAGATCCTGGATCCAGGGAAGGAGGAAAAAAAGAGGGAGGAAACTAAGTAGTAGCCCTGGTCATCTACTTACCCTTTCTTTCTCTAAGCTTTTACCATAATGATATATCTTTTCTTAAAGCTTTTTCTCTCTGGAAAAAATATATTTATGCATACTCCAAACTTGCCACTCATGCCTCTGCTCTTATTTCAAAAGGCAGTCATAATTGTGGGGGAGAAGCCTTACTATTTACAGTGCACTCTATTTCACAGCTAATATTAATGATTTAGTGTGAACTAAGTCTTCTCCCCAGGAGCCAAGAAGTGAACCACTTTTACCAGGAAGAACAGCTCTTCTTACTTAGGTGGAATAATTTCAGTAAGTCAGGCAACCTTGGAAAGAACCACATTGACTCAACTAACAGAAAGAAAGAGCTGCCAAGTAGAACAGAACATGAGTGTCATTCCTCCAAGAGAAAAAAGATGAAGCTGGTTTTGTACAATGAATTAGTACAGTGGATGGTGACATGTGACGCCTGCCTGTGAATGCTAGATTCACCTACAGCTTGGGATACAGTACTGTTCACATCCACAGCATGAAATGAGGGTAGCTCTCAGCTCAACTGGCAAGGTATGTGGGGCTTGAATTACTATAATGGATTAGTAACTAAGGAGCTTGCTTTGCAAAATGAATTGGAGAGTTCATATGAAGAAAACAGGCATTCTGAAATTCAACTCATATTGGTTCATAAATGAGAAAACTTTTGCTCTAAAAAGTTGTATGTAAAATATTTTACTCTCAAGTGAAAACCCCAAATAAATGCTGAATTTATAACTTTATTTTTAGGTCTCTACAAATACACTATATTTGGTTTTTAAGAAGAAGCATGTTTATATTACTTCAAACACAAAATTATAAGCACAAACACATACTCAAAATGCAAAAGAAAGAATCCTTTCTTCATTAGTGTGAAAGTCGTCACTTAAAAATACATTGTATTCTGGGGAAGGAGGTTATAGTATTCCAATTGCCTAAATTTCCAAGTGAAATTCTAAAACAAGTAGTAATTTTTAGCTAACAGCACCACCCATTCCCATAGAATACAATACTGCCTCCTGGAGCTATGCAAGGAACTATCTTGGAATAAAAAATGCAAAGTAGGAAATATAGAGAAGACCAACAAATAAGAACACTCACATAAAATTACTGCCTAGACTATGTGAATATAGATTTGTTTTGTCATTAATACTCCAAATAATCTCATAAATATAATAAAAAGTACTTGATGATATTTTTTCTAAAACACTAATATATTTTCTATATGGCTCGATAAAACATCAAATCTGTAGTCAAAGCAAATTATTTGAGAGAGCAAATTATTTGAGAGAGCATAAGTCCTGGTGAATTCAGTGGAAAATAACTTTCAGGAAAAAAGGTAAAGTTCCTCATGTAAAGTGTATCATAATATTCAAACTTCTTGAATTAAATAAACAATGCAGGAGTATGCATTTTATATGACAATCTTTATGTGACAACTCAGGGAAAGACAATACTCCATGTCCTACTTATAAATTCTGAATCTAAATTCATGATTTTAGTTAAGACAGGATACACTAATAAATTTTAATATTATTGTCAGTACTATATTTAAGGAAAATTAAGATTCTATACTCTTATCTACACTGCCTAACCATAAATTGTGGAATAACACTGAGAATAAGCTGGGTAATCTAAAGGCATTCTGTTTAACACACTGGGTTCTTTAACACAAACTGACACATTTCTGCACACATTTATAAGGCTTAGTGGCTATTATTAGGCTGTAACTGCAGTTGTTCTAACATCTAATAAGCCATGGTTGGAAAAACAAAGGCAGGTTAATTTGTGATTTCCTCGACTCATTCAGAGGCAAATTAAGTGTCAAACAGCTAATAAAGAACATATTTCATTTTATGAGATTTTAATTTAATTCTGCACTGTATCATTGATGCCTTAATACAGGGTGGTTTATCTAAAAATAAGATCAATTTATAAACCTTTCAATAGAATCTTTAATGATAATATATGATACCATAATTATTGCAGCACCTGCCATCCTTCTAAACAAAGATCTGTAAGCATTTCCATCGTCAACATAAATCCTATTTTCAAGATTTATAATTTAATCTTTAAAGTTAGCACCAGAACAATTATGTGTACAAAATAATGAGAATACCCACAAATTCTGTCTTCTTATAATTAAAAATATTTATTGTAAAAGGTTAGTAAGCTCACTTGATCTCATTTTCTATAATATAATTATATGGCAAGAATTCTGGAGTTCAATAATATGATCCCAGCTCTGTGACTACTTGTCCACTGTCTACCAGACTAGACAAGTTGGGTATCCCCGAACACCTTTTACAAAGAGCCTGGCCAAATGCTGGGCACTGTCCCTAAAACTAACAGAGGAGATGACCACTAAACAATAAATAACCAGGCAAGACCCCACTACAATAACCCCACTACAATAAAGGCACATGCAAGGTACTTTGAGGAGTAGCCAGCCAGCAAAGGTGAGGTTTTAAGAGTTGAGGAGTTTAAACAGGACCCTGCCACATAGAGCCAGAAGATCACTGAGGGCAATGCAGAGAAAACAGCATGTTGTAAAGGCACAGAGGTGTGGCTTCTGCTAGCTTCTCAGAGCCTTCTTCATCAACTCAGTGTCTCCGGTCAGGACTCTGCTAGGTCACAGATACCCGCTCTCACCACACTCTGTGCCCACAGTGACATTTCACCTTAGAATCTTCCAGCACTCTTTTGAGGCTCAGTATTATCTATAAGCCTTACATTATGAATCTTTGGAGGACAATTTAGTCAACTGCTGCTAAAATGTCCTAAAATTTGTCTGGAAAGGCAGGAAGCACTAAAATCTATAAAAATTCTAGCTCAACAGTCATATCTGAAATGCAACGCCGCCCCCCAGGATTCTCCAAACTCAACCTAAATTATCTTGTGGTATTTTTTTATCACTAGTGAACTAATACTTCAGGCACAGCAATCAGGGACTAAGATACATTGTGTGGACTCTATGAGGGTTTGCTGTTGTTAAACTCTGCCAAAGAACCAAATAGTTGGGATTTTTACTGATGAATTCATATTTGAATTTAATTACAAGGCAAATAATATAATGAACCCAGAGGAACTAGTTCCTTCAATTGCATAAAATAATTTTTTGAAATTCTCTAACATGACTTTGAAAGAGTGAAAAACTCTGAAATCCCATAGAAAAACTGATTTAAATTACTACATCACTGCAGAGACTGGAGTCTGAGAGAATCAGCCATGCAAAACCTCTGTGTAACGGGTGAATTATGTTGCAGGTTTAAGCCAGAATTTGGAATTTCCTTCCCTCTTGGTTTATTTAAGTATATTTTTAGCAGGCTTTAGGACCCTGGAAATACTTGTGTTCCAGTGAAAAGTGAGAAAATAAGTCACAAGTTTCTGTTATCTCCCTCTATAAATACCCACTTCTCTTATACTTCTTACAGAAGTCTGCAACACAGATTTATTACTTACCTCCAGGCAAATTTGCTCTGAAATTACAATTTAGTAATGGAAGATAGATCCAAAATACTGTTGGTAAAATATGACATGTGTACTTGGGCATGTAGTTAGGGTTGTTAATATCAATTAATTCTGTTCACAGAGGAGGACTTGTTTTAGAACAACTTCATTTTTCTTTGGCATATATGTAATTACACAGCTATAACTAATAGCCATGGAGATGCAATCTACCATCTAAATAACCAGCATTATTCTTCAAAGTATTATTTACGTTTTTCTCGCTTTACTGTCTCAGAATGAAGGGTGATTACTACATTCGACTAAATGTGTGTGTGCGTGTATCCATTTTTAAGGGGCAGCCCTTCCCAGTAAATGGTTCTAGTTATTATAGTATATGACAGTTTTCTGGATAATACAACAAATACACACAGACACAGACATACATACACATATTTTAGTTTGCAAGTCTACTATTCCTTTTCACCAAAACTGAGTAAGATAATATTTATTTACACAAGACTTTCTTCTTCCTTTTCTAATGTATGTTATCATCACTACTCTTTCCTTTTATCTTTGTGTAAGTGCTCAATCACACTTGCCATTTTGTTTGGGTGACATTCCCATGAATCAAATAACTATTGGTGTACACACCTCAGAGGCTATGAAAATTTACCATAGAAATTTCATTACAATTCATGTGATACCTAGGACAGAACTTTGATATAACAGAAATTTTAGCCTTAAAAACTTCAAACCCATTCTCAACCAAGTACATATTTTGTGCAGTAGCCTTCCATTAGTCCTCTACATTTTAATTTAGTATTTATACCCACAGAACACATGTCAGCAAAATATACAGGAAGTACTTGTCAGCCACCTAGTATGACAGGTGTTTTTCAGGAAGCGTTGGTGATTTGTTTCAGTGGGTCCAGGTATAGATAGGCTTGCTGTATTTCAAAAGTAAACTCTACATTTCTCTCACATCTTCAACACACAATAGCCAAGTTTGAAACAGAAAGTCCTGAGACAGTAAAAACTGGTATTTTATTCTGTTTCATTACTAGGTAAAGTTTTAATACTTACACATGCATTGGAGGAATTGGAGATGGATCGTAATGGTAACGCCCCTCATGATGTCTTGCATCGATTGGCACAGGAGGATGGAATGCAGGAAACAGGTGAGGAGGGTCTGAAAAAGAAAGTCCAACCTGTTTAAAAGGAACACTTTGGAACAGAATTTCAATTCATGAAGCAACACTGCAATACTGTCTTCATGACTTATGCTGAACCTACTTTAAGAAATTGTGGAAGAATTCTTTAGGGTTCATTATGAGGCTTCGTGAGGTACCGCAGAAGAATGACCAGATCACTAACACCTGCAGCTGAGAAAGTAGAGCCTATGAAAGCAACCAAAACCCACAAAGGAAAGCAAGAAGGAAAAACATATGAGCCTACCCTGAAAGAAAAGCTGGCCAGAATGAAAGGACTGAGTCACAAAACCAAAAGGAACAAATTACGAGACACTTATTTTTTTTAAATTAATCTGTCAAGCGTTTTAGATCAAGATGTAATATAAAAACTAGTTTCATTTTCCCATACCTATGATGTTTTTTAAAGGAAGAAGTCCTTTCTAAAGTCCCTGCTAGAATCTATAGCATACACAAATATCCTACATACATATATCACACTCAATGCATACTACCCACACCCTACAAACATACTATACATGTCCACCACACCCCATATACCAAACACACTACACATGCACTTACCACACACACCACATACCCCACACACATCCCAATACAACATCACATACAACACATAGCCCCCATATACCCCACAAACACATTACACATACACACCATATATACTCTACATATACACACCACACCACATACAAGCACATACCACACACACATCCCACATACACACCACACACACAACACATAACTTCCACATACCACAGGCCCCAAACAAACACACCACATACGCAACACACCCCAACACCCATATTACCCTATACCACACACAACATGTGCCCCCCACACAACATATACCATATCAACCACACCACACATACATACCACACCACATGCAAACATGCCCCCCACACAACACATACCATACCACACCCCCCAAATACCATACCACATATCATCTAGATCACACACACACACCACATCATACATACACTACACACAAGAAACACACATCTTTTATAATTTAAATGCGTGTTCTCCTTCTTGGCTTGAGTTATGCCTCCACAGTCCTAACACTGGGGCAGCAAATGCATGAGTTGGCAGCATAAACGCTATGAGGCCATGCTGCAGGAGAGAAGCTGACTCCCTCGGACTGACAAAGCATGATCTGGGGCAAACTGAGGAATTCCTACTCTACAGCCCTAACATTCATTTAGGTTTCCCCAGACCAACCTCCCCTCCTGTTCTTCTTAGGCTGGTATTAACTGTTTCCTAGGTTCCTGTGTGCACACTTAACAAAATAGTTCCTCCACCTCCACTTACTTGTAGTAACTTATCCTGATTAACTCTTAAATCCGAAAATACTTTTTTTTCTCTTAAATAGTGATTCACAGCAAAAACTGGAATTTTGCTACATTTTATCATTAGAAACATGGCACTAAAGTTGTTCCCCAGTTTCAAGGACCAAATAAAGGAGTTCAAAACCTAGAAATGTGCCTTCACAGTGGTAAGTGTGATATTACAGAAAACAACCAAACTTGATCTTCAATAGTACCTTCCACACATGATCCAGCCTGCACATAGCCATCATGCTACTATTGCCCATACACTGCAACACACCTAAAAATTGATATGTACACCAACCTGCCTCTGAAGGACTTTGAGTCACTTCTACAAGTCTGAAGATCTGCCTAGACCTGAGGGTAGCAGGAAGTACAGGCAATTCCAAGTGTGATACTGAGAGTAAGTTCTGAGCGATGGCTGCAAGAAACAACACAGAACCTTGTTCAGGGTATATGTGCTGGGGGATTACTGTGCTAAACACAGACAAGGGTATAACCAGTACTCCCCACTAGGAAGTTCCTTAAATCCTAGTGGAGGACTATTATGTGTATATGTGTGGTGAATTCAGGTGATTCGATTTCCGCCTATATATTTCTCTTTTTTCTAAACCTTCATAAGCATCTCTTAGAATATAAATAAAACAAACTTTTTAAATTTTATCTTTTTCTATTGTGTTTATCTATTTTGTCCTGTGCGTTCAGTATATATGGGAAATCATATGATACTTGACTTCCTCTGTCTGGCTTCCTTTTTTTCTTCTTTATGACATTAAAATACCTTCACGTGAAATCAATAAACAAAACAAAAACAGATTCATAGATGCAGAGGAGAGAATGATGGTTGCCAGATGGGTGGACGTTTGGAAGGCTGAGTGAAAAAGGTAAAGGAATTAAGAAGTACAAATTGGTAGTTACAGAATAGTTACAAGGATGTAGAGTATAGAAAATATAGTCAGTAATATTGTAATAACCATGTATAGTGCCAGTTAGGTACCTGAAATATTGGGAGAACCACTTTGTAAAGAATGTGACTGTCTAAGAACTATGTTGTACATCTGAAGCTAATACAACATAATATTGAATGTAAACTATAATTGAAAAAAATTAAATAAATATAAATATAATTATATCTTATTTCTCTTGTTTTGAACTTTGCCCTTCCTTTAAAAATCTAATAATATAGTTATGAGGGGGAAAATGAATGAAAAACTATTAACATAGCATAGATAGAACCCAAACTGTGACTCCACCAGATTTAGAAAGCAAGAAAACTTTTGTGACTGGAAAAAGATGATTGTACTCCAAATGTCAATTACTCATGGTATTTTGTGCTTACTGTAAGATAAAGCAGGGAAAGGAACCATCTTGGTATTGTCTTATCATTGTAGCTGTAATAGCATGATGTGTAATAATGTCGGAATTCAACAGGTGACAACTATGCTACCTTTACACATTTGTAGAGTCTATATGAAAAATATCAATCATATTTTAAGTGTATCACTTAGGACTTAGTAACATTAAAAGATGTCAAGAGTTGTTTTCTTGTAATAGAAATCTGTATAGTCGTTATACCAAGTTTAAAAGTTTATCCACCACTCTTGTCAAAGTCAGTGATCCACATAACTCAGTAATACTGTAGAGCCAAAATGTCCTACTTTATTTACATTTTCAATAAAAATCATTCATACTTATTTTAAAACATCATAAAATTAAGTGGAGTAATCTTTTCCACTAGTTTGTAAGCTGACACATACTCAGTGAATGTTTCCTGATTTTAAATCTTGAAATAGGCCCAAATAAATCAGATTCAGGTCCAGAGTCATGTGGATGGCCAGGAGACATGGTTCTCCTTTCTCTTACTTTCCTTTCAGCAGCTGCTCATGCGAACATGCTTGCCTCCGGCAGATTTTAAATTTAACACATGCCATTGGCTCTTGGAGATAAGAAAAACACACTTACTAGAATTTTGTGTAAATCAAGCATGCATACAGTTTAACCCACCTCTGAAAGGCTTGTCCCCACCTCTGAACAGCTTTTCCCCATGTACCATTTAATGTGGCCATTTTTGAGGTAAACTGACTATATCACAGTTAGAAGATATTTTTACTTCCTTACTTCTTTGCTGTTGGCTATGTTCTGCACAATTAAATTCTCTCCACCAAGTAAGTGGATATTAACAGTATCTGATTTGCCCTATGTGGATGCACCTATGCATTATGACAAACCACAAATCAACATTTTTCAAACACAAAGGGCTCAAAATGTGTGGATTAATTCCACATTCAATATATGCTTCACAGATTCATGAACTTATAATCATTATCTATTACATGAGTATTTATAATAAATGTACACTGATTATGTGCACCGGGGCAAAGACCAACCAGTTAATCCTATAAAATCAAAAGAGTATATCTAGGCATTATAAAACTCTATTACCCAAGAAAATCCTCTAATACTATCATGGATATTTAAAAGGTGTTGCCATCTTTTCATTTTAAGAAATTATTCTAACTGGGTTTTAATTTACTGGCTCTGTCTCTCACCCTCTCTCCTTCTTTCAGAATGAAAGAGAAAATGACCAGCACTGTGAAAATATGTAAGAGGAAAGTAAAACACAATTACTATAGTTATTTCTCACTGTTGAATACATTTTGTGAGTATAAAAGTTAATTCTCACTGACAGTTTGTGATGCATTTTATAGTACTCTTTGCATAGTGTTTACTAGTATACCAAGGAAATTTATGCATTATAGAATTAGGTTAAATAAACAACAAAAATTTATGGTTATGATCTGCCTTGACCAAAGACCCTTGGTTTTGGTTGAAGAATTTTACTGTTTATATTTGTTTCCCTCTTGATTTAGTGTAAAATAACTTCTCTTAGATTGATGAAGACTATACAATTATACCTTATCTCCATTTTCAGTAACAATCATACCTCTTAAGCCACTTTCTGAGAAAATGCAATGAAATACATCTTCCAATTAAAGACACGCTTTACCATAGCTTACTAGTATAAACAAACAGTAAAAAGCAGAATGGAAATGCCTTTTAATATATATGGCATCGCATTACATTAATCCAAAGAAAAAGAAAAAAGCTTAATCTTCAAACACCAAATGCTTCCCTTGCATCTTGGCTTGTTGTTTCTGTGTGGAAGGCCAGCCACATATTCCATCTCAAGCCCAAGAAACTGTCCAAAAAAAACCTGTATGACAAGAACAGGCCCATGTCACCAGCAGCCACCATAATTATCCATCTCACAGTTTATTATTTGCACATGAGCAGTGCAGCTGTGGAGCATCATAACTCAAACGTATGTGTAATAAGTCACCACACCACAGCCATCTCCTGTTCTGGTCTTTGACAAAACACCGCATGATGACTTTTCCAAACTCCAGTTAAAACTGCTGAAGCAGAAGGAAGTGCCACTAAACCCAGCTACCTCCTATTTATCATACAATTTCCTGACTGATCGTTCCACAAACCAGCTGCTAAGTGCTGTGTACTCTACTGTCAGCAAACTAATGCACTAAATGGAAGACAGGGAAAGTAATGTGCAGAACCACTGCAATCAATTGTACTGAGTGAATTAAAATTCTACCAGGTCGGGTGAGTCTGTGGAGCAGTGGTGCCCAGTCAACTGTACATACTTATGGTTGCAAAGATGATTTATTATGGACTTACAAGAGGTTTGACTATAAGACAAAGTTCCTCTACACTAAACTGAGATTTGAAGAGTGCATATCATTTGATGCTTGAGCAGAACAGTCTACACCCTATTAATACATAATTGACTTGACATCTGTTTAAATTGAAATGCATAGTAAAAATATTTGTGCTGGGTACAGTTGTCAGTATTCGATTTCATGCTGCCTGTCATGATACTGCACATTAAGGATCTTGTTAGGAATGAGAGGCAGTGATTTTTAGGTCTCTTCACAATATCTTGGGTTGATCATCAAACCTGTTCCCAGAGAAAGACACTTGGAGATTTATCTTTACTTGCATCATTCTCACAAGAAATAAGTGTTAGTAACTCAGGCCACAAGATCTGCTGTATGCCATTCTGGGACTCTTTTAAGGTTTGAAATTTATATACAAATGCTGTAGATTAAAAAAAGAGAGATCAAAGTCGACTAAGTAAGTGCTCTGAAGAAGTAACTCACCAAGTATATTTGTGTGGTCCTAAAGTGCATAGGAAATAGCACAGGAGAACCCACAAGAGTAAACAGCACAAGTTCTCCTAGCTCATTTAAATACTGAACTTGTCTATACACTGGCTTTGGACTTTATTCTAGACCAAACTAGAGATTATTTTTCCTGTCATTAGAGTCAGCCCTGCCTGTAAGAATGTCTAGTTCCCACAAATTCACTTGCCTGTCACCACTAGAAACACTAAAACCCCTTGTGGGCAAATCCACTATGCTAAAACTAAAATAATTATCCAGCATTTATCAAATGAGAGACCTCAAATGGGAAAGAAGGAGTAGAGAGAGAGGGACCATCACCACCCCAATGAGAGGGTAGAGAGCTATCCCAGGCCTCTTCCTGCCTTAGGCATTTCAAGTCATTACCCTGGCACATGGAAGACTTTTTCCAGTTGGCCTGAGGGAGCTATCATCATGTGGACTGCCTCCAACACCTGGACTGACTCCCTTACTCACCCATCCTGCCCCTAGACAGGAATATGTCTGTGGAAAAAACTGCACCAGAAAAAAAGCTGATTTAGCTCCTCTGAAAACGACACCCCAAGAATGCCTGCTCCATAATGTCCATGGCAACAAGTTAGTCTGTGGCCCTCCTGGTTTGCTATGAGCAGACTTTGAGGAGTGGCACTTCACAGGGACCAGCTATGGGCTTGATGGGCATCCTAGTAGAATCACCCCAGGGAACACCTCAGAGAGCAAGAAGAATCCTCCTACTCGTCTTACAGGCATGTTGTGTAAAGTGGGAAATGTCTCTAGAGTCATTAGGGTGGATTGTTTTGTTCATAAGACCCTCTGTTATATGGTGAAGCATTAAGAAACTATATTTCTGCTAATGTACTTTAGAAATCTCACAGGTGCCTTTCATTTAAAAGAAATCTATTTTTTGTCACTTTATACCGTGGCAGAGCCTTAACTTGGAGAGCATATGTTATGGGAGAGATGCACAAACTATGTGACACAGGTTAGTTTTTGCAAATTAATTTTTCTTGGAACACTGATGTGCTCTTTTGTTCACATGATGCCTCTGGCTGCTTTCACACTATGGCCTACAAAACCCACCATGTTTACTATCTGGCCCTTTACAGAAAACAGTTTGACAAACCCTGTCCTAACATATCACAATAAAATAATTTTCTGAAATTTTCACATTTCAGAAAAAACATACACCATTCTTTATCAATATGTTGTTTTTGAGTGATAACATTATATATGTAAAAACTCTATATGCCAATTTGTGTGACTTAGAAATATCTTTACTTAAAAATATCTTTATAGAAGTATCCGTACTAGTAATTATCCAGAAAAGGGGCACTTACTCTGCTATGGTTTTAGCAAACCATATCCTAAATAAATTCTAAGGTAAGAATGATAATTGTTGAAACTGATTACAAACCTAACAAATAGTTGCATTAATCACTTAACATTCACAACTTTTAGTTTCCTTATAACTTAAGTAAAATACACACACTGTTACATAAAAAGCTAATTAACAACAAAAGCTATGCTACTTCTAAAACCCAATAAATTTTTACTTGTGGCAAGTGACTCACAATTCTGACTCCAGGGGCATTCCCCACTACTCAAATAGCCATCTTGCTGTCATGTATTCTGTGCAAGCATGTAGCCATATTAAACTGATTTAATTAATATTTCAGACCTAAATGCTAACCCAGCACTATAGTGTGGTCAGAACAAAAATAAATATTTGTTTCCACAAGAAAATGACAAACAGTCCTCTGCAAGTTCCCAGTGGCAGAAACAGACCACATTTACCTACTAGCTGATCATGAAATCCTTCCATTCAGTCTCTGGAATGTATCTTGTTTATGATCACAAATATATGTACCCATGACATTTTTGTTGTTTCTAGCTTTCCTGTCAGTATGAGAGAAAAAGAAAACCAACAGAAGGAAAGGCAGCCCAAGAAGAAATGAGATTTACAATCATTATACCCAAAATGCAAAACTAAGGGAAATCACAGGAAAACATATGATGAATCACTACATTTGAAAGTATCAAGTCCATTGCTTTTAAATATATTAATGGTGCATTTTCAGTGACAATAAGTAACCTTGGAAATTAAAAATGGAAACTGGATACTGGTAACAAATTCTTATATCTATAACCATATTTTTATACAGCACAATTTAAAATCTAATTTATAGTTCCAAAAACATAATTAGGATTCCTAATGCTGATGAAATGAAAGCAGAAAATGAAATGTTTCCAGGAAAAGCATTTCAGATTTAAAAGTATCTCAGATTTAATTGCAAAAGCTTTGGAGACATAATGGACTCAGAAAGTTATCTGGTTTAGTTAGTAAATTAACCATTAATCAACAAAGATGAGGTCCAGAAGTTGTATCCTATCCAAAATAAATCTATCCAAAGAGTTTCCAAATTCTTTTTCAGTGTTGCAAAATTAGGTAGTGAAATGTGAAAGAAAAAAGAGTACAAAGCTTTACATTTTATAAAGTTCATGTACACTACCTCATGGGTAATGAGAATCCTAAGATTATCATTTTCAAAGCTTTAGTATTATTCCCCCACATCTTGTTTCTCATTATTTCCTATATTGCAGCAATCCTAAGAACTAAGAAGGGAAAATTCCATTTGCTCAGAAAAGCTAAATAATCTACATAAAGTCACATAAACAAGGCTTTGTGGTTCAAGTTGGTTCCACTACCAGGGCGCCTTTGGAGGCGGTAATTCTAATGCCATTCCTGTCAAGGAGTACTATTCCAAGTATGGTAACAGAGTCCCATCCCCATCCCAGTCCTGCTTCTGAAGCAGGAACAAAAACCCAGACCACCTTGATAAAGACTGACTGGGCTCAGAGGTGCAGAGTATCAGGGGAGTTCACCTTTGTCTTCAGAGTTCCTCAGCAGAGAATGCTGCCACTAATCTGAGAGCCACTCATCCAGTTTACCTTGGGAAATATTCCGAAGGCACTGAAAAAACAGCAGAGACCATACGAGTGTGCTGGCTTGCATAATTTTGTAGCCAATAATAAATGAATGAAGCACATATACATTCTGCTCAAAATCAGGCAAGAAGCTGTGAGAAAGTAAGTTACTGACTCTCCCACTTCCATCTCCACCACCCACAGCATTTTTAGTTTCTGCCAATCAACAATTAAATATCTTCCAAGGTTTTCCCATTTAATAGTAATTAATAATAATATTTTTAAAAAATTCATGAGTATAATTATGGTAGCTCCCCTTATCCCCTGTGGGTATATTCCAATACTCCCAGTGAATGCCTGAAACCAGATAGTACAGAATCCTATATACAGTATATTATGTTTTTTCCTATTCACACATACCAATGATAACATTTAATTTATAAATGAGGCACAGTAAGTGATTAACAATAACTAATAATAAAATAGGACAATTATAACATTATAGAAATGTTATGTGAATGTGGTCTTTCTCTTAAAATATCATTGTTTTGTGCATACAGACAGCATGGATACCCAGGGCAAACAGATGGCTTACATCTCCAGCTATAAGGAGTCTGATGGTGTGAGACTTCATCACACTACTCAGAACAGTGCACAAGTTAAAATTTATCATTTTTGGGGGGGGAGATTTTCCACTTAATATTTTACAACCATGGATAACTAAAACTGCAGAAACCACAGATAAAGGAGGACTACTGTGCAATTGACTGATTAAAGTGTGTCAGGCACTGTACTAAACCTTTTAGGACTAATTTATTTCTTCCTGTGACCCTAGGGAGCAAGTACTAAGAGTATGTCCATTTTTCTAGAAAGGAAACTGGTTAAAGGCCTCGTCCAAGGAAATGTGGGGAAACAGTAGCAAGCCAGTGTCTTTTTCTCTTCAAAGAAAGTACTCTTAGACACTCTAATACTTACCATGACACTGTAAGAGTGCAGGTATTTTATCATCTTTTATCTAAACTATATTCTCCAGACTTACATCCCTAAAACCTAGAATGGACCAGTTCTCTCCTTGCTTTGAAGAAAACATACAGTGGTCCAGGACAGTCTTCCTTGTCCAGCCCAACATTTTTACCATGGCATTTAAGGCCCCCAACAACCAAGCTGTATCTGGGATACTTCTATCAGAGAGTCAGTACTCTGGCAGGCAGCATTCATTATTAAGGCTCTGTTGTCCCCTCCGTGGAAAACAAAGTCCCTCTTACCCAAGTGCAACTCTGTCTTCAGGTTTCATTCAGATGCTACCTCATCAGCCAAGGTTCCCTGACACCCTGAAGGAATACTTGCTCTGTCCTCCCCTCTCCATCATTTGGGTTATGGAGGCCCACCACGGACAACCTAGGGAACTCTATTTGCATCCGCATTGTATCCTCACCATCTCCTCTCTCACTAAATCAAATTGTCTGAGGGCCCTTGTGCTCCTCTCTAGGCACAAATATATATTCACTCAATACAGATGATCCTCAACTTCACTTACAATGGTTTGACTTAGGATTTTTCAACTTTATGATATGCATTCAGTAGAAACTAGCTGGGCTAAGCCATGATGTAAGTTAAGTGTATTAAATACATTTTCAATATATAGTATTTTCAACTTACGATGGATTTATCAGGATATAATCCCACTGTAAAAGAGTAACATGTGTACTGAGCCGTAAGCAGATAATACATGTGAAAAACAAGTATATATCATGTTCTACCACCATGCCAGGCAATGTGGTGACATGCCCCTGCCCTGGAATATGGTCAGATCAGAACTGCCTCCTTTCCGGTCCGCACTATGTGGGATATGAGGGCAGAAGAAGCTCACTTATCCCTGTACACCCAGCAGGAACTCAATTAATGTTCATTATAAGAAAGGCCAGCCTCTTTCCTATGCCAGGCAGGATTTCCACTATTTAATGGGCCTCCAACAACAGGCAAAACCAGGGACACCAAAGAGAGGCCCCACTTCTCTTCAGAATTGTTCTGTGCAAGTTTCCAGAACATTGGAGAGCCAACTCCCAGCAGATGCCTGAGCCAAATCGTAGCCCTGAAGTTCATGTTTCAACCTTGCAAGACTGCCTGCTTTCCGCTGGGCTGCAAATTACTTTATGTAGTCATAAGCATCCACCACCCCACCCTGCTACCCCTAAGAAAGGGCAGACAATAGTGGGCACTCAGCAATAAGCTCCCTACTTGTGCATTTTCCAAGACAATGAATGTCCTTTCCCACCAAGGCAATGTTGATGCTCCAGTCAATTCAGGATACTTAAGCAAGCTGCTAACATCCACATGTAAAAAGCTCTTTGACACAAAAGGCTGGATGGAGGTCAAGAGTTTAAAAGTACATGACAGAAATGACAGGGGCCCCCTCACGTCCACTCCCCCCCTTTTGGTCAATAACATCAAATGCCCCAGCTTGTTCTTAATGCTATTACTGTTATGCCTTTGGAATCCATTGAAATTCCAGCACGTTTATTACACACTGGGAATATTGAAAGGCTCCACTTTCCTTGTTCCTTAAACTCTGAATTCTCACTGTCCAGGAAGCATCATGAAGGAACACCGAAAGCTTTTAAGCAAAGAGTTTATTTAAGGGCTTCTTTCACCATGATTGTAAAATAGTAAAGCACACCAAGTGATTCCCTTGAGAGGATAAGCAAGGAAATCAGAGCGAAGTGAGAGAAATCTGTTGCTAAGGGGGGAGGGTGGAATCTCCTTCACGTTTCTTGGCTCTTGAGAATGCAAGTACCTAAATAGTTCCCATTTGTTCTTGTATTTCTCTTTTTTTCTGCAATCCTACATTAGCCACTAGACACACAGTTTACACCAGCCCTCAGAGAGACTGGCTATGTGAGCATGTATCAAATGCTATCATTTGAAGGAAATCTATTTCTGGTTTAATGGCCAGCTATGGCATTTGCACCCATGGAATCCCGACCATTAATGGTTAAGATGAACAAAGTGGGAAACCTCCCACTGCCTGATACTTCCTCTGGTCAATCAAAAAATTTCAGTTTCCCGGCTGATGTGGCTCAATTGGTTGGAGCATCATCCCATAAACAGAAAGGTTGTGGATTCAATTCCAGGTCAGGGCATCTGCCTGGGTTGCAGGTTTGGTCCCAGTCAGGGTATGTTTGAGAGGTAATCAGTTGATATTCCTCTCTCACATTGATGATTCTCTCCCTCTCTCTCCCTCCCTTCCCCTCTCTCTAAAATCAGTATGTCCTCAGATTAGGATTCAAACAAAGAAAAAAAAAGTTCAGTGTATCATATTATTACACTGATAGCATATACCGAGAAAGGATGAAATTCAAAGAAAAAAAATTTAAAGCCTATTTAAGTTTGTGTAATATCACACCTAAACTCTCTTTCCCACCTATACTAGAGTGTGGGGCACATCTGGCTGTGCCACCTGTCAGTCGCCTGACAATCAGGGTCTTCGAACTTACTTGACCACTTCCCTCCCTCACTGTCCGTACACAGCCCCCAAGTTGCATGTCTGACAGAAAGGAATGCATGCTCTCTCAAATCACTTGTCCATCCTGCTGCTGTCCCACACATGTTCGTCAGTGTGCACATAAAAAGCCCACAGCTGCCCGCAGGTTAGCCTAGAACTGCCCCAAGATCCACTCCTCAAATGTTCACACTTGTGATGTCTTTTCTTACTGGCTATCCTTCCCTTTGTCATATCTCATCTGATTTCTTATCTTAATTCTTAGCCTAATTCCTTTTGGAATGTTGAATAAATTTCAGATTCTCTAGTCTGCTGTCCCTGAAAGCACCTGTTCTCATGGTAATACCCTTGAATGTCTAGACTATGCTGCAGGCAAGAGCACCTCACCCTAGGCCCCCAAACTTCTGGCACAACAATGCACTCTGCCCACAGAGGACAGAGGCCAACTTGTTCCCTATTCCTGTCCTTGTTTCCTACAACCCTGACAAGCTAAACTGCCCAGAAATATTCAAAAGGAATCTAAATTGCCAATATCCTCCGTCAGGATTGGAGGAATGATAGATTTGGGGGTAACATCAAATCTAGCCTATTCATCTAGGCACTGTTAGGGAAACTTCTTCCAGAAGAAGCAATTATCCTAAGACTACTTCCACTGAATAGGGGCTTTGGGTCTACTACCTGTGCTTCCACCACTCCCCTAAGCCACCAAGTATACCTTATCTCAGTGATCATCATCTGGGCCTTCTCTTCCATCTCCCCAAAGTGACCCAGATTTCTAGACCAAGTGCATGGGACCCAGTCTTTACAAACTACAATTGTTAAGTATATAAAATCAGTGATGTCCTTTTGCCCCCACAGACACCTGAGGACAGAAAACATGGTCTACTTCTAGAATCTATTTCTACACCTGGTCTACCCCGGTCCACTGATAGCCATTTCCTGATAATAGCAGACAAACCTGCACAGAGATGACCCCATGCTATACTTTCTCAGTGAGCTTCCACTTGTGAAAGCATGTCTAGATACATTTCTAGAAAACAAAGCTAATTCTAACACTTTGCTGTGTTTGTAAGACTCAAAGAGTAATAATGTGAGAACTTCCATGTGTTTAAAACACAAGATATTTAATAACTGACACCAAAAATCAGGGGTGTCAAACTCATTTTCACCAGGGGCCACATTTGCCTTGTGGTTGCCTTCAAAAGGCCGAATGTAATTTCAATTCCTTAACAGTTAAGGAGCAGTTACATTTATACAGTCCTAAAATTATTTCAGCCCTTTGAAGGCAACCTTGAGGCTGATGTGGCCCTCAGTGAAAATGAGTTTGACACCTCTGCCATAAGTAGATTAAACTGATGGTGACTTACGGTTATCTTGCAGCCAATATGTAGCATTTGCACAAAATTTATAACCCTCTCAACACAAAACCTTAGAAAACCCATCCTTTCCACTCAGTTTCCCCTTTCTAAAGTCAGGAGAAAGCCAAATGTTTAGCACACTGAATAATGCATGCTGCAGCCCTTATAAAACAATACCTAATGAGTGTGCAAACTTTCCACAGCAGTCATCTGTTCTCTGTCATCCATGCAGCCGAAAATGCTTCCCATTTTAAACCATATTTAATAGATTCACATAGAAACAAATGTCATTAATGACTGTAATCATATATAAAATTTTATTTTTATTTATCCTCACCCAAGGACATTTTTTCATTGCTTTTTAAAGAGAGAGGAAGGATGATTGAAAGAGAGAAAGAGGACATTGATGTGAGAAAAATATCAACCGGTTGCCTCCTCTATTCCCCTCATCTAGAGACCAAACCTCCAACCCAGGTATGTGTTCTGTCCGGGGATCAAATTCACAACCTTTCAGTTTACAGGACGATACTCTAACCAACTTAGGCACACAGACCAGGGCATAATATAAAATGTTTAAGATCAGTAAGACTAAGGGGCCAAGTGACATAGGTAAGGTGATTCATAAATTTAAAGTACTTACATTCAGGATTACTGCTAAATCTAAGCGCTTCTCAATACTGACATCCAAATTAACATTAATAGTGTAAACAGTAAAAGGGACTATGCAATAAACCTGATAAGCTCAGGGAGAACTACATGGCAGGCCTAACCTAACAAGCTCAGTGACCAAAAGTAACCACACAGAATGGTCTGATCACAAATTCCTAACTGAGCAGGTCACAGCAGGTAGTCAGTCACCTCCCAGGCCTATAGCTTCCTTAGCAAATATCAATCTTTACCTCAGGTGAGCTCTGTCCATTGTTCTTATGCATCTAGGATAACATAAGTTTAAAAGTAATTTTCTTTTCTTACTCTTCGAAGACACAACTGCCAGCAGAAGAACACGGAAGCTTCCCATTGCTCTTTTCTCCCACATACCATCTCTATGTGTTGTAAATGTGAATTATTAAATATCCTGTATCCGTGAATGTAAAAAATGTTTCTCCATTTTGACTTTTATCCAATCCTAGAAATTTCTCCACTATGCTTTCTCCCACCTCCTTAATCTACCACCAGTGGATTTCATGTACCTTCCTTCCATTTTCTCCTTTGACTGTAATGTATAAAATAAGCTGCAAAACAACTACAGGGGTCCAGAATGAGTCACCCCCAAGATGTGCCTCAGTGGTATGCAGACTACTTTGAGCTAAAGACAACTTAAGCTGCAGGCTCAAGAGGAAACTTCTGCTTCTCCCTTCCCCCCTCTACTTACAATTTGAATTGGTGGCCTTTCCCATAATAAGTTATTATAAGAGGTGACTTCTTTTGAAGTCATCTTCTATTTACTAAACTTCCATTCATCTTATCATCCTTCAACGACCCTTTGAAGCCCCCCAGGTGCATTACCTCATCCCCAACTCAGAACATCTTACATACCTCAGTCCCCCTTTTCTACCTGTAAAACCTTTCTTGCATATGGGGTCTCAGACTCTCTCTCTCCTGTATGTGGGGTTCCCATACATATGTATGAATTAAATTTAGTTATTTTCTCCTGCTAATCTGTCTCTTGTCTACTTGATTACTAGACCTGCCAGAATAACCTTGAGGTAAGAAAGGTTATTCCTCTCTCATACTGGCAGTCCCTGAAGCATTGGTTGGGTTCAAATAATCTCATAAAAATGTTCTACAAATTAGGGCATTTCTTATGCCAACAAGTCAACAGTTTTACCTGGGTATCTTCTGCTTTGTACCTAATCTATTTGCTCAGTCCATGTATTTCCTTGCATTCAACCCTTTGCCAATCATGAGGTCCATACCTTTGCTTCTAAGTTTTGTGGCAACGACCTAACTCTGTTCACTGAATTTCAGATTAGCCATACACTGTGTTGGTTCAACCACCAGGAGAGGGAGAAAAAAATTATGGCCACAGACACATTTAAATAATAAATAGCTATTACTTACTGAGCATTCACTATATGCTAAGAATTATCCTAAACACTTTTCACACACACATATATATATATTTCACACTACGTGAAAACTCAAGAAAGTAATTATTACTATTCCTATTTCACAAACAAGAAAACAAATCAGAGAAGACAAGAAGTTAAAGGTACTCAGGTAGGAATCAACAAAGCTTGACCTCAGGGCTAGATCAGCCTGCCTGCAGAGCCCCAGAAGTTACAGAGATCCAGGACCCTGCCCTGAAGGGCCTACATTTGCTTTAATATTCTGCTGTTGCCCTCTTGAAATTCTTAACAATTTTTAAACAAAGGGCTTCAAAATTTACTTTTGCACTTAGTCCCACAAATTATAATTATGAAGCAAGTCCTTTGTGCAGCTATACTTTCCTCATATATATTCCCACTGTTCCAACCTTCCCAATAATCAAAGCTAGAAGTATGTAAAAGGCAGTCATGCATCCACCCAGTTATCATTCACATCCTACTTTCACCCCAAGGTCCTGAGGCAGGAACAGAGCCAGCCTTCCTCCCTGGGCCCTACCTCAGCTTAGACATCCTCTGGTGCAGTCACCCCATATATGGAGCAAGAGCAAAGCCAACTTTTTGGACAACTTTTGACAATCCAATATGGAGTCACTGTCAGCCATGACAGCTATGTCAAGTAGCATGAAGCCCAGAAATGAAGTAATGGGGTATATCAGTAATTCCCTTGGGAGGGGCCTGGCATGCCCAAAACCACAAGTCTGGACACTGAAATAAAACTCCATCTGGACACCAATATGAGTGGGACCACCACCTCCTGTGGGCTATATGAACTCAGAGCTCCCACTATTCAATGCTCAAGCTTGTCTATACCATGGGTCATGCTTGGAGCCCTGCCAGATTTCTACTCTACTGGACACATAGCGCCATTGTAGCCACCTGACTTGAGACTGATTTCCCTGTCTCTCCAACTGTGGATACTGTCAGTGACCCAGGACTTCATGCCAGACACTTGCTCTGCTTGCTTCTATTGTGTAAACCCCTCTTCTTTGTGTGTAACCTGTGTGTGACTCTGTTGGCTTATTAGGAAGTCTCCCCTAATAAATCTGACATTGTGGAAAGACACAAAACCTGTGTGGGTTGCTCCTTTCAGGGATGCTTCCTTGCTTATGACAACTCATTAATTCAAACACTTCTCCCAGACTTGGGGAGCAGGAAGCCCAGCTGCCAAACAGCAGGTCCACACCATGCCTGGCCACAGAGCTGTACTCCATTATAACATTCTCTGGCCTGCCTTTGCCATTGCTAACAAAATCACCCTGCCATCAGCCAGCCATCCTGAGGAGCAATTGGCTTGTTTTAATCAAAACTGTAAGAAGCAGAAGTCCCTTTACATACAAATAAATCACAATTACTAACTGTAAGACCTAAACAGATCTCTTTTCCTCTGTGGCCCAGCACAGGAATTCCCAAGCCCATAACTTGCACAAAAGCCCCCAACTGGCCAGGCAATATCCGCTTGCTCTCAGGGCTCAGTTTATTATTTAAACAGTTCCTTAAGGACTCTTCCTGGAGGTGAGCAAGGCCAAGCTGTTTTCCTTCTCCTCACAAAGCAGATCTGCATGGCTTATTTGAATGTCTCCAAAGTTTACTTTTGTGCCTGGTTAAATACCTTCCTCCACAGAGTCAAACAAACAGTTCACTTCATTAGAAATGCAAACAACTTAGCAAGAGAATAACTACCACTTGAGGGGAACCAAGCTGGGTCTCCAAACCCTCTGCCTGACACTCTAGCCTAGGCAACAGCTTGGGGAAATCACTTCAAAAGCCTTTTAACAAATACTTCACACACTCACTGGTAATTAACAGATAACCTCGAAGAGATTATCTGCCTGGAAACTGAGGGCCCTAGAGGATTATCTACAGGGCTGCTCCGGAGAAAACAGTGCTGGGAGTGCATACTCTAGAAATGCAAGTCAATAAAGTTATTATCTGGGAAAACACCAAAGTGAGCAGCTACCATCGGTGTAAAATAATGAAGTAACATCTCATTGAAATAATATTCATTTTAGTAATAGCTACAAATTGTGCCTGGAAAAACACATGGGTGGAGACAGCAAGTAGATGCACAGAGGGAAAGTTCAGGACAGGGACCTGGACAGGAATACAGATTGTTGTGTGTTCTCAGAAGTCCAACTCAGGAGCAGTAGTCAATGTTTTCCCAGTAAGGGCCTGGGGTACACTGGAAATCGAGGGGACAAATCATGAGCAGGTTAGAGTCAGTGCTTCTTGAGCACCTGAGAGGACCCCAGTCACATGTGCCAGTGATCTGCTGCAGCCTGAAACCATCTGTGGGACAGCAGGCAGATCCTGCCTGCTCCAGCCAGGAACTTCAAGGCCTGGACCTGGAATCCCTTTGCAGATGGAATCAGAACCCTATCTTGTCACCAGCTTCCTTCATGCCACTTTAACTCAGGACCTCAATTCACACCTACCAATCCAGAGCATAGGAAATCATTTGGGGCTCATATTAAAAATCAAATGGAGTCCACTCTTTGTATTTAAGAACACATATATACCAAATCATTGCTGCCCCACACATATGCATATTATTACAACAGTCACATCATACAAAAATTTTCTGAGTGGTCCTGGCTGGTGTGGCTCAGTGGATTAAGCACTGGGCCTGCAAACCAAGGATCGCTGGTTTGATTCCCACTCAGGGTACATGCCTGGGTTGCTGGCCAGGTCCCTGGTAGGGGTGCACAAGAGGCAACCATACATTGATGTTTCTCTTTCTTTCTCCCTCCCTCCCTTCCCCTCTGTCTAAAAAATAAATAAATAAAATCTTCCTTAAAAAATGATCTGGGTAGTGCAGACTTCCTTCCCTATTATGCCTGAGTTTGGGGTTTTGTCTATATTGTGGTTGTGCTGGACAGGGTCAGATTAAGCAATTCTAGTACGCATGGATTTTAAAAAGTTGGTAATCCTCAAATATCAACTGTAAATAAATCATACAAATCTCTATTAAAACTCTAAATCACTCATGAAGAGTAATTAAGTGCTGATGTAATATATCTACAAAAGAAAGAAACACACAATAATGAAGAATCTTAAGAGTAAGAGATTGTTCATATACTAGAGTTTTAAGACAAATCTTTGTTCCCTACACACACACACCCAAAAACTAAACTCCTGTCAGTTTTCCTATCCAAAACCAGTTGTCCTCAAAGGGGTAGAAAAAGAAAATCATTATGGGCCATATTCCCAAACTCAGGACTGAGTTTCAAAGGTCTCTTTCAATGCCTTTCTTCAATGGAGAGAAAAACACCACCAAAGATTTACTTCAGTTCTGTCTCATCCTGTTAAGGAAAACATAAATGAAGGAGCCGTTAAGTAAGAGACAAGGAGAGACCCTGTCCAAGAGGCAGCTTGGGATTGAAAGAAGTTCTAGAAGGGAGTCACAGTAATTTTAATAATATTACTACTGCACTTGCACTGCCATTTAAATAACTGCTTCACTGATAAACATTTTGTTCTTACCTCTTCAAGTACCCTGATCTTTCTGTTTTAGCTCGGGTAATTAGAACCAGAAATTATTTCCTAGGCTATGTCAGTCACATACCTCAGGATTCAATAACTGGTTGATAAATACATGAATGACTAGAAATAGATTCACAGTACATACCTTACCAGCACTGTTGGGTCCCAGGCATTGTGAGGGCCATGAGCAAATGTGAAGCCTAACAGGCAATATGGCCCAGGAGGAGCACCAGGACCCACGAGTCACAAAGCCACTAATCAGGACACAGCTCAAAATAGTCCTAATGAAAAGATGGCACTCAGGTGGAAAGGAAAGCAGGTCAGAAAGAGAAGTGGGATCGTGGGCAGAGAACCTGCAGAGAGAGGGCATGAAGCAGCAGTGTGTGTCTGGTAGGACCTGGAATTGCTTTAGGGCACTGATCCCAAAACTTTGATGTACAAGTTCCAGGTGATACTGATGCTGCTGGTCTGGGGCACTACACTTTGAGAACCATTGCTCTTAAAGTATGTCGGTCTTTGGAGTTTTAGTTAAGTGGAAGAAAAGGTAAAAGGTTTGTACACAAGAGACTGAAATGATCAGGCATGTGTACTGAAAATACTGCTTTGTGGTAACAGGGAGAATAAGTTGGGGAGAGATAAATTTAGGAGGGGGGAAAGAGATGTAAAAGCTCTAAAATCAAGGCAGGGCAGTGGGAATGAAAATGAATGGGTGGAGTAGAGACTCTGGGTGTAGAAGGATGAAAGAATATTAGTGAAAAGAGGAGAAAAGAGCTTGGGTTGACTGCTAGGGTCTGTTGATAGGGTACTATGTTAGCCTTACCTTTTTTGTGAGAACAAAGAGGTAAGGCAGGCAGAGGCTCAGGGTGAGCAGCCAGAGAATGGATTCAGTCTGGGATGGGTAATGTTAGGGAAGACTGTAGCATCTAGGCTCCTGGCCAATGTCTAAAGAAAGGTGGAGCCATGTCTGGAATTCCAGAGTGGAGTCTTTCCTGAAGATGGGAGATGAAGGAGATGGGAGAGGAAATCACAGGGGCCACTGATGCCATCAAAGTGAATAAAACTGGCCAAGGGAGGGGCATAGAATAACAAGAGGATACCTAGAGGGCAGCCAACAGTTAAGAGATGAGCAGAGGAAGAGTACAAAGCAAAGCTGTGTGAGGAGGAAGTATCAGAGATCCAGGGAACCAGTAGGGAGTGGTGTGGAGGAGCCAAAGGGAGGAGGAGGTGGTTCCTGGCAAATCCACAGGTGTCTCCCAGGGCAGCCTCAGGGAGCAGGCACTGTGCTGCCAGTGAGTAGATAAAGTTGGGGAACTGAAAAACTTAACATGCCCTCTGAGAAGTTTGGCTGCAGAGAGAGGAGACAGCAAATGACAGGCAGTAGCTAGAGAAGATTTAAGGTCAGGGAGGAGTTCTGTGTGATGTTTTTCTTTGTTTATGGATGGGAGGCATCTGAGCACATTTTTAAGTAGAGCAGATGGCAGCAGTCACACATAGCATAGGTTCAAAGACACAGTAGGAAGAGAGCACTGGTGGGTCAGATTTCCTAAAACCCAGAACGAGAAGCAGGATAGGCAAGTCATTACCCCTGAAATGAGAAAGATGGAAGAGAAAAGGAAGGACCTGTTCAGGTCCAATTCCTAACAGGCAATCCCACATGAGAAATGTCCAACCAAGTGGCTTTGCTGAGTCAGAGGCAACTCTTAAAATTGAGGCCCTAGTTTAAAAGGGGGGTGGGGGGGCACAGGGGACTGGCCATTGCTTTTAGGAGTTTCAGCTTTAAGGGTGTATTCAGAATAGTCACACACTTCTATTTCTTTCCTACTGGCACACAGAATTGCTTAAACCAGCCAGAAGCAAATAATTGAGGGTCCCTCCAGATCTCTGAACCTTATCTGCACCACCTCTTTTCACCCCTAAGATACTCCCTGTGGGGCCAACTTTCCCCAGCACCTACACAAAAAGGGAGACATTACAGAAACCAGGTCAGAGCAGTAGAGAGCAAACAGGATGGGACACAAATCTACAATGAAGATCTACCATCAAACCAGCTGATGGGAGCCCAGTGTCCTTAGGTTCAGGATTATACCCAGGGAGAGGATTACAGGTATGTGGGGGCACTGGGGGTTGCCCGTAGTGGCCACGCCAAGCCATTTTATGAGGTGGCAGCAGCTGCAGCTGCTCTGAAACCAGTAAAACGGTTGTTTAATAAAAGCTGTGGTCAATTTCTACCTGCCTTCCCAACCCTAAATTCAGTCTTTTTATTTACAGCCCTGGACATGCTATGGGACATCAGAGAGGCCAGGAAAAGACCAGGAAGGGAGACAGAGACATAAAGAGTTAACAGCCAACAGCTTTTAGAGGATAAAGGCTTCTGAAACAGTGAAGTTACTGGCTCTCCCTGCTGCTTTTATTGCTTTCACTCAACAGCTGGAGAAAATGTTTGATCAAAATATTTGTCTTGTGTTTAAGTGAAATGACATATGACAGCTCATTATCCCAAACTCAGAATTCCCACAGCATCTGTCACAGACACCCTATTAGAGATAGTCATTTCCCTTAGAAGATTGAGAGGCATGGGGTAGAAGTGAGACATAAAGCAACAAGCAATAGACCCTGGGCATTCTCAGCCCCACAGGCCCTTGCCCTGGCTCTGATTAAAGAGGAGGGGAACTCCTGCAGGGAGAGGCGGGAGAGGCAGGTGAGACCGGGAGCTAGGTCACAAAGCTTGGCCCTCCCCCTCCACAGCCAGAAGTGCAGACCCACCTGCCCAGGGACTTCTATTTCCAAGGAAATGGCCAGGATCTCCCCTTGGCAAGCTGTATTTATTGATTTAAATTTTAACAAAATATCTCATTCAAGCCTTCAGCCTCTAAGCATATTCAAAAGAAACTAACTTTTAAAAAATTATCATCATTTTGTCCACCCTGAGGTGAGTAATCATATGACTGCACAAACCTTGTGTTTATGACCCTAAGTTCTTTTCCACAACATGCTTTGAATAAAGGTCTCAGTTCTGTTTCTGCCACGTTCACCCAGGATACCCCTAGTGGAACCCTATAAAATAGATATATGATATGTTCTATACTAGACACCCAAGAAAAGGAAAATCACCTGCTGAGTGTTAAGTGCATGCCTGGCACATTTCTGAGAAATTCATTTACATTATTCAATTCCCACAACAATCCCAGGAGGCATGTGATATTACCTTCTATTCAGAGATAAGGAGATTCATGAATCAGAGAGAGCAAACAATAAGCCCAAAGTCTCAGAAGTCTTAAGCAGAAGAGTAAGGATCTAAACTCAAAACTCAGGGTCCTAAAGCATATGTGGTGCTATTCACAGAGAAATAAAATATGCTGAATACCCATCAGAAAACTGCTTAACCAATCCAAATGTATAGACAAAAAAGAAACAAAAACCTCATTTTTCCCATCTCTCTGTCTCTCTGAAATGTTTTTTAAAAAAGTCCATGGAAAAAGAGGATCTAAGTTTTGGCTCCATTTTAGCCACTAAGACCTTTGGAGTCCTCTCTCTTGGGATTTCTGAGTCCCAATTTCCTTATATACAGAATTTGGGAGGTGATCCACTCTTGCTCAGCGGTATGCTGCTGCAACATGCAGCAGAGAGCCCTGAAAGTCCCCAGGGACAACCTTACATAGATTACCCTATTTCTCAGAACACTCATTGTCCCCGGTATAAACCCTGTTGTGCCTACCCATAGTCATTTCAAGAATCCAAATAAAAATGTACATAAAAGTGCTGTATACACTGGGAAGTGCTATATTAATTTAGAGTAGCTTCTATCCTGTCACTTGGAACTATGATAAAAGCCTTGTTTCTAACAGTGATTTTACTAAAAAAAATTAAAATATCTCTTATTCCCTAATGGATCTAATTGCTCAGCTACCCCAAGAAAAAACAAAATTAACACCATGCTGAAGACAGTACAGGATTTTCTTTATTCTGCCTGTCTCCAGAGAAGATGGATCACAAATGCCACAGCATTCCTACTCACTGTTGTCACATGTTTTGAGGCTGGAACACTTAAGGTTGTGTGGATGACATCTGGGGGTGGTCCTGGGATGCTAATAGTAGGACATGCATGAAAAAGATGCACTGTAGCCCTTCCTCCAAAGCCTGGAGTCCTCCCACCCCTTCTGCCCTGGACAGAGTAGTGATGTCATGCCAGGAAAGCTCTGCTCCAGAACATTTAGCCTCCACCAGTTCCATTTGGTCCTCTTAGGCCACTTTTAGAGAAACCAGTTGCTGTATATGACTAAGTTCATGGCTGATGAGCTAAGTGCCAAAAATTAGGGATGGGAAACACAAATGCAAACCAAAATTTCACATGCTCACCATGATGCTAACTTTGGATGATCACTTCCTTTGGATTCAACACCATCTCCCATGTTATTTTATAACATAAAATCAACCCAACAATCAATGACTTGCTCAATACAGAAACTAGAGTATACTGAATATTTTTTAAGTTAGTAATAACAATACTTGTTATTTACTATGTGTGCTTTCCTTTATAACTTCCTTTTCCATAATAAATGTAATATTTTAAAATTTAAAACAAAACACACTTTCAAAACAGAGTTTGACATGCCAGAATCATCTGTGAAAGGCATGCTCATGCCAGAATACTTTCCCTCCACAAGCATGATATCCACTTTAGTACCAGTCTCTGTTCTTTCTTTGTAATTACCATCAACATGTCTTGGTAACAAAAAACTTCTCATTTGATTATGCGTTTAAAGTCTGTGTCATCCTCATATGCTATGCCATCCAGCCTAAACACAGGCAGCTTTCTAACAGCAAGTAAGTAGGTAGCATGCCAAGTAAGGCAACATCAATGGACCTCCAAGTGTTTTCTCACGAAGCTCAGAGAAATGCTGTGGGAGATGTTGCAACCAAAGCAAAATAAAGGTCCTCGATAATTGTGAAAAGCCAGTAGCATACGCCACCTTATAGGCTGTGGAAAGATGTATTGGGTCACCTGGTGCTGTAGATTGAACTGTGTCCCCTGGGGGTTGGGAATAAGTTGAAGCTCTAAGCCCTGGAATGTGTAAACGTGACCTTATTTGGAAACAGTCTGCAGAAGTAATCAGGTTTGATGAAGTCATTAAGGTGGGCCCTCAATCAATATGACTAGTGTCCTTCTAAGCAAAGGAGATCAGGACACAGACACACACAGGAAGACAGAGATTAGAGAGATGCTGTCACAGACAAAAAACATCTAGGGACACCAAAGCTGGAAGGGAAAGGAGGATTCTCCCCTAGATGTTTCGGAAGGAGCATAGCCTTACTAATACCTTGATTTTGAACTTCAAGTCCCTATAACTGTGAGAAAATAAAATTGCCTCCCCTCACCAAGGAGGTTTGTTTTATTGATTATGCTATTACAGTTGTCCCTTTCTTTTCTCCCCTTTGGCCCCCCTGCCCTGAACCCCAACTCCCTCCAGCATATTCCCCTCTTAGTTCATGTCCATGGGTCATACATATAGGTACTTTGGCTTCTCCATTTCCTACACTATTCTTAACCTCTCCTTGTCTATTTCGTACCGACCATTTATGCTTATTCCCTGTAGCTTTTATCCCATTCTCACCCTTCCCCCTCCCCACTGATAACCCTGCAGGTGATCTCCATTTCTGTGATTCTGTTCGTGTTCTAGTTGTTTGCTTAGTTTGTTTTTGTCTTTGTTTTTCTTAGGTTCAGCTGTTGATAGTTGTGAGGTTGTCATTTTACTGTTCATAGGTTTGATATTCTTTTTCTTAGATAAGTCTCTTTAACATTTCATATAATAAAGGCTTGGTGATGATGAACTCCTTTATTTTTTTTTTTGAGATTTTATTTATTTATTTTTAGAGAGGGAAGGGAGGGGGAGAGAGAGAGAGAGAGAAACATCAGTGTGCGGTTGCTGGGGGACATGGCCTGCAACCTAGGCATGTGCCCTGACTGGGAATCGAACCTGCGATGCCTGGTTCGCAGCCCGCGCTCAATCCACTGAGCTACACCAGCCAGGTTGATGAACTCCTTTAACTTGACCTTAAGTTAAGAGCTCTGGGAAGCACTTTATCTGCCCTTCCATTCTAAATGATAGCTTTGATGAATAGAGTAATCTTGGATATAGGTCCTTGCTTTTCATGACTTTGAATACTTCTTTCCAGCCCCTTCTTATTGAGAAATCAGCTGGTAGTATTACAGGAATTCCTTTGTAGGTAACTCTCCGCTTTTCTCTTGCTGCTTTTCAGATTCTCTCCTTATCTTTAATCTTGGGTAATGTAATTATGATGTGTCTTGATGTGTTCCTTCTTGGGTCCAACTTCTTTGGGAGTCTCTGAGCTTCCTGAACTTACTATTTCCTTTACCAGATTGGGGAAGTTTTCCTTCATTATTTTTTCAAGTGAGTTTTCAATTTCTTGCTCTTCCTCTTGTTCTGGCATCCCTATGATTTGGATGCTGGAGCATTTAAAGTTGTCCCAGAGGTTCCTCAGCCTCTCCTCAGTTTTGTTTTGTTTTGTTTTGTTTTTTTAATTCTTCTTTCTTCATTCTGTTCTGGTTGGATGTTTATTTTTTCCTTTTGCTCCAAGGCATTGATTTGAGTCCCAGTTTTCTTCCCTTCACTGTTGGTTTCCTGTATACTTTTCTTTATTTCATTTTGTATAGCCTTCATTTCTTCCTTCATATTGTGACCTCAATCATTTCTGTGAGCATCCTGATTAAAAGTGTTTTGAACTCTGCATCTGATATGTTGTTGGCTATCTCCTTGTCACTTAGGTCTTTTTCTGGAGTTTTGATCTGTTTTTTCATTTGGGTCATATTTCTTTGTCTTGGTACACCTGTTATATCTTAAATGGCAGGGCCTTAGATATTTGCCAAGCCAGGGAAACCCACTTCACTGTGCTGTGTTGCTGTATGTGGGTGAGGGGTCAGAGAGGAAACAATGCTGCTTTCTCAGCTCCCATCTCACTTTCAGTCACTTTCCCTGCTACCCAGAAGCAAATTTTGCCTTTCTGGTACTGATGAGTCCCTCCACAGACTCTCCTGTGAGACTGGGAGTTTCTCCTGCCGCTGCCACAAGCTTTACAGATTTTCGCAGCCAGGGGTTTTGCAACTTTTTTTCCCCATGCTAAGAGTCCTGGGTTTCATGGTCTGTCTCGCTCCCCAGTTGATCCTCCTGGATTATCCACCCACAAATGTGGGCCCACCTGGTCCTCCAGCTGCCACTTTGCAACATATCGTCTCCACCCTGGCTGCCCATTTCAACCCCTCCTACCAGTCTGGATGAATGTTTCTTCTTTAACTCCTTGGCTCTCAGACTTCCACACAGTTTGACTTTGTGGCAGTTCTGGTTGTTTGTTTGTTTTTCAATTGGTTGTTGTCCTTTTGGTTGTGCAAGAAGGCAAAGCATATCTTCCTATGCCTCCATGTTGGCCAAAAGTTTCAACCTCTGTTGTTTTAAGCGACCTAGTCTGTAGTACTTAGTTCTGGGAGTCCTAGGAAATGTTACAATCTTGTTTCAGGAAGGCCACAGAACTATCAGCCATGTTTAGAGAGAGGTCCACATGCTGTTCTCCTATTGGGCAGGAACAGTGATGAATATTTCCAAGAAACAAAGACTATAAAAAATCTCAGAAAAGCATCTGTCATTTTTTTTTTTTGTCTGTGAAGAATTCATTCCTTCTTCACACAGAACTCTGGTTTCCTTTGGGAAATTACTCCTCCTCTACTGTATTTAGGCTTTGTAGAAAGTTAATCAAAAACCCATGAGCCTCACCATCTAGGACAGCAGGGTACCTGTCTCTGAGATCTCTTCTGGGAAACTTAGTCTTGTGAGAGAAGAGGAGGGAAAAAAAGAACCACTTGGAGTTCATTTCCCCCAGAAAAGACTGAGTAACTTTTCTGAGAGCACATCTTCCCACTCTTGGTCTCTGTAGATTTTTAGACAGTTTCATGCTCTTAATGTCATCCCAGCCATTTCAGTTTATGCTAGAATTGGAATCAGTTTTCATTGCTTGTAAATCAAATATCCCTGACTGGCACAAGACAAAAACCACACAGGACAGCCGTTGACCAGCTGTAGCAGCTTGGGTGGGTCACTCCAGAGCCCCATCGGATAATACCTTAATTGCTGAAGGCAGGCTTTGGGTCAGGTAACACTAAATTCTCTTCCTATGCCTGTGATTAGGTTATTTATGATTCTAAATGTTTCTACTTAGAAAGTGAATTATCAAAGGTTTATAAATGGAGATTTTAACTACAGGTACAGAGCAATCCTGCCTGGCTTGTCCCAATGTCAAACAGGATCTTTCTGAAACTTTGTCCTAAAAGCTACCTGAATACATTTACTGGAGTGCTGTCTCTTTGACCAACAATACTGGTACAGGGATACTCATCTGAGACATATTAAAATATACATCAAATTCAAAACTCTAAAAGCTTCAAACTCCAGTCTGCAGATTTTACCCTGCTTAGTTATCCACTGCTACACAACAAATTATCTCACATTCACCAGCTTAACACAATGTATGCTTATCATCTCAAAAGTTGTGTGTGTCAGAAATATGGAAGCAGCTTAGCTGGGTGGTTGGTTCAGGCCCAGGGACTCTCGTGAGGTAGCAGTGAAGCTGTCAGCCCAGACAGTGGTCATCTTGAGGCCTGAGTAGGAGGATGTGATTCTGAGCTCATAAGCAGAGTTTCTGGCAAACTCAGTTCCTTACCTCATAGGTCACTCCACAGAGGGCTGCCTGAGTGACCCTGTGACACTGCAGCCCTCCTCCCCCAGTGTGAAGGATCCAAGGGACCGCAAGAGAGCCATCATGATGGAAGCTGCAATCCTTTCAAAACCTAATTTCAGAAGTGCTAGTCATCACTTTGGCCATACTCTATTTGCTAGAACTGTCCAGCCCCTACTTAAGAGAAATTAATAAACCCCACTTCTTGAGGCAAAAGAATCAAAAGTGTGTGGACATACCTATAAAACCACACAGTGCCATAAATAGCTACTTTATTTAGTCTCCAACTTATCTAGTGAAATAATTCAAAGATCAAATGTATCCTATTAAAAAGGAAGCAGGGCTAGGAACCAAAAGCTGTGGCATTAATTTGAGTTTTGATAGCAAGCTTCATTTGACTCAACAAAATTGGAGAACTTCTCTGTGACTCCATTTTTTCAGATTCCATTTTTAGCCAAGCACTGCGCTACATGGTCTCACCGACTCTTTTTAACATTTGAATGCAGTAGGTATTTGAATCCTTATTTTTCAACTTTGGACACTGAGCCCCAAACAGGTTAAATAACTTGTCCAAAGTTACACAGGAACCAGGCTGAGACTCTAAACCTGCCTCTTCAGAGATAAAAAGACACATGAGTAGATTCAGAAAAAAAAGTTAAAAGTAGAAATAAAAGCACAATTTGATTAACATATTACCATTACCCATAAATAAGGGCAAAGTTAATAAATAGATAATAGTAATGATGCTGCAAACTCTAGGATGGTGTGTCAGGGGAGTGGCTGACTAAATTGTATTTACTGTGTATTCTTTTCTTAAAACATAGTATCTGTGAGGACCCAGTATGTGTATGAAAATATTTATTTCCTCCACCTGAGGAGCATAAAATCATTACATAGTAAAATGGTGCCTGGTACTTAAGCTGCTAGTTAAGATTCTATCATACTCAGTAAAATCTTGAACTTATGTCTCTGACAGTCAATATCCTATCCAAAGCAAAGATTGATATTAGAAAAGGCAATAATGCATCACATAAAACTTACCTAGAGATATTCCATATTCAACATCCTTTAATACCCAACCAAGATGTCCCTTTGTTCTATGAAACTTACCCTGACACCCTGCTGTCCCCATTTATTCACACACCAGTTCTAACTCCTCCCACTTACCATTTTTACAATGGGTAAAAAGATAGAGCAGAAAAAAAAAGTCTTATTAACCTGTAAGTCCCAGGAGGGGTTCTAGCTTATAGTAGGCATTTCCAAATGTTTACTGAGTTAATGAACCACCCCTGAAATTACCATGTGTAAAGGTGTGAGATCACAGAACCATCATTTAATAAACACTCATTTCTGAGGCTCAAATTCCTGGATTCCTTATTCATACAGATAAATGGATTCAGGGTAACATTTTAAGTTATAAGATATTGCTAGTGTTATGGACTGAATGTTTATGTCCCCACAAAATTCATATATTGCAACCCTAATGCCTATGTGGTATTATTAGGAGGTGGAGCCTTTGGGTGGTAATTTGGAGAGTGGAGTCCTTGTAAAGAGGATTAGTGCCCTTATTAGAAGAGGCCAGAGAGCTAGCTAGTTTTCTCCTTCTGCAATGTGAGGATACAGTGAACAGGTAACGATCTATGTATAAACCAGGAAGTGGGTCCTCACCAGACACCAAATCTACCAGCACCTTGATCTTAGATTCTCCAGCAACCAGAACCACAAGAAGTAAATTTCTGTTGTTATAGGCCACCAACTCTATGGTCATTTGTTATATTAGCCTGAACTGACCAAGATAGACAGGAACTTTAATAATCATGATCTGTATTTATCAAAAGAAATAGACAGTAAAATTCTGTCTTCATTTTATAGTTGAACAACCTGAGTTTTAGATAGGATAGATAACTTACCCCAGGTCTTTCAGAGCCAGCCCTGAAATTCAATATGCATTTTAAACTCTTAGTCTGCCAGGTTTCTGCCACCTATAGACCCTGAAATTCAGGTGGACAAATTATGCAATTTGATAATCAGTCTCAAAATGATTGTTTCTTTCTCTGCTCCTTATTTTACATCTATATATGTAACTGCGTTACAACTTTATTTCCAAATTATTTTTCAGAAAGAATATTGGTTCTGAGAAGCATAAACTTAGTTTCAATACTAACTATACATAAAAGGTATACTACATGAAAGCAAAACTTCATGGGGGGGTGGAATATTATCAAAAAGAAAGAAAAATGAGAAGCAGAAAGGAGTAGAAATAAAAAAATAAACAAACAGAAAATCGTGGGGTGGGGAGAAAATGGGGAAGAAGAAAGAAAATAGGAAAAGGTAAAAAGGAAGATAATTTGTACTTAAGTACATTACAGATGACAGAAAATCTTTTCAGGAAATCTCTGTGTGAATTAAACAGCCAAATTCCTTAGTTCCACCTCACCAACCAAACAGCAGAATTTGCATGCTGGAATCCTTCTATGTAATCCTGGCTACCCAGACAAATGCTAGTTGCCTCAGCAGAGATCAGCTCTCAATTCACATCTGATGAGTGGAAATGAATTTCCTCAAGCCAAGAGGAAGCTCTACCTCATCATATACGAGCACCTCCCTGGCCACGGTCACAGAAGAGTGATTTTAATGAGCAAGGTGTGAGTTGACACTCAAGGTGTATCAGCTCATATGAGTGACCCAGACATCCCAGCAGGAAATCAAATTTCTCAGTACATACCTAAACTTTTAGCCTTCCTGTTAGTCCCTAAAGGTTTTTCTTTAATTCAGACATTTTACTGTATTTTTCCCATTACCATTTATCCCCCTTATACCTCTTGCTCCTCCTCCCCACAATCAGCACACTGTTCTCTTATCCGATATGTATTTGGTTTTCAGCCAAACAGACTAAATTGTTCAACAGCCAAAGAAGGCTGGGCAGGAAGGAGCTCACGGGCAAGCAGGTAGAAGCATGTGTGCTTCTGGCCCCCGTGTCCCAGCAGTTCCAGTGTGTTCCACAATCAAGCAGGCTTGCCTCACACTCCAGCAAGCAAGCACCCTCTTCTTGTGGCCTGCAGTGTCCATACGGTTAACAATAAATGCTTATCTGTATGTTCTCTAAGAGAGAACAACCCAGAGGCCAGGTATGTGAGCTAACCCTCAGAACTGGGGTGTTAGCCCTGAAGGCCTCACAACACACCTCCAACCTGACCAGCTCTGGTAAAAATCTACAATGCACAGTGTCCCTATATCTCTGTGTCCCTTCAGCTGCTGTATCACTGAGGACACAACAGCAGGGCAATAGGATCTCCAGTCCCAACAGGTTTTACAACTAGAGGATTAGGGTCAAGGAGTGGGGGTGATTAGTAGTTAGTAAGGTTAGGTTAGGGGTAAGAAGCAACTGAACTCTCACAGGTTCTGGTTTTATGGCCATATGACAAGCACAGGCCCTGGCCAAGGCTTCCATCTGGTGGCTTCCTGCCCAAGTAAGGTGAGCTACCCTGTTGGCCTTATATTTGTTTTGCTAATGGAAGGAAGAGGTCATTCTTTTAGAGTCCTTTGTAGCAGTGGCCTCCATATACTGGCTGGAAATCTACATTTGTTAGATGAATAGAAGTTAAGTGAGAATAATTATTAAAAAAGTGGAGAATGTTCCATACAGATAAAGTTATTCTCTTTAAAAGAGTATTTTCTGCATAATAATATGTTCTTCTGATCACATAAGTGAAAGTTGCCTTTTTGTTTTGAACTGATGGCAGGAGCAGATGATGTTTTCATTATTGCTTTAGGTTTTTAGCACCCAAATCACCCTAGACCTTAACCCTCAGCCCTCATGTCCTTATTTGGACAAGTAAGTATCTGGCTTCCCTATGTTGGTCTCTCCTAGTCATTTTTTTTTTTTAAACTGTGTTGCCAAAACTCTGGGAACTATTGATTTGTAGAAATTAAGAAATAGTAAAGTACACTTAAGAAACAAACAAACACAAAAGCATCAAGATAACTAAAAAGCAATGGCACCAAGTTATGAGTGAACTTGAGAGTGAACATAGAGTGCATTAAATTCAGGAGGATGCATCTGGCATAAGAAATAGGTCATGGAACAACAATCAAAGGGCTGAGGCAGCAGGCAAAGCAAAATCCCTGGAGTTCCTCCCATATTGCAGCCTGAGGACAGCACTGAGGGTGGGAGGAAGAAACAGAGAAGCAAAGGGGCCAGGAACAGAGCAAGAACTGGTAGATGAGAACACAGGAGGGAAGGTGGCTCTCTTCCACAGTTTTTGTGAATAGGTAGGTATGGAACATTCATTCCTGTACATTCCAGAGCAGGGAGAAACAGTCACAACTACTTAAGGTGGAGAAATGCTGACGGAATTGGTCTCTGGGGACATGTGGCATCTCTGGATGACTGTTCAAAGAACTGCTCCTCTGTATAAGCAACCTGATGAGTGTTTTGCTTGCATTCTGTAGTTATTTTTAAAAATAACCAATCTTGCCTACAGTGCATTGAATTCTTGAATGTTCTTCCTCATTATATGCATACTCACAAGTCTGATTTGAATAAGTCTGAGAGTCCTAAAGAAGTTTTTTTTATGTGCCTGGCATTCATAAATGCTTAACTGCTTTTCAACCAATTTCACTGCCCCATAGGTTGATGATGAATGGAAGAGTCAAAAGGAATTCCTGGGCTCAGAAGTAGAACTATGGACACTAGGGCTATCTGTGTCCATATCAAATAACCAGATGGAAAGTGGAAAACGAAGCAAATCCTTAAGATGCTTTCAAGAACCTACTGTATTTTTTGGACTGTAAGATGTACTCCTTCCCCCAATTTGGGAGGAAATCGGGGGTGCATCTTATAGTTCAAACGTAGCTTACCTGGTTCACTGGGGGGGGCAGTGGTGGAGTGGAGTCACAGGTTATTAAATATTTCACCATATTTTTTGCTTCAAATTTTTTTTTCTATTTTCCTCCTCTAAAACCTAGGTGCATCTTATGGTCCTAAAAACATGGTACATGCTTGGTGAGTTGCCAAAACTATCTGGATACTTAGCCCTAGCTGGTATGGCTCAACGGATTGAGCACCAACACGCAAACCAAAGGGTCATTCACTGGTTGATTCCCAGTCAGGGCACTTGCCTGGGTTGTGAGCCAGGCTGTCAGGAGGGGGCACATGAGAGGCAACCACACATTGATGTTTCTCTCCCTCTCTTTCTCCCTCTTTTCCCCTCTCTCTAAAAACAAATACATAAAATCTTTAAAAATATGAATACTTAATGGCACTTTTCACTGTTGATGGCAATAGTTAGCACTGTGTTTATGTTTAGTACAGCCCACCAATAAAATCACAGGTGTGTCTAGGCTTAACTTTGACAATCTTGATGAACCAAGAATAAAAATGCTATACCTCCCTCCCTCCAGAATCACTACCAGCTATACTGCCATTATCTCCACACATATTAGAAAACCATGACTTCTCATAGAAGACCAAACCCTTCTGGCACACAGCTTGGTAAGCTGGTGCTCTCTTTTTGTAAATTAGGAAGTTGGACCTTCCTCGAGGTGAATGCATAGCTTCATAAGCAGAGTGCCTGCTCAAGACCAGCTCTCTTATCTAGGTCCTTTGTGCAGCGAACAGCCTGCACAATTGTATTCAGAGGCCCTGTCTGCCTCTACAGAGTCCAAACACAACTCATCTAAAAGTGTGACCATTTCAAAGCAAAAGGATAAGAAATAGTCTATAATAAGACTTCTTTTTTTTATCTTGAAACACACACACACACACACAAACAGGGGAAGGGAGGGGAGAAGAAAAGAAACTGTCCTAAAACGATTTACCTTAGTATATGGAGTAGGCCAAAAGTAGGTTCACAGTTGTTCATATGGAAAATAATAAAATTAATAAATAATAATACAAGAATAAAATCTGTGTTTTATATACTCACAACTGTAAACCTAATTCTGTCCACTCCTGTGATAAAACCATGGGATTTCAGAGCTAGAGGGTAACTTAAAAGTTATTTATATACAAAAATATTGTGACTCTGCCTTGCAAGAATCCCTCCCAGTGCTTGTCACCCACCCCAGTGGCTGAAGAATCCATTCACTCCCTTCCACAATGACAAGCCTGCCTCCCTCTAACTTTTGCCCATCAGTTAGCCCTCAACCAGTATTCTGAAATCACCTACATTAAGTACAATTTATTTTCATTGTGATGGTTCCTTAAGTATTTGAAGACACCTAATCATGGCACCCCACTCCCCAAATCTTTCCTTTCCCAAGCATAATAAAAGCATCTTGCTTTAATGCCACTCTCTGACAAAACTAAAGTAACTGATAGTGTCCATGAGCACATTTGTGTTTTGTCATAGTAACTACAGAGCAACTAAGAACTAGAAGAGGAAACCCCTGCCTCCACAAAAAGGCAATCTCATTTCTTAGAAAGTAAAATTTCTGGAAATCTGCAACCTTGGGATATTTAAGGAGCACACAAACCCCATGGGCGGTAATAAGATATAGCTGATGTTTTGGCTGATATACACCAGAGAGCCACAAGAGGAAAGTGGCCTACAGACTGTAATTAATAACAGCATAATGTACTGCATTTGAAGCCACAGAATAAGAAACTGAGATGACTACAGAAAAACCAACAGGACATTGGAGGTTTCCAGCTGAGCTTTCTGAGCTGATAGTGAAAATAATAAACAAAACACAGCAGAGTGGAAATGGATTTTATTCAGAGAAACCTGTTTCCTGGAACTGAAGCTAACACTGTTGTATAAGAGGTTTCAGAACAATAAAGAATCAAGAAATAAGATGAAGAGATAGATGCCTACCGATAAAGATGAAAACCCCATATCCTGGATCTCAATGGCTTTTTGATGACCAGAAACAATGCTCTAAAATTAGTACAATTAGTAGTCATTCTGATCAGCTTTTCCACTTGAAAAAAAAGATTAATTTTGTGAGGAAATTCCATATCGTTTTCCACAGTGGTTGCACAAGTCTGCATTCCCACCAACAGTATACTAGGGTTCCCTTTTCTTTACAACCTCTCCAGCACTGGTTTGTTAATTTACTAATGATAGCCATTCTGACAGATGTGAGGTAATATCTCAGTGTGGCTTTAATTTGTATCTCTCTGAAGGCTACTGACATGGAACTGTCTTTTGACCTAGCAATTCCACTGCTGGGAATATACCCTAAGAAGCCCAAAATACCAATTCAAAAGAACTTATGCACCCCAATGTACATAGCAGCACTATTTATAATAGCTAAGGGTTGTAAACAGCCTAAGTGCCCACCAGTAGATGAATGGATTAAAAAACTGTGCTACATTTACACAATGGAATACTACATAACAGAAAAACAAGAAGGAATTCCTACCTTTTAAGGCAGCTTGGGTGGAACTGGAGTCTATTGTGCTAAGTGAAAGAAGCCAGTCAGTGAAAAACAAATACCACATTATCTCCTTACAAAAGGATTCTAATGAACAAAATAATGAGCAAAACAGAACCATAGACATGGAAACATGGAACAGATTGACAACTGCCAGAGAGGAGAGGAGGAAATGGTGGAAAGTAGAAGGGATTAGTCAAAGAACAGGTATGAATGACCCATGGACATGGGACAACAGTGTGGGGAATGACTGGGAGTGGAGGGGTGGCTGGGTAGAGGAGGGCAAAGGGGGAAAAATTGGGAGAACTGTAAGAGAATAAATAAGAATAATAAAAAATAAATAAAATGAAAACTATGTATTTGAAAATAGAAAAAGAAAAAAAAACACAGGGGAAAGAAAAGTTTTAACTCCACCTTGACATGCAGGAACATTAACCAAGAAAACAATAAATTAAGAATACTTTGTTGCAGGATGCTGGCTATTCCTATTGTGGATTCTTTATTATAAGAAAACAAATAATATTACTTTCCTATTAATGAAATTAAAAGTGAGGAGTATGCATATCTTTCTTATACATGGTCCTGTTTCACTTAGAGCAGGAAAATCACCTTTGATGCCTGAAGATAACTGCAGACATTACCAAGGAAATATTAAGTGGCAGGAAGAAGAATCTCACAAAAAATACATGTTAATAAAAAGAAGAACCAACCTCTGCCTTAGTTCTCTCTTCAAACATTTCCAAACTTTATTGGAAGTTTTTCCACATGAATAAGTTTTCAGTTGTATAATATAATTCGATAAAAGTTCCTCCTACAGCCAACTTTTCTGCAAACCCTGCATAGAATACCTGAACAAAGGTACATTTCCACTCATTCATACATTTGTTCATTCATTCATTCATTCAAACTTGAACAAATATTGAATACTTATGGTGTGCCAGGCACTATGCTGGGTGCTCATGACACAACTTCAGCAGCACAGACATGGCCCCTGGCCTCATGCAGTTAGCAGGAGAATGTGGAAGACAGACATTACCTTATCACACAAATAATTAATTACATAATCAAAAAGTGTGCAAAGTCTAGTGAAGGCAAAGCCCACAGTATGAAGAGAAAGCCAGAGTAAAGCAGGTAATGCAGAACAAACTCCTGCCAAACATGTTTGCCTTTACGGTATGTTTCTACAAAACACAAGAAACTAAATCATCAGCTTTGTGAATCCTCGTGTTGCCAATTATCTTAAGATATTATTAAAACTATAATCAAATATATTTTTATTTAAAGATAAGTAAGCCATTTACCAGCTTTATGTGATGGACAAAAGTAAAGGGGTTTGCAGCTAAGTGAATAAGTAATAGCACAGACAGGTTTTGTTTGTTTTAATAGATTGGTTCCTAAAGAGTGATGTCCATTTACTCAATGAATGCTTTAGCAGGACACCCAGTGCATTTTCCTCACAACACAGATTTCAGTTCTGACTGGTAGCAAGTAAGACCAGGGTAGAGTAGGATGGCAAAAAGTCTAGACCATCACAAGTTTTGGAAACCAATCAGATCTGGGTTCGAATCTCAGCTCTATCATTAATTACTCAAACTTTGGAAAACTATTTATCATCACCTCTAAGCTTCAATTTTCCTCTATAATTTGTTAGTCACAATAGGGAAAGGACTACTAAAGATTACTGAGGACTTAACTCATAGTTAGTGGAAATACATAATCAACAAGTAATGACCTTGGTAGTCCATCACCTATTCTCCTAAGCTTTGCAGGAAAAGCTCTGGGAAAAAGAGTAGACTGAGGCCCAAACCAGGGCAGGGTATCCACGTGTAGCATCAGGATCAAAGGGCACAATGATATGGGGCAGGTAGGCCTAGAACAAGCTGAACAGCCTGATTAAGGCAGAGGGTTCCCACAGGTGCTAAGTAGCAGGCAGTCAAAGATCAGGTCAAGAGGTTGAGACAATGCTGTGAATGAGGAGCCATGGCCACCAGGCAGGAGGATATGTTTCTAGCAGCATTTAAGGAAGATTAATATGGCAGCACCATAAGGGCAGATTGTAGCTAGAAAGCCCAAACAGTTATAATAATGCAAGCATCAACTGAACAAGAATAGGATGGAAGTGAGAATTTTAAGAAACTATGTTTTTCTAAGGGAGGGATGAGAGGAGGGAAGGTCTGAGGAAGGCAGAAAATGTTTGGAAGTCAATGTCAGGTGCATGAGACCTAGCAAAAAGAAACAGAATTCAAAAGCACCTCTACATATCCATGAAATTAAGTGCCATGTCCACTGGTACAGTTCCCTAAGCTGTGCTCTTTCATCAGCTCACAGAGTCCAGGAAAAAGAGCAGAGGCAGCAGGTGATCTGTATTTCAGGTTTGAGCACAATGTAAAAAGTGATTGTCAGCATTATGGGCAAACTGGGTAAACCATGAGTGTATACCAGCATGAGGAACATATTGGTAAGTTGCACAGCATGGCCATCCTAGTACTAGCTCCAGTGACTAATGCTCCAGTGTGACAGGAAATACAAGCCTGAGGGTAACAATGGAAAGTGAAGAACCCACCATGGATGACAGCAGTCTGTAGAAGAGAAAAAGCTCTGGAGACTGGCGACACCACAAACACTGACTGAGGCAACTACGCCACTACCTTCGGCATGGCTGACATTTCATCTGGTGTCTATAAAGATATGAACCTTTTATGGAAACCTAGTCTTTTTTCTCCAAATGGATTATGCCTCCCCATGTATATCTGAACACCAGGAAACTGTGCCCACTATTGTTGTAGGCAAGGGAGCCACCAAGGAGCCTCAGTTATTAAGGGACAAGCCTTGGGTTTAGCTTGACCTACTTAGCTTTATTAGGTTATATGATCTAATAATTCCAACATTTTTCCAGTAATTATAATGAAAAATAATAATGATGCCTGACATTTCTTGAATGCCAGAAGAGTCTAAGGGCTAGAAACATATTAACCCTATGAAGAGGGTACTACTGTCATCCCCATTTTATAGATGAAGAAACTGACCTAATGCACCCCAGGCTGGCCAGGAGAAATATCCAGTTAAAAAAAAAAAAAAAAAAGAGCCGGAGGAATGATGAGCATGATGAATAAGAAGGGCTTTCTTAATTTCAAGTATGTGTGTAGCATAGAGTTGGCCATTAGGGCGAAGAGGTCTGAGGAAGAAGAAAGGTATCCCTCAGCCATCTCTAGGGGACACATTTGTACTGTGAAGTGAAGGCCCAAGAACTTTTCATTGATGTTTCAGCCAGAGGCCCTTGCCTGAATGCATTAACTCTTTTCAGACATCTTCTGGTATAGATGTGCATATATGTATGTATGCTGGAGAGAAGCACAATTTAAGAAAACAACAACATAGGATTTTCAGTAATGACTAAATACAGAAGAGAAAATGGGGGGAAGGACTTAAGATAAAAATGCAAGCCCCTTTTCTCAAATGGGCCCCCAAAATTTTCCTACATGTTATAAACTACAAACTATCCTGCATTTTCATTCCTCCAAAGAGAATGCTAGGTAAAGCTTCTCTTTTTCCTCCATGTGCCTCATAGCTCAGGTGAAGGGGATGGTGTGTGAACTCCATCAGGCCTCCGAATACTACTGAGCATATGTGATAAGGAGGTTCTGTGCCAAAATCCCTGCAGATTGTCTCATGGAACCAGTCTCACGAATGCGCAGTTAAGTTGCTTGGGCAAGAAAACACAATTCCTAACTGAGGTCAATATATGATGGTCAAAGCTATGCATTAGAAGTTGTATGCCAGAAATTATTTTCATAATCCACCTCAGAGTAGAAAGGACATGACACAGGTTTTTAGTTACATTGCACATTATATAATTTTGGGCTGGTGGCAAGTATTAACATCTGTCACACCTATCCAGTGCTATATGAAACAAACGACAAATAAAGATTGTTCTGAGGAAGAAAGCACTATCAATGAACAGTCTTCCTCTGACAGCACAGCCCCACTGTTGATACTTTCTCAACACCTAGGAGTTGTTTTGAAATCTTTCTAAAGCACCACAGTAGAAACATTCAAAAAATCCTTTCCACATTAACTAATGTTAGTCCAATAAATTTAATTTGAAAAAAAATCATTTTATTTAACACAAATTTCTGTTAAACCTGCCTTGATGGAAACCACCAGACCTCAAATAAGTCACACGCACAAAAAACTAAGATTCAAATAAGAGCCATTTCTATGTGACCTACCTTCAGGTATAGGTCCTCTATTTAAGTGTTAAATTGAAACCTCTAAGACTTTGTTAAAAAGCAACACATGTGCTTATTAACAGGGATTAATTTGGTGTGATCAAATGTGAGTGTTGGTTAAAATGCATGCAGGAAACAGAAGGGAGGTGCAAGATGAGAACTTGTAAACCACAATAAAACTATGAAATTCTGAGCCTTTGAAGCTAGATAAATAAATAAATAAGTTGAACATCTTCATTAATGCCCAGAGAATTTAGCCCAAGTTTTAGCTTTGTAAAGAACTGAATTAAATTGAAGTTTTTCTATCCCCTTTCTAAATCTATCAGAATCTTTTTTAACCCATTCATAAAATTCACCCATTTGCTTTTATTATTATATGAACAATTTTTTTGAATGCCAGATCTCTTGAAAGGAAGGGGGCGCTGCACAGACTACCTCGCCGGCCAAAGAATTCTTCAAACTGAATTAGGTTCTAGTCGGTTATGCAGGTCATCTCACCATATGTTTTCAGGAATATTCATACAAAACATGTCAAAACACTAATAGAATCCATAAATACAGTAGTTAAAGCTACATCCCTTTCAACATTCCGTAATTTAGTAGGAGTTCAGCCCATGGTCTCACAACACTGAGTATGCCATGTTGAAGTCTCTTCCATCTTGGCAATGTAGAGACATTCTCACCAGTCTATGAAGTTCCCACAGTGCTCACTCTGATGAATGTCAGGCCATCCACAAACACCATGTAACTGCGTACTAAGAAGTGTTTTCCTCTAGGGGTAAGGAAAAGGCTCCAACATGCAGATACATGTTTTCAATTGTGGGTAATGCTCAACCAAACAACCAGAGTTCCCTATTTTGGAGGCATTCCCAGGTCTTTCAGCCAAAACTAATTTTTGATGTTGGCATTTAAAATCTACTGTGGCAAGGAACATGGATTGCTCAGATTTTACTCAATATGGTGGTCAGAAAGACAGGAGAGAGAACAGAAGCATCTAGCGCACAGGAAGGAGAGAGGATGAGAGGACAGCCAACAGAGAAACTGCTGATTCCAGGAATGCCTTTTTAAGCAATGTTTTCACTACCAGCACCTAGGCGTACCCTTATATGGCTGAGCCCTTTATTTATAACACCGTCAGCTCTCTGACAGGTAGTTTTACATGTTGCAGTACTGAGTACCAAATGCCTTCAGTAACATTCTGAGAGCAAGAAGCCAATTGAACACTATGTAAATTGGTTTTAAGAAAAATGTGAAACTGAGCATTCTGAGAGGGGAAGGTTTCCCATTTGAGGGGTATGACAGGACTCAATAAAATGGGTACAGGAGAAAAGATATCTGAATCTCATACTTTAAAAAAGATCAGGGTTCATTACAGGAAGAGTTTTGACTTGTTTGATACCTGCTTCTGCTGGTAAATAGAACGAATGATGTTTCCAGCTGAAGCCGTCAGTAACATGAAAATGCCTCTGGTAAACTGTATAATCTGAAACCAGACATTTTCATTTCCTCTAAAGTTTAATATTCTTAATGAGATTCATTTGAAAGTTTTTTTTTACCTTCTATTTCAAAGTTTTTTCACGTGTAAGTTAGCTCTGAAACAGTTAACTTACTTCCACTGCTAGCAGTGTTGTGTCATGGAGCCCTTGGTCTAAGCAGGGGTGTCCAACCCACCACCCAGGATGGCTATGATGCTGCCTAACACAAAATCGTAAATTTACATAAGGCCTTTTTTTTCCCATCAGTTTTCATTAGTGTTTGTGTATCTAATGTGTGGCCCAAGACAACTCTTCACAACTCTTCTTCTTCCAGTGTGGCCCAGAGACACCAAAAAGTTGGACATCCCTAGAAGGAGTTTTCATATTTGTCATCTCATTTCACTCCTCATCACCCAATTTCCAGGTGGTGAACCTGAAGTTTACAGGAAACCAATCAATCATCCAAGGTGAAAGAACCAGGAACTGACAGAGACATAACTAAAAATGGGCCTCTTATTCCACCGAGGCTTTTAAATATACACAAGCTAAATATCCCTGAACCTTCACCCACAACTATCCCCCAAGTTGACCCACTGACCCCAGCACTACTGAGTTCCACAGTGTAACCTATTCAGTTTGATATTATAAGCATGGACTGACAGACTGTGATCCTTATTTAAGGGCCCTGACAATGACTGGAGTAGACATGGATCCCAACCAAATTGACCACTGCTTTGAAATAACAATTGCAAAAACAGCATTCTGAAAGTGTCCCAAAACTCTGAAAAGAAGACTAACATCCAAAACCAACTTGTGATAAACCCCCTTTCACAGTGTAGAAAAGGTCTTTCAACCAGGCCTTTCCTATCAACTCCCCACAGGAACAAGGCCAGTGGAGCTGCTATTGACTTCTTTCTGGAACAAGAGAGGGGCTCAGAGAGGAGGGAAGGAGAGACTAGCCAACATGCTCCAGCCTGCAAAACTGAGACTTCCCTTTGAACCCAGGTATTCAGACTTCTGTGGAAGCACCTTTCCTTCAGATTTTTATTAGGGAAGGGACCTTGTTGATGAATCTGTCCAATGCCTGTATTTCTGTGTAAGCAAAAGAAAACCAAACCAAAACAAAACAAAGCACTGAGGAAAACAATTTTTAAATCAAGAAAAGTCCAAACTCAAAGTGTTTTTTTCTCAGACTGTTTTGATTTACATGAGGAATCTCAAGAGTTTCCATGGGATCAATGGAGCTGTATGATTTCTTTTCACAAAAATAGAACTCAAAACACTGAAATCAGGTGAATCATGCTTATTAGCATCTGTGGTGGTTCTGCTTGGCTAAGGATGTGGGGCTAATTAGGGGTGGGATGAGATTACCAAACTGAACCTAATGTACCCCCCTCTTCTAGAATTCAGTACAGATGTTGAGGAGATTCTTACTATGAGAATTATGGCTTAGTAGTTCCTGTGAATTTTTAGCTAAACATGGGTTTCTTCACTGCATTAAGGCACAAAACACTGCAAGGAGGACAAATATAGAACTGGCATAGCTTCCAACATGCCCAAATTTCCCATCTCAAAACAGTCATTTTCCTAAAAATGTCATAAGTATGGTGGTTTGTCATGAGCATCTCTTGCAGAAATCTACTACATCTCCAAGAAGACCCATTTTAAACAATGCTCCACAGCAATACAGGGGCCTGATTTTAGATTTCTGAATAATGTGACTAGGAGCACATAAAGTCACAACAACATTAAGTGCAATAACTTTCTATCCCCTTTTTGGTTACCAATATGAAATTTGCTGAAATAGAAATTGACAGTCCGAAGCTCCCTGGAATGTGTTGCAGATGAATTGAGTCATCCACACACAGTCACAAACACACAGACACACTCAGAGACACATGCACATACACACCCTGTGCATTTGCATGGACAGAGGGAGTTGCTTCCATCTGTGTTTGACAACACAGGGCAGTGGGTCCAAAGCTGAACACTGTTTATGAATACAACTTTAATTCGGGGGGATGCTAATTGTAGAGCAGTGGGAAAATGCTGGTGACATTTTGAATTTAGCAGCCCCACTGCCCTGATTAAAAAATATCAGCTTTCCATCTGCAAGACATTTCTAAGGTGGACTCCTTACAAATTGTTAAGGTTCAATTTGTGCACAGTTAGTTCTTTGTTTAATCGAGAAATCCGCCCGAACTCTGATTGGGCTGATTTCCCTAAGGCCGAGAGTGAAGGTTATTTCCTTATGCCTTTTGGGAGCAGCAATCTCTCTAATATGTTTCTGAATTATTCCAGACTTTGCTGAGGCTGAACAGGAGAACAAAGCCCTGGTTCCACAGCAGAAAGACGAACTGAGCTCCCAGCTGGGAAGGTTTAGGCAGAGATTTATAAGCACAAACACTGAAGAAATTTGCAAGTAATTGCTTGTGTTTGCTCTTTGTTGTGGCATGCAGTAAACTGGTATTTATTAAAATACATCAGCTAGGTACTGTTTATTACTCTCTCTCTCCTTGATGCCTTGTAGAAAAATAAAGCATTTGGCTTTTTTCATTTCTTTAAATTAAGGAGGCAAAGCAGTATTTCAAAGAATGAAGGAAGAAACTGAAATGGACACATAGGTTAGTGATACTGCCTCTTACTTAACTTGGAGTTCAAGCACAGTCTCTGGATCTGCTGTTCTCATTTAATCCTGTAAAAAGATTTTATTTTTCAATTCACAATGTCCCATGAATCCATTATTGGAGAAAAACAATGACCAATTCCTCCTATGGAATTTCTGTTATTGTTCTTGCATTGCAGACTGAAAATGTGAATGTTAAATGGGTTTACATTCAAAAGATACAAAACTCAGGCTCAGAAAGTCAGAAATTAATAAGAGGGATTTAAGACACAAGAAAAATACAAATATGTTAACTGGTTCCCATCTCTGAATTCCCCGCTAATCAGTTAGTTTGGGTTTTAATTTGGCCAAAGAAAGAAGAAACCAGATAGGTGATACTCCTTCCATCTTCCAACTTTGATCACAGCTCTTTTCTTGCTTCTGGGTTCGCATTCTCATGATGTACCCAAATCATTCCACAAGATACTTGAATACAATGCTTCTCACCTAGAGAACTTGGTAAAATGGATCACTGGGCCCCAGAATCTGCATTTCTAAAAAGTTTCCTGGGGATGCTGATGGTGCTATTCCCAGGGACCATATATTGAGAACCACTGATTTAGCAGGTAGACGGGCACAAGTTCAGAGCAGTAAAGAGGGGTAATACAAAAAAATACAGCAAATAATGACAACCAGATTGCATTTTTTCCTCTTTCCTCATACAGAAATAAAACAGCAGTGTGTTATTTTAGCCAACTAATGTCAGTTAACACCTACTTAACACACATAGTTGATGACACTGCTTCCATATAAGATTTTCAAGGACCCTCCTGCCTTTCCTTCCATCTGAAGGATGTGGATGGGCACAGTGATCTGGTAATGAGAACTTCCCGGAAGCTTCCAGTTTCTGTGCTTTTTCTTCTAAGAGCTGCACGATCCTCACATCGCCACTTCCTCCTGCGTCACCAACAGGCAACCACTCCTGGGTGGGTGTGCATACCTGGGCAGCACATGGTATGCAGTAGGCAGTCATTGTGGCCCTTTTCAAATTCTAATCACAAAAGTCAAAGCAGAACACAAGAACAGAGGCAGGCAGGTGCCTCTTCTTCTCCCTGGAGGCTGAAAACTCAGCAGAGCAACTTAGATTTACTGAATTTTAGCATTTGTAATTAAGTCAAAAACTTAAAATAAAAAGTTCCTGAGCAGTCACATCAGGTGGATGGTTGTTGAGGCCAGTACCAGGAGGGCAGCCAAGCCCACTGCCCTCTGATGGTGGCTGTGTATCCTGCAAACGAGCATCTTCGTCCTTGAAGCTGAGCACAGCAAGCTCTCTCCAATGTCATGACTTCTGAAGACCAGGAATTAATGACCAAAAGAATGTCAAAATGAAAATGCTATTAGATAAAATTAAGCTATACAAAAATACCAGATAGTATCCTTTTTTTAACTTAAAATATTTTATAGAGAAAGTCCTGGCTTTTACATACTTTTTCCAAACATAAAACCATCACCTCTTAGTCACATTAAATCAAATTTTCTATGAATTTTATTCAAGAAGAAACACAAGGTCTGTACATATGACCAAACTGGCAAAAAATAATATTACTGGTGCAGGAAACTAAACTGCTTTGTGCCTATTCTTTTTTTCCCCTTTTATTCAGTTTTACTGAGATATAATTAACATACAGTTCTATATAAGGTATAGTGCATAATGACTTGACATACATATCTTGTGAAATGATTACCACAGTAAGTTAACATCCATTCCTTCATATAATTACAAAAAAGTTTTTTTCTTCTGATGAAAACTTTCCGAATTTACTCTCATATGCCATACAGCAATGTTAATTATAGTCATTATGTACAAACTTAATCACTTAGGAATGGTAAGTGCTTCATACCAATAAGGGCTTCACAGCCCTGCTCCTTCCCTCATGACTCTGAAGCAGGTACACGGTCTAAGTAAGAAAACTGAGTTAACTGACTCATACAAGATACCTCAGCAAAAAGAAAAAAAATGGCTGAAAGTCAAATCCTGTTCTTTCTGATTACAAAAATCAACCTTATTTTCCTCCATGTGTTTAGTAGAAGCATGAAGCACAGAGAAAAAGGACTGAATAAGGAATATTTGTACTAGAACAACCAAGACCTTACAACCAAAATGGGCAAAAGGATATGCTTGGATATCAAATACTATACTTGTACTATTCCAAACTTCTTCTTTCACACCTCTACTGTTCCACAGTATTTATTACAAATGTTAGCAAAATGTTAGCATTCATACCAAGGAAAATCTATTAGAAAGCCCATTGTGGCATTTATTTATTTTATTTTACTTGTGTATCATTTTTTATGGGGTGACATTAGTTAATAGAATTATATAGGTTTCAGGTGTACAGTTCAACAACACATCATCTGTACATTGTATTGTGTATTCCCCACCCAAAGACAAATCTCCTTCCATCACCATTTATCCCCCCTCTACTCACCTCCACCTCCTACCACCCCCCTTTCCCTCTGCTAATCACCATACTATTATCTGTGTCTTTGAGTTGTGTTTTGTTTTGTGTTGTGCCTAATCCCTTCACCTGTTTCACACAGCACCACAACCCCCACCCCTGACAGCTGTCAGTCTGTTCACTATCTGAATCTGTTTGTATTTTGTTTGTTAGTTTATTTTTTCATTAGATTCAACACATGAGTGAAAGAAATCATATGGTACTTGTCTTTCTCTGACTGGCTTATTTCACTTAGTGTAATAATATTAATTTCTGGAGTATGCATTAATCAGCTCTTCAATTAACAGCTTCCATACTGATGAGGTCAATGGACAGACCAGACCAACCTTTTCACCATCCATGCCTGTACTCCCCATTTCTGAAATAATCAAGCTCTATCTACATTTCTATATCCTGAATCTGGTAATCTCAGATTAAGACCTTACTTTAAAACAAATGCAAACTCTTGACAAAAAAATAGTAATTTATAAATTTGGTGGTTATTCTAACAAATAATACTACTTTCACATTTAGGAAGGTCTGTGTTTTTGTTGACAACATACATCCAAATACATACACATTAAAATGCATACAAAGGTGTATATTTCTATTACCTAAAGAGATTCAAATATACAAAACATAATTGTACGAAATTGTCCTTACTGCCTATTGCTAATTCAGATTAGGCACAATATATGAGAAATAATAAATAAAAATTCTCCATATCAAATAATTTATCTGACCTTCTTTATCATATAAGGAAAATAAGTTCATTTCATAAGGATTCAAATTTATATTTAAGAAACTATCAACAATAAAGTATAAGTTAAATATGAATATAATGTATAATAACTATTAGGTGAGCAAATATACATGATCTTTTTAATTAAGACAAAAAATCTAAGTGCTTACCAATTGGGAATTTAAAGAAATTGATTCTGCCTAACTTGCCATTTTTATCACAGGTATTGATGATGAATATAATGTCATTGAAGAGATGGCTCCTTTAGTGCCATTAAAATACACAACTAAATCAAGAGATTTATATAAAGCAGTAAAAAAAATATGTTAAAGTGACTTTATTTGTCCATTGTGAACATATCTGGTATAGTTATTGAAGGTGTCCTGGCAACGGGAGCTAAAATAGAGGAACTTGTAAAATCAATAGAAGATGATGCAGTTGCCACCCAAAACTCACATTTTAGGAAGTATCATTGCATAGTGCATCAAGAAAATTTATGCACAAAAGGTTTAAAAATGGATAACATCATACTAATCATCATCAAGACTGAATTTTACAAGAACCATGCAACTGAATCATCACCAATTTCAGGAATTCCTTAAAAGTATTGGTGCTGGCTATAGCAATATCATTTACTTTGGGGAAGTAAGATGTCTAAGTTAAGGCCAAATGTTGAAAAAATTTAATGATTTGCAAGATATTATCGAGTCGTTTATGGTATCAAAAAATAAATTTGTGCCACAACCTGACAATGAAAACTGGCTTACAGATTTAGCATTTTTAGTGGACTTAACCACTCATTTAAATGAGTTAAGCATACATCCTCAAAGAGAAAACCAACTTATCGATACCATGTTTTAAATCATAATAGCATCCCAAATGAAACTGAAATTATGGCAGGCTCATATTAAGGCAAACAATTTTATGCCTTTTGACACATTGGCTAAATACTGTCCTGTGAACAGCGAAAAATATGCAGTCTTGATTTTTCTTGAAGATTTTATTTATTTATTTATTTATTTATTTATTTATAGACGGAGGGGAAAGGAGGGAGAAAGAGAAGGAGAGAAACATTAATGTATGGTTGTGTAGTTGCCTCTCAAGTGACCCCTACTGGGGACCTGGCCCACAACCCAGGCATGTGACCTGACTGGGAATCAAACCAGCAACCCTCTGGTTCACAGGCCAGTGCTGAATTCACTCAGCCATACCAGCCAGGGCTTGAGTTTCAATTTGATACAAGAATTTGAAAACAGATTTCAAGATTTCTGGGAAAATAATCAATATTTTGCTATATTTGCAACTACATTTTCAGTCAACATAAATACCTACCAATTTTCAACTGGAATGCATAGAACTGCAACTGTCATTCAACTTAAGAAAAAATTTGATCATGTGTCTTTACCAGACTTATGTAAGTTCTATCTTCCCAGAGACAAATATCCCTTGCCTCAAAATCACACCTTATTCATATCATCACTATCTGGCAGCACCTATAATTGCGAACAACTAGTTTCAAGAGTGAAACACATTAAGAGTAAAATCAGAACCAAAATATCTAAGGAGCACCTTGAGAACTCACTGAGAATCACAGCTACTTCTATCAAACCAGATACTGATGCACTAGTTTCTCAAATACAATGTCAAACATCCACTAGTTTTATGTTGCCCTCTTTTCTTTTCCTTTTATTAAAAATATTTTTAAAAATCAATGATATTTTATTACTTAAATATGTACAACTTTCTCTATTAGTAATCACAAACATGGGACCTGCTGGACGATTTTAAAAGATTATCGAAAGGGCAGCTGCATAATTAGGGTTATTATGTGAGGACTTTTTTGCTTATCTGTGGTGGTGGATATCATGAGAATTATGCATGGACCTTTTTTTTGCTCATCAGTTTTTGTTAGTGTTTGTGTATGTAATGTGTGGCTCAAGACAACTCTTTTTCTTCCAGTGTGGCTCAGAGATGCCAAAACGTTGGACACCCAGTGCTAACGGCTTCTGACTCTGGAGCAGGACAAAACCTCAGCCATGACCAGAAAGAAAGTGAAGCAAAGGGTTCTGAAGATTTGCTGATTGAATATCAGCAACCTGGAAAGAAAAGTGGCAAAGCAAGGGGCTGCCATGGTGCCTTATACAGGTGGCACCACTGTCTCTGTCTGGGCCTCTGGACAAAATCATGTCATGTAAACCTTAAAGAGGATTAATCCTCAAGGAGCACTGTAATGAAACCTTAAAAGACTGAACAACAGCAGCCTATTGCAGAGGAAGGCAGTCATCTGCTCCCCAAAGTCTGCTAGCAGAGTTACATCAAAGTCAATGGGCACCAGATAGCAGGCTGCTGCAGAAATCCCTTATCTCAGCTCCAGCGGGTGCGGCCGCTGTGATTGTCTTGAACTGCCACCTGTCCCAGGCAGCTTTGAAGGCAATGTTAAGCCTCTGATGGATCTGACCTCCTTGAGCTGAGATCCTTTTATGTCTTTCTTCATTTTCTGCCCTCCTACATTTTTTCCCTGTTGTGCACATGACATGAAACAAAGAAGTTCTCACTCCTGACTCACGGTCCCCAGCCATTTGAACGCAAAGAACAACAATGTTAGGGCTTATATTCCACCCGTAACATGAAGCCATCCTCAGGAGACAAGCCTCTTATTTTTTAGAGTATAACTAGACCACATTTATGTGATGGAGCTTTACCATCAGACTCTATGGTTCTGGGAGCTAAGATCCAAAAGCTGCATATCTGTGATAACTTAAAAACACAGGAATGATCCTATGGAATTTGATTAATAATCTCATTTTTAACAGGAAAAATGCAGATTCTAAAATATGCTTACCAAGTCATTGAACATTGAGACTTGAAAAAGGATAGCAATAAGCAAACGCCCTGAAAGTCAATTCAATTTAAAAGGCTTTTTCAAAAAAGATAATAGAATATACTGTAGGTGAGAAAAGTTTAAAACATGAACTAGTTGCCTCTATAGCCCTTCTCAGAGGCTGGCAGTATCTGACACTTCCAAATCATAGAGGGAGGAAGGGCTGTATCTGTGGTTCTCAGAAAAAGTCTGCCATTTAAGGAGAAAGAACACCACTAAGATCCAAATTCATTCAATACAAGATTTCTCAACAACCTATTTATGTTGTCACACAAGTCTGTCTCCATACATTGCTTTTAACAATGCTCACTCCTATGACTATTTCTCACAGTTAGTGAAAGTATAACACTCCCTACTGAATGGTGTGTTATTTTAACACTTTGCTTCATCTCACTAAAGATTTCAGGTAGCATTAACGAAATCATGTGAAAAGGTAAATAATACAAGCTAAACAAAAACCTGGCCAGAAAACAGTCTAGATAGTCAAGATCTAGAGAAAGTTAAGTAGAAAATATAGGCCACAGATACGATAGAGTTATAATAGCAGAGTAGCAAATTTAAAGTTGAATTTCCTGGTAGTCAAAAGGAAAAAAAGAAAAGCATCTGCATGATATTTCTTTTCCTAGGTATACAATTGTAGTCCTGTTTGTACAGTATTAAACCCTTCAAAAAAGTATGTACCTCACATGAAATAAGCCCTCAATTCTGTAACTGCCACTACAGCTTTCTTCTGGTCTGTCTTCCAAAATCCATTCATTCAAAAAAAGGAAAAGGGCCAGCCAGACCTGGGAAGCTGTGGCCTGCTTGGTTCTGACTTAGAGGACTTCCTCCAGTCCAAAAACAGTGAGATGCCACCAAAAATTAAAAAAAAAAAAATGAAGAAGAAGAATGATAAGAATAAGTCCAGAGCCAGACCTTGCTCACACCACATCTCCTTAACATTTCCCACACCCAGTGTGGCCTCGCCAACTCTGGGTCTATTCCACCTCTTTCAATTTTGATTTTTAGCTCTTCAATTTTTCACCAGCTTTTAACCTCATGGCCTTGTTCTCTGATTGACACAGGCTATCTTCCCATTTCTGACATGGCTCTCGATTACAAGCAGCCCTCTAGTAAGGACCTGTTTCAACTTGGGCCTGAGGAGCCCTTCAAGAGGTGGACCACTGTTCCCAGGCTCTTCTGTCTAAGCTGGGATAAAAATGTTTCTCCCTGACACCACAGCACATTACACGTTCTTCAGGGATGCATGATTTTAAAAAGGAACACACTAACATTTACTTCATGTAAGGGGGGCAGAGTGTATTTACAGCTCATAAATCTACTTATCTCCCTCTCCTCAATGACATCTCATTTACAAACTGTTGTTTGTACCTTCTATAAATGACATGAGCATCCCCACAGTTCACTATGCCCACCTCTGAAACAAAGCCAATTCCTACAGTCTAAATATTTAATATAGCACAAACTTAAAATCTTTAAACCCTAATAATACTTGGGACAGTATTTTCCAATTTAAAAAAAAAGGTGTCTTTTATATAATATTAACGATTTCCTCAAGTTTGCAATTTTTAACAGTACAGTGGTATTAAAATGAACCACTTTGAGAGTAAATTAAAAAGTTTTTTAGCTGATTTCCTTAAAATATACCTAATATTAAAAAAGAAACAAAACAAAGGAAAGCAAACATATATAGAAATATATATATTAGATTAGGAGAAAAAGTTTCCCATGCAGCAATTTTGTAGTAAATAAATGTGCACTCAATTTAAAACATATTTGACAATACCATCCATTTTAGTTGTTTGTTATGACATTAGACACAGCTGAACTATTTAATTTCAATTTCTACTGAACCACCATATTACACCATATTAGTTGCTTTTTCAAAAAGTCTACATGGGGTTCGATTCCCAGTCAGGGCACATGCCTGGGTTGCAGGCCATGTCTCCCAGCAACCGCACATTGATGTTTCTCTCTGTCTCTCTCTCCCTCCCTTCCCTCTCTAAAAATAAATAAATAAAATCTTTAAAAAAAAGTCTACATGGGTAAAAACTAAAAAACAACAACAACAAAAACAACCAGGGAAACTTTTCTCCAGAAATGAATGACTAGCTCTTCCAGTAGGAAGGAGTAAAAACTTTATGGCTGGGCTGGTAGTGTCGCTGGGAAGCTGTACTACATAGTCTTTGTGTATTATTCCATGAAATGTGACATAATTACTATATCTAGTTTTTATTCATGTAGGGCTTTTCCCAGTTCTTAGAATTAAATTCCATTATTTTCAAAGCTTCTCAAATTTATAATATCATAAGGATAAAATACATTCAAAAAGCTGAACATGAATTATAAAGAAGCCTTTAGTAGCATCAAAAAAAAAATCCTAAATGTGTAAAGGACAGTCCAGAGTCACACTTTCCTCCTATAAGTATCTTCTTGTAGTATAAGATGCAAAGTATCAGAGTGGAGAAAGTAACTGACAATGCTTGGATTATTCACAGAGGGAAAGCCAACTTGCTAGGCATTTTAGCATAGTCTCTCATTTAGTTCCTGTTATCCCAGTGAAGTCACCATTACTGCCCATATTATCAAGAAGAAGAGAAACCAAAATTAGATGCTTGCACAAGATGACACCATGAGAAGGCAACAGAGATGAGACTGGATCCTAAGGTTAACTAACTCTAGATCTTTCTGCAATACACTAAAAATGCAAAATATTTAATTTTTTATTTCCAGTTCAAGATGGCAACATGTTTCTCACCTGTCCCTTCAAAGACCTTTCTGATGAAAGTAGATGTTATAGTAATGATAAAAATACCAACAAATAATAATAAGATAGATGGAGTACTTACTTTGTGCTAGATATTTCTAAGAGTTTTATTTATATTAAATAATTCAACCCTCAAAATAAGTCTATGAAGCACGTGCTGCTATCAACCCACTGTAGAAATGAGAAAGCAAAACCTCAGAAAGGCTAAATAATTTGTCCATTATCACATTGTTAGAAGTAGCAGAACCAGGATTTGAACCAACACAGTCTGGCTCCAGAGCTCATACTTTGAACACAGTCAATGAAATAAATAAAATTAAGACAAAAATTTTTGACCCGTTTCTGCAAGATGCAAAGTGGCTAAGACTGGAATTATAACTGAGACATGTGGAGAAGAAGCAGCCCAGATTATTTATTATGGGAGCAAAGAAAGAGTTGTCAAACAGTCCAAGCAAGAGGCCTTGCTCTGGGCAAATATTTACATGGAACATCTGTGCCAGTCATGTGGTCTGTCTCCTGACCCACAGCACAGCAACATCATTATGCCCTGGAAAAATGAATTCAGCAAATATTTTGGAACCTTCTCCCCATCCCAGGGTTTTCAAGACATACCAGCTCTCAACTCAAGTGTTAGTACGGCAGGTTGGTGTAACCCTTGATAGTGGTTACAGCCTGAGCCATGCTGGTTCTCATTGCTCCCCAGCTTCAAGCCATCCTTGTCCTGGCATATGGAGGGTTCCACCTTATTTCCCAAAAAGAAATCCTGTCAATAAATATATGTTGTTAAGTAGTCCACTCTGAAGAAAGCAGTCTTCCTTATGTATGACTGAGCAAAAGAAACCTAAGGCAGCCTCCTTCTCCATGGCTTTGACATGAATAGACACCCCAAAATCACTAGGCTTATGAGGAAACTGAGGGACATAAATGAGAATGTCCAAAAGAAAAAAAATTGGCCTGGAGGAAACTTTTGAAGTGTTTTAAGAGTACAGTTGACCCTTCAACAACAGGCATTTGAACCTCACAGGTACACTTATATGCAAATTTTTTCAACAAATGCTGTAAATATATTTTCTTTGTCTTATGAGTTTCTTAATAACATCTCCTCTAGCTTACTTTATTGTAAGAATACAATACATGATACATATACAAAATATGTGTTAATAGACTGTTATATTATTGGTAAGGCTTCTAGTCAACAGTGGACTATTAAGTAGTTAAGCTTTGGGGGATTCAAAAGTTATACATGGATGTTTGACTTCACTGGGAGGGGAGAGTCAACTTCCCTAACACCTGTGTTGTTCAAAGGTCAACTGTGCTATGTACCAAAGATACTACAAAGGGAGCCAAATGAGAATTTTTTTAACTCCAAAAATTAAAAATGTCATTACTGAATTTAAAAGACCACTAAAGGCAGTGAAAAATGAATTCAAAGAAATTTCCCAGAACACAGAACCAAAAACAAACAGGTAGAGAACATAGTAGAAAAGATGAGAGACACAGAGTAATAATAACCCAGGAGGTCTGATATCCAATAAAGCAGAGTTTCAGAAAGAGAGAACAGAGAAGCCAGGACAGGTAAATGATTAAAAATATAATAACATAAAACTCATCCCTAGAGACAAAGAATGTATCTTCAGATTAGAATGGTCTACCAAGTCATAAGCAAAATGAATGAATATAAAATTAAATTTTAGATAACTATTATCTGGGGACATGCTTTCAGATCATTAAGAATAAAAAGATCCCCAAAGTTCCCAGAAGAAAAAAAACTATCTAAAAGGAATTCAAATCAAAGGGCCATCAGACTTCTCATCTATAACTTTGGATGTTAACAGAAAATGTAGCAATGCTTTCAATGATCTTGAAGTAGGGGCTCCGTTTTTTTTTTTTTTGGTGGGGGGGGTTGAGTTAGAGTTTTAGCTAAACTATCAAACAAAAGCAAGGGCAGAATAAAGATATCTTCACATAAGTAAAAACTCAGAAAGTGTACCTCCTTCATTGTTGGAAAGTTACTTGATATACTCCAATAAAATAAAAGGATAAACTAAGAATTACAAAGTCTTTTAAGACCCAGGAAATACTAGTTCCAGTCAGGATGATAGAGAAGAGATGTCCCAAGACACCTGATCCAGATTGCTTGGGAGAATGAAATGCCCAAGAAAGATGGGTGCTCCTCCTTAAGTACAAAAAATATGATTAGGAAGTTGGAGGAAAAATATATAAGGATATTATAAAGGGAAATAATAGAGGAAAAACTAAAGCAACTACAAAAATGCAATATGGTAGATATGCAAAGAATTACGTAATTAAGGGTAAGAACAGATAAACCACTTGTTCTTAATGCTACACTCATCACCATCAGTCCACTGACAGTCTAGAATGCTGGACTCACAAAGAAGTTGTGATCCTAACATTCTACTTCAATGCTGAGAAGAATTTACATAGCCGTCAGGCTGTAGATGCTTTATTAATTTTTAACTTTTAAAGTCAGCCCACATATAGGAACACAATAGATGTGGTGCTGATTGTGACATACCATGGAGAGAACAACGACTTTAACACGATAATAGAAAAACATGGCTCAGAAGATGCAATGGGCAGGGTGACCTAACACCCTCATCTTTTCAACTGAAAAATCAAAAGTTATATAAATTTAAGATGCTATTTAAAGTTATAAAAATAATCATTAGACAAATAATAATGTAATATGAATAATGAAAGAGGAGGGCACGGTGTTAGAAAATTAAAAGTTAACTTTCATACTGGAGAGTCAATAAATTGTATTGAGTGATAACATCCAGAGTTGATATGTCAGGAAACAAATACATATGCACATTCTGGACTTTCTACCAAAAAAAGAGAAGAAAAGAAAACAGGAAAGAGTGCAAATTATCCTTGGGACTGGGGCTGGAACAGGAAGGATGGGGCGACTTTAGCTTTCCATGCTAACTCCTGTGCACTTTATGAACTGTTGAAATGAGTATTTGTTACTTATAAACATAATTTCAATAAAAATAAAATAAATTCTTACATTATAAAGAGAATTTCAAGTTTCTTTCTGGCTCTTCCCAAATAATTACCATATATGAAAAAAAGGTTCAGCTTTTACAAATCTGTTTTTCCTTTTCAATTTTTATAAATCAGTTTCAAGAAGACAACTCTACTTGTACCTGACTCAGCTTTTCCAGTTTGGAATATCACTCTTGGTTAGAATCCTAGTAAAATCCTTTTAGAACTCCTAGTGGATTACAGGCTCACAGCTTCATTTATTCCAATTTGGCAACTTCAGAACATTAGTTCTAATTGTTCACCTAAACCTGACATCATCTGGCACAGATGAACCAACATTAACAGGTTGACTTTATAAAGCCTTTAACTGAGTTTAGAAAAAGACTCAAAAAGTGTTTAAAATAAAATGAGTTCTAAAAGAACACAAGAATCTTCACTAACCATCCTACCAAGAATCAACTGCTTCAATTCTCTGTGTATCACTATGACCCATTGTTATCATCCCCAGTGCCTAAAGCCTTTCCTACAATTTCAGAACACAAAAAGGCCACTTTCAATGCTAATTTCTAAAAGAGAAAAATTTTAGGAATATTTACTTTAAAATATTAAATTATTTAAAAATACAAATAAATAAAAAATATTACCTATGCCATCAGATTATGGGCAAAAAAAAAAAAAAGCTCCAACTCAGAATGTTTCCATTTCTAGCTTGGCTCTTTGCAAAATTAGGCTGACATTCAATTGAAACAAGTACTGTGAAATAAATATTTTACCTTGGTTTCAGATATTATTAGCTAAATAAGGACAAGTAAGGAAATGATATGCACAATTCTTAGTACTGCTGATGCCTGCAAATTCATTAATTCTAAAACTCAATCCACAACACAGCCTGCAGAGCTTCTCAGCCAGTCTAAATCCAAACCTAGCTCCTAACTCCAGTGAGTCTCCTCCACATACTCGTGTTAAGAGAAATTCACAACAGGAGGGTTCACACTTCACACATCCTCACCCTGCAGGATCTTGACTTTTCTCAGAAGAAGAGGTAAAATCAAGCTGTTTAACAAAGCTCCTAACTGGAATCTTAACCCTCATGAGAAAAAGTAGCAGAAAAAAAACTCCATGCCTTATAGTCATGCTAACCTGGGGGGCTTATTATGAAACAGACACATCAGAAAATCTAGAAATTAATGGCAGGTGACTGGCATTGAAGAGAAATGGCTTCACTGTTATCAAGAAGAAGGAATTTTTTTTAGAATATCCTATTGAAGTAGATTTCCAAAAAGAAAATATGAGGCCAACCTCCAAACTCATTTCCTCTGTGGGGCAGACAGTACCAGGTGCTGACCACTGGCCTCCATCATTACTGAGCTATTTCAGTCCCACAGTCTGGCAGCTGTGCTCTTGAACGGTAAGAATACAGAGCCACCAATATGATATATTAAGTTCAAATAACCAAGCATGAAAAGGAGTCATGTCAAGTGTGAATAACTAAAAACTACACATGAATGTTTCATGCCCCAGACACAGTTCCTTGATACTGTGAACCATCAGCGGACAGAAAAGAGAAGAAAAGTGTTTTTCAGCAACCTCTACGGTACACAAAAATGCTCAAACTTCTACCTGCCTTAGATCCGAGGGCAGGTATGTGAAAACACAGAAAACCTATTCTATGGCTTATTAGACTTTAAGGGCAGGAACTATGTTCTGGATGAGGATGCTCAGGTTTGATCAATCAAGGGGGAAGCGTAGTAAAGTCAACATTGACCAAGCCTAACTGTGTACCACCCCCACCCTGTGCCAGGACAGCACATTAAGGCACACATCACCAAAGGACCATGGAGAGGTTATGAGGCAGCACAAACTCAATACTGAAATATTAGCAAGGGTCATCATCAACTAATGTGAAATTTTCTCCCAAAAGTCTAAAATTCAGGGGAGCCTTCCAGATTGCAGCTTAGAACTCCTCATAAATTAATGAAAGAAAGACATGAAAGTTAATAACAGCTGGCATGGATTAAGCAGAAAGAAAATGCAGCATCAGTGTATGTGTTATGTGTCTATCTTAGAGTCTATAAATTTGCTATTTGGAAGGAAGAAGGGAAATGTTGAAGAGAAATTTCATACTGGATTTAAATTTGCCAGGAAGTCAGAACTGTATTATAAAACTCCCTTGGAATCAGAAACTGCTGTCCCCAGCCCCATGTCATGCTGTCCATCCTTCTATTTCATACTCATTGATAGGTTTCTTAATTGTTTTCATGTGTTGTTTCATGCAGTCTCTCCCCAAAATATAAAATCAAGAACCAGAATCAGACTTTTTGTTTCTTCTGTGTGTGACAGTAAGTCAATGTTGGGAAATCAATAAACATATCTAGTCATCTCTGTGCCCTCTCTAAATGCCTTGTAACCATTTTCCATAACTTTTAGACTTTTCTAGTTATAAATGTTGCAAAGACCCTGTAATCACCCTTAAAAGTTTCAATATTAACTTTTCATGTTTTCTTGATACAGTGTAACCTTTGTTACAACTTTTACCTTTATAACCAGATCCTGATATGTCTCAGGTCAAATCGAGTCTCCTAAAACATGTTATGCAGACAGGGTCAGATAGCTCACATTAGTCTTTACAGCAAACACCAGTCCAACCTGACTGTCCTCTCAGTCTTGTCCCTCCTTAGCATCTATTTCTTAAAACCAGTGATTTTCAGCCTGTTTCATCTCATGGCATGCAGAAACTAATTACTAAAATTCTGCAGCACAACAAAAAAATTATTTTTTGCAGATCTGACAAAAAAGGTATAATTTTGATTCACTCACACTTGGATGGCCATTACTGTGTTGGCTGTTGTCATTTTTTTTTTTTATTTGACAGTCTAAGGGGAAATAGGTCAGTATCCTGGCTTGACAGTCAGGTATTGCATGTTTTAAAAATTCTCACAGCACCCCAGTTAAAAATCCTGCCTTAAGCTATTCACTGAGAGATACTATGTGTGTGTTTAGTCTACACTGTTCCTGTTACTCATATTCAGTACTTTTCATCTTTCCTCATAAACCATTTCTCCAGCCCCTTAATCATGCCTAACTGCTTCTCCCCAAGATTCTTGCAGTTTATCTGAGACACCAAAGTCCAGACACTACGAACTTCCCACATTAATGGGACACCAAGATTTTTGGGGGGCAAAAAGGCCTGCATTTGTATTCCCTCCTCCAGCCCTCCCAATAATAGTCTAAGTATACTTATAAATAAAAGGGGTGCTCTCCCTGCCACTTCCTCTCCTGGATGGAGCAGGATGGTCTGCTGCCTGAGTATCACACAGAGGGAAAGGTGAGGGGTCACTGTCCCCAGACAAGGCCTAGATGGGGCCACATACCGTATCATCCTGGTGACATGTAAAAGCTTACTAGTGTTTTGTGGGGCAGGGAGGTTTAACGAGAAAAGTAGAAGAGCAAAGCACATGAGGCCTGCCTCACAATCTCCCAAAACTTTGGTCATGGAGTTCAAACTCAAACTGGCACTGTGCATCCAGTACATTCAGATGCTAAATGGGGTCTGTGCAAAAGCTAAATGAGATCATGTAACGGATTCATTAGCCCAGTGCCTGGCACACGGTAGATGTTCCACTTACTGTGGTGTCAGTGATTCCTCACGTACCTATCCCCCCAAAACAGAGAGAACCCAGAGGCCTCTCCATAGTTAAATCGTAGGTAACTTCTAATTGTTTAGGAGAGTATTAATTGAGAAAGAAGTTATCCTTCCCTCCCATGCAGCAATGTCAGGAGAGGCAGCACCAAGCATACCTGTGCCCTCCATGCTGAGATCCATTAATGAACGTCTAGAGACCTGAGCTACAGTCAGCCTGCCCTCCCACAGGCCCTCGAACCCCCTGCCATCATCACTTAACACCAATACCTGGTTCCAGCTGAGTTCCCAATCTCCCCCGTAATGAGCTAAACCACTGCCCACATGTCCAGGCCCCTGGACTGCCATTCTGAAGTCTCAGCAGTTCCAGGCATCAGTTAAGAATTTGAGCTCTGGAGCCAAATTATGTGGGTTCAAACCTTGCCTCAATCACATTTGAACCACATAAAAATGGACAACTTACTTAGCCTTACTGGACCTCCATTTCCTCATCTGTCAAAAGGAAAACTCAAGACATCTCTCATAAAAATGTTATGCTAATTTAATGAATTCAAGATTAAAGCCAGTGGCATAATATGGGACACACAGAAAAAGGGCTCACTTCTGATGTCTATACTTTCTGAGAGAGGGACCATTTGCCACCTGGACTACTGCAAGAGCCAATTGAGTAGCTACCCTAATGCTACACTCTGCCCCTTCATAACAATCCCCACACACCAGCCACAGTGATATTCTTCAAATAAAAATCAACTCACAGCACCCCCTCCATTGGCTTTCCATTGGCTCACAAGGTCCACCCAACCTTGTCTCACCCCTTTACCAGCCCACCAAACTAGCCTTCTCTCTGCTCCTGGACATGGCAACAGAAAATTAAAAAATTCTACTCTTTAAGTAGAATGTTCTCCCTTTACAAATTCCCATGACTAGTTCTTTTTGTCATTTGGGTATCAACTAACTATAAAGACACCTCTGAGCAAGGCCTGTCCTGCTCTGACCAGCCCTGCCCATTCTAAGGTCTATCAATCCACTGGAGTCTCCCGAGCACACCACCTGCTTTAGTAGCAGAGCACCAGCTACGGAGTTTCATGGATGTCTCTGCCCAAGTGTTTGGTGTATGTTCTCCATGACAACAAGGACTTGATTGCTTGGCAAACACTGACCATTCAGGGTGGGTAGCAGGGGCAGTGGCATTCTATGACATTCCTTACTTAAGAGGGTAATACAGGAACAGGAGTAAAATTTGAAATCTTGCTAAATTTGAAAGCAGGTTTATTTCATAAAAGCACACTGAAAGAGGGAGGTTTGTCTTATTTCCTAGCACCTGTCATGGGCACCTTTCTGCTCCTCTCTAAAGAAAGAAACGGGTGCCTCCTTTTATTCAACTCACAAGTCAGGAGCACAATCACAATTCATATTTGTGTCCCCATAGTGGGCAAGTAAACACCCAGCACCCTAGGAGGGCCTCCTCTTACCTGTACAATGTCAGCTGATTAGCCCTGCAGCCCCCCAACAGAGATAATCCATCTCCTCCTGAGGACAAGGGTCATCCCCCTTAAGACTCTTTCTGTCTAGGCCAGATTGCAGTTTTAGCCCACCATTGGACACCTTTGTTCTCATTTCCCCCCAGGGTAATAGCTACTGGATTTCCCAGCTGAATTTACTTTGTTATTTAAGACCCCTATCACCAACTTCACATTGGGCCCTTTGCACAATTTCTCTAGCCTGGCTGATGTTAGGGTATTTGAGAGTCCACCAATAAAATAAAACTCAAGGTTTTTGAAATTGTGAATATTCTATTTTGGAATTAAAATATGTCTTGATACAGAAAGCTCTTAATTCACTGGAAAATAAGCCACATTTATTTCTCAATGTTTGGGATTTGGATTTTAAGATCATAATATTGTGATTATCAGGGTTATCTCAAACAGAAAAGCTCAGCAGTTTGAGAACGAGTAGAAATGGATTTTGTTTTCACCAAGGGAAAATATAACATGCTACCTAGGGGAAGCAGCAGCTCTTGAAAACCAATGAAAAGGGAAGCCAGCCACAGAAGTGTGGACGGGCTATGGGGTAGGAATGACATACTTGCAAATTCAAATAAGGAGGTAAATTAAACTCTGCAACAGAAAAACTGTGGATCAATGATGGGAAACATAGCTACCCAAAGATCTGTTTAAATATTAAAAGGCAATTAAACAAGTCTTAGGGATCATCCTGACTGGTGCAGTAGAGGGCCAGCTCCCCCTGGAACATGCTGGCCTGCAAATATTCTGTCTCCTGCCACTCCCTTCTCTGAGCTCCACCCTTCAACCAAAGAGACTTCTCAGTTCCTCACAGGTATCAGGTTGTCCTTTGGCCTCCAGATCTTTGCAAACATTCCTCTCTACCTCTTTGCCAGGGAGTAGGTCACTTCCTCCAGGAAGCCTTCTGGACTCATCAAATCTGAGTCAGATATGTGTGTTACCTTCTTCCAAAGGACCCAGCTTCATTCTCTTGTGACACATCCTTTGTGTGGACTTTCGCATTGGCTTATCTACTTGTTTCAATGTCCCATCAGCCTGTAGCTCCATGGAAGCAGGGACCTTGCTCTGTCCAACACTGGTGAGCACTTAGGAGACCTCATTAAGCATGCGCTCAACTAACAATGACAGATGAACAACTGAATGAATCCAGATCTTTTCCTTATTTTGTTCTAAGGAGAAACTCATCAAAAACTGAGTTTAATAAAAGGCCTCAATCCCCAAAAGGAGGGAAGACATTCATTGCAGGAGAGCCCCAAAGTGGAAATCCAAGTGCAAAAGCTACTAGAATTGAGGAAGCTGAATACTTTTCAAAGAGTGGTACAAGAATCCAAACTCTACCAGAAATAGGAAGAATGAAGCAATAAAATGCTGGATCAGTTACCCTATATTAAACCAAACTGCAAAAGGCACAAGAGAGAAAATGCAGCCCTTTCACTAAGAAGTATAATGACATAGCACAAATTTACACGTACAGATCACGAAAGCTAAAGCAGGAGATGCACCTTTCAAGAGATGTCAAAGGTAACATTCTTTAATTATATAAGAAAAAGGAAGAACCGAAGATAATGTTGAAAATGGGATGGAAATCTACTAGGAGATGGCTATGAAATAGCAGAAGTTGCTGTGTTTCTCATGGTTTATTCTACAAAGGAAGGAAGGAAGAAATGAAGGGGGAAGGGAAAAAAGAAACTATTAGCAACTAGGAAAAAATTGTGACTTGCATTGAGTATGTGCCAAATTAGAAAAAGAAAAGAATTACATGAAATATTTAAATGACTGGATTTATGTTCCCAAATCAGTTTGTCAATAAAGGTTCCTGTTACATGTATACTTGGATGTTAACAAGCTGGAAAGATGCTACCAAAATCATGAATTACCTAGAGGTTATTGAAGATACGACAAATCACTGAAATTTGAAAAAGGGGAAAGAAATATCATGCTCACCTTCACTACAGGAAAAATACATACCTGCTCAATTTAAGATGGCTGTCAAAATGAGAGAAATGTCTCTCCTGTGGTACCCCATGGGAACTCAGAATGAGAGTCCTCATTCATATCTTTGAATCAAGTACCGATTTATTCCAAAGTAAGACAATCCACCACATGTGAGAATCCTAGAAGTGCTAAGTGTAGGTATGTATGTGAAAACAAATATTTTTGACGTTTTAAAATGTATAATTTATAAATGTATAATTATGTCGTAAATACTTTAAACCCTGCTTATTTTTAAAAAGGACTGGGTAATTAAGTTTGGATCATAGACCGCATATAATGACTAAGTTGTCAAATGGAGGTAGAAGCATCAATCTCTTCAGGTGCCAAGTAGCCAACTCTAGCCCGCAGGCTCTGGACAAACTTCATCTCTGGAGTGACTGAGGTCAAGCTACTGAACATTTTGCCCTTCTCTGCCTTAACGTGACATTAATATGCCTTGCTGGTCCTACCCTAGGAATTCTGGTGGATATAAGAGCTCAATACTGCCCCTAAATTACCACGTTATTCTGTTAAAAAGACGAATTTCAACCAAATAAATATGAAGATGAAACTGGCTTTATCAATTCATGAAACAAGCAGCATCCCATCTAGAAATTAAAAGGGTGCTCTAAGGAGTTGTACAGGATAAAGGGTTTTATAGGAAGAATGTGGTAGGGTGGGCAAGGGAGCTATTATTGAAAGAAAAGAGTATTTGGGGACCAGGACACCTTTTCTTTGAGGGAAGAAAAGTGGGAGGGTGTTTATCATGTAGACTGCCTCTTCTTTCTATACAGCATTGAGTGAGCCAACCAGACAGATTATCTTACTGGTGCTTGACCCGAATATTCCATACTAGTGATTAAGATTATGTTTCTGAAAAACATTGAAATTGGAATTAGATCAGGTATTGAATCTAGGTTTGGTTTCAATGGGCTTTTAACACAAATGACGCCTTTTAGCCTATGATTTTTTTTTCTTCAACAATCTAAAGATCAATGTACATGGACAACAAAAGGACATAGCTATGATGAGTTTAAAGGTGAGAATAACACATCTACTTACTGTCAGCGTAGGGAAATATCCTTGTAAGATGAAACTTAAAAAAAAAACTTTCAAAGAAAGTAGACTTTAGATAGGGCTCAAAGAATAAATAGGATTTGAAGGTGAGGAAGAAAGGCAAGAACTATTCTACAAGGAACAACAGAATGAGCGGTGCAGCCTGAACAGTTGGCCAGAGGAAGCCAGACTTGCCTCAGCAGAGGACTGTGTTAGCCATCAGTGGAAGAGAAAGCTCAGCCAGTGTACCAGCTGGCCAACTAATTTTCTCTACAACATGGTTTCCCTTAGCCTTTTCTTTCTAATTCCTCTCCTAAGTGTCCTTTGGGCTTCTCCCTGGACCCCTCTAGTAAATATATCACCAAAATTCAATGGATAAAATCAGTAACTGATTTTAGAAATGCTATAGTGCTTTTTTCACCCTTGGTTCCCAGTTTCACTTGCTGTCTCCCAAGATCAATATGAAAATTTCACTCACATTAGGCACAAGAGGAGTCAACATTTACTGGTAAGAGTCAATGGGAACTCTAAGAATTATCCCAAAATTTCTACCATTTTCTGCAGTTATCTTTCAATGTAGCTCTTTAAAAAAAATACATGGAAGTGGCTCATTGTTTCTAGTCTTCAAGCATTACCTCAGGGTTTCTGAAAGAAAGCTTGGATTGTTATGTCAAATTTCTAAAAGAAAGACAAGAATAAACAGGGAGCTACTCTTAAGCTCACACATAACAGTTTTGCAAAGATTCACAGACTTGTTTTCATTTCCCTTTTCAGTTTCCCATACAACTCAAGACTAATATCCAAAAAAGCAAGATACCTAGCAAAGCCCTCAGACTATGACCCAACATCACTCTTTCAGGTTTAAACAGTCTACTGTTCCAAAGGAAAAAAAAAAAAAAAAGAAAGCCAAAACACTCCTGCTGGGTTAATCAACTGTTCTCCAAGAGGTAAAGGTAGCCTGGATGAGGACAGAGCTGTGTGCTCGGAAAACTGTCACTGCCTTTGCAGTTTGTGCAACACCAAACTATTCATTTGTGCCTTGTAGGCATTTTTATCTCTTACTCTGCACAGACACTCCCATAGTAAGAGAAATGTGAGCAGGTGCACCTATTAAATATGTAAAATACACATCTTCTCTTCCATTCTATTAGAAGACGTATTTCTGAAGAGTATAGAAAGTCACCTAATATAAAAACAGACAGGTAGGAAGATAATCTTACATGAATTTTTTTAAAGAATTCAAGTGGTCTCAGGACATTAGCATTCCACAGAAAATAAATACACACAATTAAAAATTCAGTTTCTTTTCTTTAAGCTACTTCCTCAGGTTTTGCTAATTAGCAACTAATAGTACAGTCATTTGAGCTGGGAAACATAAGGAAGAATACCAGTGGTATGTTTTCAATCACAGCATTGACATGGAAGAATGAATCATATTTTCCAGGAGGAATTACTGCTTGGGAGAAGTTGAGAGCAGAAGAAAAGCAGTCTTCACATAAGTATAAAATTGTAAAAGAGACCTGAAATTTTAGAAAAGGGGTCATCTTTCTTTCCCCTTTAACAAAACCAGCAGGGAACCTATCGGGCATGACTGGTAAATCCAAGAAACTCCCCACAAAGAGCTCTGCAGGAACAGTTAGAAAACTCAACTCTTCACAGTTAAGACTATGACAGAAGACAATGAAACACATGTTTCCTGTAACAAGGAAGAGAATAAAATTTAAGTGTCACCCCTAGGTACTGGAGTACTTTAACTATTATGTCACCTGCCTTGCAAGTTTATAAAAGAATAAATGCATGGCAGTAAGTGAAAGTAGGAGATGATGGTGGTTTGAAATATCTGGCTACAGATGGAACAGAAGCAGCATAAAACTGCTGAGAAATCCCTGGGCAGGAGATGGGGGTCCTTATTGTAACTAAAGTCAGCTCCCTCAAATCCGGCCCCTCCCATGCTCTCCCCAATTATCAAGTGCTAGTGATCCTGCTGCAGTGAGGGGCACCACACCATGTCTGAGCCATGCAGCCTGAAAGTCTACTTTCTGGCCTTGATATACAGCCCTTCCACAGTTCCCTTCATGAGAGAATAACCCCCAAAGCTCCCACGAGGCAGATTTTATTCCAAACATATGTTGCGAATGTTTGAAGTACCCATTATCCCCGAGTTTTCTTTTTCTTTTTTTTTTAAGTCAAACCCACAAAACCTAAAATACTTTGAATCCTGCTTAAGTGCAATTTGTGAAGATGCAACATTGTATACCCAAGTATAATAAAGTCTTGTGCAATAAAAATTTCACAGACGTCCTTCCGAGGGGAAAAAAAATGATTTTCCGTTTTCCGGTCTTACAGGAAGCCTGCCTGCACATTAGAAACACAAAGTTATTATATATAGAAGCACAAATTAGGATCTTGGAAAGTCTGCATTTTCCAACCACAAAGAAATGAAGGAATTACTGTGAGTGTGCAGATACCCAGCTACACTGCGTTAGAAGAGTCTTTTCTCTCCCAAAGCCTGATGGAGCTGGCACAAGACTCAAAGGAAAAGGGAATGGCCTAAAAAGGTGTTTCTGAACCTTGAGTGCTGAAGGTCTGCAATGAACTTGTGTTACTGACAATGCTGCAGGACTGAGACAAGGTAAAAAAACATAATCACCTTTTACATCTCGTTTTTTTAAATTATTGGTTTTAGAAAGATAGGGAGGGGGAGGAGGGGGGAGAGAGAGAGAGAGAGAGAAAGAGAGAAGTATCGATTTATTGTTCCATTTATTTTTGCACTCATTGGCTGCTTCTTGTATGTGCCCCAAGGGGAGATCAAACCCACAACACTGATATATCAGGGTGATGCTCTAACCAACTGAGCTACCTGACCAAGGCAAACTTCTACATTTCATTTTTAAAAGATGGTGCTTTTCTTACATACTAAAAAACTCTCAGAAGATGTATTGACTTTAGCATCACATCAGTTATTAGCCTTACTGTTTAATCCAAGCCAGACAAAAACTAACAGATTTTATTATAAAGTACCTAAAAGATACTGTTAATACTAGTAAAAGATTAAGTAATCCAACAGGGTTCTAGAAAAAGTAAAGTCATATCCTATCTGACTCCTTGAAACTTAGTTTAGGACATCTTTAAGTTATTCAATATAAATAAATAATATTGCACCTTTCATTTTACACATGTACTAAGTTTGTATTTGTTACATAAAACACTTTATAGTGAGAATTTAAAATGTTAAAATTTCTCAAATTCACCTAAAAGCTTAATTTCTTTACTTACAAAACAGGAAAAAAATTTAGCCAACCCACTAAGATTCCATGAGAAAAGGCTATGTTCAGAAGGCCACAAAACAGAGTTCTGATCACACCAACGCTTGTCCTAAGGCTTATAAACCTCCACTCCATGTCTAATCTATGTTTATATGAGACACTGACCTCAGGGAGGTGGGTGAGCAGGTCTGGCAGAGAAAAGGCAGTCTACCCTGAACCAAACACAACTGCAGCACTAACAGAAATAACTTGGTTTGGAGAATGAACTTATCAACTACAGATGATGATGAAGATCATGAAGATGATGAACAGAGAAGGAAGAGGTGGGAAATAGGAATAGGAAGAAGGAGTCAGAGGACAACAACTACCATAATACTTTTGAGGCACTTGCCATGAGCCCGAGATTTTATTAAATACTTTTATTTGCACTGGCTCACTTAATTCTCAAGAGAACACCATGGGACAGGCAGTCATATATCACCCCCTTCTACAGTTAGCAAATGATTCTTAGAAGGGTCACCACACTTGGTAAAGGTCACACAGGCAGTAAGTGACAAAGCTGGAACTTAAACTCAAATACCCTGATTGCTAAATCAATCTGTGTAATCTCTAGGACTCCTTGTCCATATTACGTGAGAACTAGGGACATTTATTGAAGATACAAGAAACACTATACATAGGACAATGACACCTCAGTCCCCTTCAAAATAGGCACCTTGGGACCTCATGTAGTTCTCCCAACTGCTATCAGCTGCTCCATCCTATTTCCCTAAATCACATCAATTGTTTGAAATCTCTTTTCCTTTCAAAAGTGATTTTACTTTCGGGAAAAGCCAGAAGTCACAGGGTGCCAAATCTAGACTATGGGGGGGGGGGATTGAGTCACCTGGGTGATTTAATGTTTCACAAAAAAACTGTGCATAAGACATGAAGCATTAACAGGTGTGTTGTGATGAAGCTGCCAGTTACCATTTGCCCATAGCTGCCACCTTCTGAATCATCCAAATAGTTTCTGCAGAAGAATTTTCAAGCTTAATGCAAAATTTGATGCAAATGTGTTGCTCTACTCGCTCAGTCATTTTGAATGTGACAGCCACACAGTACACATGCTCACTCAAGGGCATCTACCACCCCCACTGACTAGTACAATGAAGTTGTCATTGTTCACACATGCACATTCCAGTCCACTCTCCTTGGCTATCAGGTTACATCAATGTCGTGTAAACTGTTCTCATTCTATTAACAATGGTTGGACTTTTTCCTCACAGACCGCATATATGTAATGATATCATTTATTCATGACCAATTTAGGCACTATATTGGAATGGTGGGTCAAATAATATGTGCCATTTTGTAACAAACAATTTACATAGCTCATAAGTTATCATGTAATTTTAATAGTGATTTGAACAATATTGTGGGAAGAGCTAAAGAACAGCTAACCTATTGGTGCTATGCCCTCTAAACAGAGTGATAAATGATTTCTAACTAAGGCCAATAAATAAAAATGCAATGTAGTAAACAGAAATGTGCTCAGAGAAAAGCCCTATGAACACTATTTTAAACTCTCATTCCTAAAATAAAAGAAAATGAAGTAACTTTTTAATGATGGAAGGACAGAAACATGCATACTACACCTCCTCATTTCTGCAGCTATGGAAGCAATGCAGCAACAGGACTGATAAGTCCTTTTTAAACAAAAGTTGTACTTTTCAAGGATCCATAAAACCTTTTCTTCCATACTTCTGACCACTTTTTAAAAAATTCTCTCTCCACTTAAACCAACAATATATTGTAGAGAGGGGGCAACAGCTGAAACTTCGGGCTGTGCGAGGCCCTTTGATCTGAGGCCTGGTGAGGCACAATCGCCCTCTGCTGCAAGCCAACTAATGAAGAAATGGAATTAGCTTTTAGCCTGGGCACTTTCTTGAGCAAGAAAACATGCACTAATCAGCTCTCCACAATAATCAGTCATCTGGCTAATGACCTTTTGCCTTAAAACACTAAAATTTCTGAATGATGTGGATAAAGGGAAACAAGAACCAGTCCCCCATTCTGAAGCTCAATGGATCATCTGGAATTGCAGCTGGGAGGGTTAAATGGCATGTCTGTATCCTGGCAAAGTGATAAATCTGTAATAAAGAGCCACAAACTTTGGCACCTCAATACAAACTTCATTATTCCACAACAAAATTTTTTAACTAGAAAGAGGCCAGAAATAAACTCAACACATAATATTTTTCTTTATATTCTGCCTTTACAAAAAAACAATTACATATCTCTGTTCAGAGTCCTCGTTGATTTCTTAAATGTTATTAGTGTTGAAAAAAGAAGCTTCCAATGTTTCTGACATACTGGTTAGAGAAGAAAGTACAACATGTAGGAAAATCTTCCATGTTAAGGAATTTAGTACAGATTTGTTGAAATAAGTTTGTTCTTCCTCAACAATTAAGCAAAATTTCATTAAAAATGGGAATTGCTGCTGTTAAAGATTTCAGCTAATGCAGCCCACTTTCATTACTCCCCCATAAACCAGTTTTCCTCCTGCAGCACCTAGCTGGGTAAAGCAAATTTTGTTCCAGTTGCCAGGAAAGATCCATGTGAATGAGCCACAGATGGTCACCTTCCTGAAAGCCACCCACTGAGGCCTGAAGTTACTTAGAGATAAAAGGAAATGTCTCTCCCTAAAAAGAATGGACACAAACTGGGAGAAGTAAGAAGAAAGGTGGAAAGTAAATAAAACACTTATATAAACTAATGTAAGCCAAATAATTCATAATGCCTATGTGCACACACACATACAGAGACTCCCATGGCTTTGGAACACATGCTGTGAGACAGGACCCACTTACGGTAGTGAGGTTCCACGTAACCGTTCCTGGGGTCCATGGCGAACACAGCCCCACGGTATGGGACGGAAGGCTCAGCCAAGTGCGGCAGAGACCCATGGATCTCCTTCTTGATCAGTGAACCCCTCTCGTCACTAGATGTTGAAGGCTCCTCACTGATCTTGCTGAGCCCCTGGACACTCTGTGGCTGCATAGTGACTGCGTTTCTTCTCTCTCTGTGATAGGTCTGTCCAGGACTTTCATCCTCTAAAGAAAGAACATAAAAGCTCTGTGACCATTTAAGGAACAATTCAAAAATAGTCATCAATTAGGTCCCCCTCCAAAGAAGAAGCCATTTTCTCGTTCTTGGCAACTTGGAAAGCTACACCATGATGAGATGTTCTTCACACAAAACTGATTATGAATAGGGTCTAAAATAAAAATGGAAGGATGAAGGGGCGTTGGAAATGAGCCAATTAAATTGAGACGTAGTGAGAATCAGCAAGTTATCACAAGCTTACAGCTGAATCTGCTAGTGAGGCTCTTCCTAACGGACGTGCCAATGCCCCTGCAGGTCCCACTGAGACCAGATGAGGGGAACCTGCCACCCGAGAGCTGTGGGTGTGCAGGTTCCCCTCATCTGTATGAGGAAGCTGGGCCTCTAGAATAACAGGAGCCTGGACACTCACTGAGACTCTGGGTGATCCTGGGGTTGGAGGAGCCTCTGTTCCTCAGTGGATGACCTCTTAGAAAGTAACCCAGAGGTTTCTGTGTTTGTTTTTGTGTGATTTGTAACCCAATGAGAGATTTAACAGAGTAAGAAGTGGCACAGAAAATCCACTGGTTACAAAGGATAAAGGTGTCAATCATGGAAACCACCAGAATCCTTTGCAAGACACTTCCTGATTCGGACCACAGCACGGAGCTGATAACTAAAAGGAAAAAGTAATGAGGGTGAAAGTTCAAGTGTGAGAAGGCTCTGGGGTAAGGAAGGCATCCATTATGCTGATACACACACACACACACACACACACACACATACATATGTACATGCTCTAGGTGGGGTCCAAGCATTGCCTCAAACATGTAAGAAACATTAATATAATGACATTCCTCATATATTTGATACCCCAGCTCCCTAACTTTCCATCTATCCAATATGGTTCTCAGCAAATGGGATTGTATATCTTTCTACAATAGCAGATCAAAGAAACATGCACAAAATTAAACCAAACTGGCAATCTGAACCCACAACAAGTGAACTAATTCATCTATTAGAATTATACACATACTCCAAAACTACATATGCCAAGCAAGCTCTGCATTTAAATAACAGATATCCTCTGAAAGATAAGTGCTGATGAAAAACAAAGTTGTTCAGGCACTGCTGAGACATCTAATCTGAAAATTCCTGATCTGAAAAACAAAACTATATTTGAGTATAAATAATAATATTGTTATACATTTTACATGGACAAATTTTTATCGTATCTCAAAACACAAACTTATCTTTGAAGTATTCCATAAAGTGTATATGTCTAGGTGAGAGACTCTAAAAATCAGAGAAAGTATGCTTTAGTAGTTTTGTAGCTGCTTGTACAAATTCAGAAAGAAATATACCTATAAACACAGACAAGCATCAAAATACAAACTAATCACTATTGCTTTGTGTTGACTAATGACTTAAACTACCAAACTATCTAAAGCCAACAGTCTTTCTGCCTATGTCTAGGACTTTAAGAAATAAGCAATGAGTTTTTTTCAGCCTAAAAAATAACTGGGCAAAACAGTACAAACCATGATGTACATTTTCGTTTTTAGTGAATTTGCTAACTACTACAGGTTAACTGTGAAACATTATTTTGTGCAGATCCTCACCCCAAATCTTGTAATTATGGGATTAATTATGTCAAATAACTACTAAGAATAGTGTAATATCACATTTTTACACATTGATCTTTACAAAAGCAATTCAAACCATGCTTTTGCTAATTTAAAAACAAACTACAGAAAAACCCTACATTTTTATTTTCCTTCTGATTAATATTTAGCTAAAAAGCATAGTCCACCCTTGTACTTCATTAGCAGTGAAGTTGCAAGCCATAGAATAAAGGCTTGCAATCACATAAAAGCAAAAAGGTGTCAAAAACACTAAAACTCTTAGTTTTATTAAAAATTCTGTAACCAACAAATGGCCAAAGTCATCTTTTCCACTAATTTATGCCTGTATAAAACCTTTATTTCAACTTGAATGTGTAGCACTGAGGTGCAAATGCTATAGAAAGGACCTTCTTTTGGAAAGCCAGCAAGCCCTTACCAGGAAGGGCTGAAATGTGTAATTAGCATTCTCTAGGAAAGGTGAATAACCAAGCTTTACTAATCTCTTCCAGGTTTAAAACAGGATTCCCTTGACTTACTAGTCTTAGAAGAAATTAACTCTTCTTCTCTTAAAACTGTACCACTAAACTGAGTGAGGTTTTTTGAAGCCATGCCTTTGTTATGAGCATTTGAATCCAACTTCATGAGAAACTGAATAATTGGCAAGGTCTGTCCAGAGTCCTCCCATCTCCCCCCACAGTCTCCTGGGAGAAGGAAGTTTGAGGGGGATGTGGAAAAAGGCCGTCTATTTAGCTAAATGATTCTTTTTTCACAAGTACTTAACTTTTAAAAAATAAATTATCTTGTTAATGAGAGTTAAGCTAACATATGAACATTAAATTTATAAAAAGAAATAAGCAATGCTCATATACTTAATGGAAAAAATTAACAAATTCCCTTAGTGAAGTAAAAAAAATGCAGGCTTTTTTTTTATGTGGAAACTTTCATCAGTGTTACTTTTACAATGGTTAAGTCTACCACATTTTTACCTACCCTCCCTCTCCAAAACATTCCAGAAGACAAGTATTTTGTGAAGTTTACCTCTTGTACTGAGTTTCTTCTGATGGGTATTCAGATAAAAACTTGACAGTAGACATGCTCTAGAATACAAACAGCTACAGGGCTTAAAAGCACATTCTCCCCAGTAAAACCTTCCAAGCAATATTCCTGACTGCCCTTATAAATTTAGCAACCACCTCAGCAAGCCAAAAGACAAAAGCTGTCTAATCTTGTTGAGTTGAACCAAGTTGTTCAATAAAGTTTGAGAGTCAGTGCAGACAGCTACACTAGGCCAAATTATTGACAGAAACATACTGTCCACCATGGCAACAAGAAGTCCACTACAAAAATGTAAGCAAATGACCCACTGCTACAGGAGCATCTGCCAGTGTACTTTAACAGCCAAAGAGGAGGCAACTGTTCGGCTTCTTTATGTTAAACAGTTGCATGCTTATGGGTCACACCAAAATGTGCAATTCACTAAAAAGTTTCAGGAAAAAAATACTTCCTTCTTTCTTTGTATCTGTACTTGAGTGGAAGTTAATGAATCCCTGAAACAAATAAAGAGCTGCCCAAACATCATATTTTAGAAACTGTTCCAGATTTTACAAACTCACCCAAAGGCAACTGACATCAAGGTGGACATTCTAGTGCCATAAACTCTAAGAACTCCAGAGTTCCTTCATCTCAAACACTGTTCAGACTGTTTACAATAAATATTAAAAGAAAGTAATCCTGTTGGGTGAAACAGGACTAGAACACGCACTCCTCCTGTGCACTGCTCACAAACTCCTGACAATTTCTCATTGCAACCCAGGAAACAGTGTATATTCACCTAAGACTTGTATAAAAATAAAACCCCTACACTGCATCACTAACTAGGAACACTTCTTGTCACCCTAAAAAATTAGCTGATTAGGAAGGAACTCATGGTAGAAGTGTTCACATTTTATTCAATTAACTTCAATTTCAAACAGTTCCTTTAAACCCCGTTTTAACACCATTACTCTTTTCTTCCCCCAAGACATAGAAGACAGAGTGTAAGAGAAGCGACAATACTTACAACTCAGTCCCCAGGTTCTGGCTGGCTACTTTCTGCAAACTTCTCTTAGTGGGCTTTCTCTAGTTGTGCAGACCCTCTAAGAACATTCTTGGTGTCTCCCTGCCTCCCTCTCCCCCTCCCAGGCAATGCTGCTCCCATCAGAGGAACTAAAAGTCGTTGAAGCCATGCTAAATTTAACAAGCTCATTAGTATTCTTTCTGAGTGCTTCTGAGTGAACTCTCTCTATTCAAGCAGATCTCTCCAGGAGAAGGGTCAGGCGGCTAATCATTAAATCAAACTAATGTCACCCTATCACAATCAGCCAGAGAGAAGGAGGGTTTATTATTTCAGTTTATGCTAAATAAATGGTTTTACAAATGGTCCCCAAGCAAGGTCAACAACAGCTTCAATTACAAGACAAACTTAACAAGAGATGCTATAAACCAAGTACTCTGTATTGACTTAAGATCAGGCTCAACTCCACATATTGCCACTAGCAGGGTAGTACAGGAATGCATATTGTAAAAAAAAGGAAGGGGGTAGCTTCTTTCTTTGCCAGAATTTGCGACTGCACAGCAACTCCTCATTCACCTCTCTCCAACCAGCTAGCAGCTCAGCTCAATTCACCCCACACAAAGGCTAGAGCCCAGACCTCAATGGACCGAGTGAAACATGTTCAAAACTAGGCTCTCTATTGTGACTGAATTTCTTAACATCTTTTCAAAAAGCGGAGAATGCCTTGAGGCTAAAGGAAGAAACAGGCTAATGGTGAATTGGGAATTCTGAGCAAATTTCAGAGCCCTTTCCTCCTAGCTTTTGAGGTTGAAAGCAAGCTCTTTCCTTTCAAGTTTCAAAGTCCTCCTTCCTCCCGCAGTGTCACAGAAGGATTTGAAAAGAAGGTAATTGTGCTCACAGTCTCCCTGATCAGAGCTTACGTCCTATTTCTGGTATTTCGGAATACTTCTTGCAATAATAGTGCATATAGCTCAATCCTTTAACCGGCCTGCACTCTGCAATTGCTCATTAAATGAACAATTGCAAGTATAAAATGCCTTTTATGTTCAAGGTCTGGATATAAGATAAGCATTCTAGGACTCTAAATTTGGTTTACTAAGGAAACTTTCCATCATTAAATTACAAAACTGAAGTCAGAATACAGGCTTTCCCAGAAAAGTGGCACTCAGATTTCAGCGAGCCAATATGAAGGGAGAATGGGGGCGGGGGGCATCAAAATGTTAAGAGGTGGGGGATGGAGACTGGATACTCAGATTTCTAGTCAAATGGGATTCTAACAAGAAAATAATATTTCCCTGTTTAGGAAGGTCTGAGTTTGTGAAACCTCCAAACTGAATGATAGAAAGTCATCTTCAAATACATTGAAACATAGATCTGAGACTCAATCAATATGCAGATGACTATTCATGACCCTTCCCACACCAGCAAACATCACACCTGCTCCTTATAAAAAGAAATATATCTTTACCACTATGAAAAGTTTCATCATTTATATTATCTCACTCCCTCACAACAACCCATGGCTGTGGCAGGGTAAGGTGTTAAGTGCAGTTCCCAGATCAGAAACAAGTAACCATGATTCCTGTAAGTAGGTGATGAAAGAAGACTGGTACCCATGCCTTTCTGAAGGTACACATCCCCATAAACAGGACAAGAAGTCTGTTCCTGGACAGTTTGGGGGATGACACCTGAAGCAGTTGTGCACTCCCAGCCTCCACTATCACTACTACCACCAATAAAAGAAAAAAAGAGTAATTACATTTTTATGCATCGACATTTTCAAAACTCTGATACTCTCCCATTAAGTTTCTGTCAACATACATCCACTCCTAGAAAGCACCCAGGACAAATGACAAATCTATGGTGTGACATGCAACCTCTGAGTCTTGGTACCATAGAGCATCCTACCCACACAGGCATTAGGACACTCATTTGGGCTGCGCCATGCTCCACAGCACACTGAGGCTCAGCCAATAGCTGTTGAGTGTTGCTGCAGTTCTTAATGCTCCCATAAGCCTGGAGCCCCACCTTCCTGTTCTTAGCAAGAAATGAAGCATCTTTTTTTCTGCTTTCCTTCCAGGAAAGTGCATCACTGTGGTCGCAAAGAGCATTATTTCATTTTTTTCTATTATGCATTTGTTGCATCTTGTCAGCTTTTAATTTTTGGTTATTTACATTTTGATACTCTGTGAAAAAAACCAATGGGACCAAAGTTCTCACTTCCAATTCATAATTTTCATGACTTTGAACAAAGAGAGATCAAAAAAGAAAAAGAAAAAAAACAAGAGGCCAAGAATTGTAGAATTCAAGTTGCAGAATTATTCTAGGAAGGGGGAATAAAGTTCCTATGGTTTTCAGAAGCAGAGTCTTGCCCCTTTCCATTTAGATGGATGTTATGCCTAAACAGGGGCTGTTCCCAAGAATGTGTAGAGCTTGGCTTCCAAAAGGCGATATAGCAACAATGACTTCTCTAAGAACATTTCCAATGCCCTTAGGGTCAGACATCTCCCTTGTGCAGCTAACCATACATCTTCCATTGACAATGACTGGTGACAGAGGGAGTGGTCCAGATGAATGTGGAAAGAGCCCTCTGCTTTCTCTGCAACTTTTAAACTATACTGGGGGGCCTACAACACCAGAGGGCTGCAGCAGAACCTGAAGCTTCAGAGAAATCCAAGTGGCAATCTTCACTCAAAGATTATAGGGTAGCTCTCTCTACCTACTTTCATCAACATAGAGGTCTGAAGGTGAAAGGAAAAAGAAAATGCCCTCCCTCCGTCAGTCTAATGAGTATCTTAGTTATTTTTAACACTTCTAGAGTTCTTTTTTGCCATAGTAGTCTAGACTAACATCCTACCAGTCCTTCACCAGAAACTATTTGCTCCAAAAAGCAGATTAGTGCTCAATCCAAGGCCAATTTCTCACCTCACTCCCCACTACTGAGTTGTAAACAGAGCTCCCTTCAACTTCAAATGGAGTTCCCTGGGACAGAAGAGAATAGGCACAGAAAGCAAGATGAGAATTTAGATAAACTAAAATGAAAAACCTGAAAGGGCAGTAATCCCCTCCCCCACCGCCCCCCCTCCACACAGCAGTAGAGAGCTGTGATGTATGGTACGCAGAGCAAGCAGACTTCTACCTTTAAAAAAAGATAGTACAATGAGGGCTCCACTCCTTGCCCTTCTGGAAAATCAAAGCAACTGATAATACTATCAGCTTGTCTAAGGCTTCACTAGGCAGGCTCTGTTGCCTACAGGGTTTCCATTTAGTTTTCTTGTGCCTCAGAACCCTTACAAATCAGAGGTATACAACCATTTCCAACACCACCACCACCCCTGGGATGATGGTTCTCGGCATTGATAACATGAACATCAAAGAATTACTGTGACTTGGTCAAACGTTACCCAACACACTGGTACAATTTAAGTCCAAGCACAAACCCAACAGTACTAACCAAATTTCAAAATCCCAGGCAGAAAGCACTAGCCAAGTCCCACGTGTACCTGGGAAAAGGAAAAAAAAAAAGCTGAAACAGGACCCTGAGGGTCTCTGAAGCTTCTCCTATAAAAGGTAGAAGATAGTCCTTATTTTCTATGAGCATGGAAAAAAAACCCTGAATTAAGAATTCTAAAATGTCATGGACCTTGTTTTAGCCTGCTATTAGTTACTAGTTGCTGCTTACACAGACTGAGTTAATTAGTGACATCAAAGGCAATACAATAAATTCTCAAGAGGGCCAACTTCTTTTTCTTCCTTCTGATTAATAGAGCATTTATGCCTATCTGTGAGTAACAACCTCATGAACATTTAGGTATTGAGTTTTCTTTGAGAACTCAGTTGCAGTCTTTTATAAACCAAGAATGAAGAGTCACTCTTCCTTATTTTGCATATACAGACATGAGCAGTTAAGATTCTACAATGAGATCAACAACCAACAGTTTAACAGAAGCAGTAAAATGCCTGTTCACAAGGCCAGTATCCAGGTTGCTGCTGCCCACTGCACCCTTCACTGAGACCTACCTGGAGATCTACCCCAACCCATGATCAGTGGGAGGACTCAGAGCCTACTTTTCCTTTCTTTAAAGATTGACAGGAATGAATCTCTGTGTAACAGCTTCCTCTGGCATCACTTTCAAAAGGTGGTTCCCAGATTCACAACCCTCCCCTCAACAACAAAGTTCCATTTCCTAATCTTTCTGCCATTTTTTAAATTGCAGGAATGAACACAAACTTAACTGGCTTCATCTGGTGTGTTTATGTTGCATGTTTCTTTTGTTTTTAGAAGACTGCGTAATGAGGAGGCCCATGCAGATAGCAGTATTATATTTTAACAAAGTTTTGATGACCATGCTTAAGCCTTCACCCATGTAGTTCAGTTGGTTGGGCATCATCCTACAAAGCAAAGAGTTGCGGGTGTTCAATTCCCAGTCAGAACACATGCCTGGGTTGTGGCTTCAGTCCCCAGCCTGGGAGTGTGCAGAGGGCAACCAGTCGATGTTTCTCTCTTGCATAAATGTTTTTCTCCCTCTAAAATTCCCCTCTCTCTAAAAATAAATAAATAAAAACTTAGAAATACATACATACATACCATGCTTACTGCATTGAAGAAACACCCTTGGAGTACATTTAAATATCGAGAATACTGTTATTGTATTTACTGAGCTGGGACTTCACCCCCACCATGACAAGATTAGGGATGGTGAGCAGGGCTCACAACTGCTAACTCAGCTCTGGGTAAGGACAGGTGCTGCCTGGTTAGGTGGTGATCCCTCTAGTCACCACTTACTTTGACCTACAAAATGTGCTTTTGAGAAACCCAAATGACAACACAGTTTGATTCTTCACAATTTTACCATACATAAGGTATGAGATTAACTTCTTCTAGATATTTAGTGGCAAAAGTATGCAACTTTGTAAAACAGTTAACATAATGGTTCAGATACTGTCTATGAGTGAAGCAAGAAGGGCCACAACACTTAACCTCCCCCAAAAGCCCACCTTCGTGGTCCCAGCCAAGATGGGATGCTTTGGTACTCCAGCTGCTCTCCTGTCCTCCTGCCAACCATGCGTAGGACAGAAACCAACTTACCTATCTTCCCCTGCAGTGAGACTGGGAACCAGGACACAACCAGACCTTTCTTCTGGCCTTGTTCCAGCTTTCCAGGCACAGTTAGGAGAACCTAATGCCCCAATACCAATGGATGTATTTTTATTTTTGAGAAGTCCCAGTAAAAGCAATTAAGGAAACAAAAGGCCAAATTCATATACCTTTCTAAAATACAAGCAATTTTAGACTCACTCATTTTCCTACCAATCTCTCTTTTCAAAAGCCTGCCAACTCCAATTTGTTAACCATATACCAATTAATGACAGATAACATTCAGCTACTATGAGACAGGAAGGGCTTCACTTGTTTTGTTTACTCTTCACTGTCACTTAATCAGAAAAGCACTGCCATTATGCTCATTTGCCAGATAATAAAACATGGGCACAGAGAAGTTACTTTCCAAAGTTACCCAGCTCACTCACAGACAGAGTCTGGAAGCCCAGACAATCACAACTCTAAAGCCCACACTGAAATATTTGGCCATCAGAACCCCCTACTCAATGACAAAAAATATATAAAATATATTTGAATTTGAATTTTGGTCAATACCCTAAAGCATAGGTCTGCAAACTTCACAAGTACTCAACTCTGCTCAACTATTTTTATGGGCTGCTGCTATAGAAAGAAAGCAGCCACAGGCAGGATGTCAACCAATGATCACAGGTGTGTTCCAATACACCTCTATTTATGGACACTAGAATTTCAATTTCATATAGTTTTCATGTCACATTTTAAAATGTAAAGAAACATTCTTAGTAAGCTGTAAAATAACCTGTAGCAAACTGTAAAATAATATTAAGTGTTAGAGAGAACAAAGACAGAGTCACCTCCTCAGACTATTAAAGTATTTCCATAATTGGCTAGATATATCAAATGATTCTATTTCCAGGATATACCTTAAAGAAAAAAATTAGCAAATATATTAATCTATATTCAATGATATTCTTTGCAATGTTATTTTTAACAAGGAAAACAAGTTACCAAAATAAATATCCATTATTTTATTATATGATAAAGTAGTCATTAATTATAGTACACTAAGAATTTTAATTAACATAGGAAAGAATTTTTACTGAGTGCCAAGTACTGTTCTAAGGCCTTGCATGCCAATCCTATGAGCTAAGTGCAATTATGATCCTCATTATATAGATACAAAAAGCACTTGTCCAAGCAAACATAGCCTGAAAGTGGCAGAGCCTGTACTAGAATCTACTGTTCCCTCACTACACCAAATTTTGTATTGATCCAAATTTTTGGAGAAAGAGATGTTGGGAAAAAGAGAAATATGTAATTATTTCTATATAAAATCCCTAAGTTTAAAATAAACACTTTAAGAAAATATACCAAAATAGCATGAAAATATGTTTTTTAATCCTCATCCTAGGATACGTTTTATTGATTTAGAGAAAGAAGATAAGAGACAGAGAGAGAGATAGAAAGAAACATCAGTCAGTTGCCTCCCATACATACCCCAACTGAGGATCAAACCCATATTCTAGGTATGTGCTCTAAACAGAAATCAAACCCACAACCTTTTGGAGCACAGAATAATGGCCCAACTAACTCAGCCACCCATCCAGGAGAGCATGAAAATATTTTTATGGGCTAATTTTCTTTATGTTTCCGTATTTCCCAATTATTTTAGATGGCAGAAAAAGCTGATTTATTTTGCCTTTGCTTCTAATTATCTCATATGTCTGACTTTTACAATAATTCTCTGGAAAAGTCCAAATTACATATACATAAATTAAAAAATTATCTCACAAATGTATCTCCTGAAGTCATTTTAAATTATTTATCCCACCTCTAGAAAGTAAAAGTACCTGGTAGACTATTTTTACCAATGTTAGTAACACCTAACACTGGTATTGGGCTTTATGAAGATTTCAATAAATTTTCTTATTTAAAAGTCATATGATAAGTTTAACTATTTTGTATCTGTGCCTCCCAAACAAGTACCAAAATTCCCTAACCTCTTTACCCACAAAACTTAGTAACTTAGTAACTTTCACCAGGCCATCCCTCAAAGGTTTAAGAGGGAGACTAAAGTAAAAATAGTGACTACCATGGTTATTGCTCATAGGTATTGAGCACTTACTAAATTAAATGCCAGGCTATGTGCTACATGCTCCATGTATATTAATCCAACTGAATGCTCACCAGCCTATCAGGTATGCAATATCATCATCATAGTTATTCAGGTAAATAAATCTGAAAAAGTTTAAGAAACCTGCTTCAACTCATACTTCAGGTAAATAGCCAGATCAGCACACCTTTCTCATCTATTGTAAATGACTTGTAATCCCTGCAAAGTATCTTCTATAAAGTGTCCGAAAGCCCACAGAACACTGATTTCCTTGCCACTTCATTGTTAAAATTGTTCTACTTCTTCCTATAAAGGTTGTTGGGGAAAGGATACTTAAAAGTGTAATCAGGACTTCCGGCCAATATGGAGGCATAGGTAGTTGCACTGTGCCTCCTTGCACAAACAAAACTAAGGACAACAAAAACTGAGAAACAAAAAACAACCAGAACAGAGAGAAATGAACTGAAGTCAGACCACCGTACATCCAGACTGGTAAGGAGGGGTGGAGTCGGAGGCTTACGGAGACGGGCCGAGGGGTCCCGGCAGGAAAAAGCGCTGACTGGCAGATGTGGGTGTGCAGGGCGCAGAAGGCAGCTGACAGACTGGTGGCAGTCTCTGGGCGCGGGAGGCAACGAGCAGACCCAGTGGGGGCACAAGGCAGCTGGTTGTCCACAGCCACACATTTGCGCACAGACAAACTAAGCAAAGATGGGCAGCAACACAGACGTGCAACCCAGGGACCCAGTGCTGGGAAACTAAGCCTAAGAGCACTGACTGAAAACACCTGTGTAGGTTGAGCCCGGAAGATTCTCTCAGCCTCACAGGAGACTTCTCGGGGAAACCCACAGAGTCCGAGAAAGTACAGAAAGCCATCCGCCCAGAAGACAGCACCAGAAGGGCCCAGTTTGCTTGTGGGAGGCGGCAGGGGGGACTGAGGTCCTGGGGAGAGCGGGGCAGGCACCAATGTTCCCTCTCAGACTCCGCCCCCGCATACACCTAAGGCTCCGCAGCACATACGTAACAGCCGCAACCAGACCAAAGGAAAATAAAAAATAAAAAAGATGGCTCAAACAGAATTAAAAGCCCCAGAGCCAATTTTTTTAAGTGACCGAGAGATAGCTAACCTATCAGATGCACAGTTCAAAGCACTGGTGATCAGGATGCTCACAGAATTGGTTGACTTTGGTCATAAATTACATGAACAAATGCAGGCTACGATAAGAGAAATGAAGGAAAACACACAGGGAACCAATAGTGAGGGGAAGGAAACTGGGACTCAAATCAATGGAGTGGACCAGAAGGAAGAAAGGAACAACCAAACAGAAAAGAATGAAGAAACAAGAATTCAAAAAAATGAGGAGAGGCTTAGAGACCTCCAGGACACCTTTAAACATTCGAACATCCAAATTATAAGAGTACCAGAAGGGGAAGAGGAAGAGCAACAAATTGAGAACTTGTTTAAACAGATAATGAAGGAGAACTTCCTCAATCTGGCAAGGGAAATAGACTTCCAGGAAGTCCAGGAAGCTCAGAGAGTCCCAAAGAGGTTGGACTCAAGGAGGAACATGCCAAGGCACGTCATAATTACATTAGCCAAGGTAAAAATGAAGGCGAGAATCCTAGAAGCATCAAGAGACAAGGAGACA
>PVIA01001477.1:0-277253 GCA_004024845.1 Tonatia bakeri
TCCAGGTACAAAATTAAGGCATGGATTGAGCCTAATTTGAACATTTCTGACTGAATTAAGAATGCATTTGTGTTTTCTTTATTTTTATTTTTTTTACTTTTTTGATACAAAGACGAAGTTGGGAATTCAATAATTTCTTGGGGATTCTCTCAAAAAATATAAGAATATACAATTACATCTCAAAAACCCATGAAAATATTTTCTCAGAGAATGTGTTCAGCAATAATACATACAAAAATTATTTTTAATAGGACTGTCATGAATAAACTTCTATCCTATTTAATATTTTAGGGTCCTTATCAATTCTTGAGTTCTGAATTTAATCTCTAGGATTTCCTTTCTTGATTCATATAATGACACTGTCTTTTTACCACATGTCCACATATAGCTGTGCCTCTTGAATGTAACAGGGTTGACTTTTTATGACTTTTTCAATTTCTTTTCCTTATTTTCTGTTGCTATGGGTATGCCTGGTTTCATTCTAACAGCATTTACCCCTTTTCTACTCGGTTGTCATTAATCTTCCTTGGAAGGAGAGTCCAAATGAAACAAGCTGGTTAAAATTGTGTATAAAGTAAATGTAGACCAACTATGAGTGATGGCCCGGGGAGCTGTATCAGTTAGGATCAGGATGGGATGTACGTAATTGAAAAATCCATAATAACATTGGCTTAAACAAGATAGATGTTTGCCTCTGATATAACATAAATCTTTAAGAAGGTAATTCAGGGCTTGTGTAGGGCTATGGCAGATTTTATTTTTCAAAGATGGCTGGCACAGTATCTTCTGCTCTTCTTAAATTATGATTTGCCATTCCCTGTACTCCCCCCATCCCCGAGGGCAATCTGAGACCCCTCTACTTGCACCTGGGCAGAACTTGTGGTTACCTCACTCGATAGAGTGCAGCAGAAGTGGCATCTGCTTGTTTCTGCTGCCATGCTGCGAGGAAGCCCAGGCCACATTGGGAAGCCACATACAGGTGTTCTGGCTTACAGCAGCAGCTGAGATACCAGCCAAGAGCAAGCATTAACCTTCACATATGGGTGAGGGAGTCTACAAGAAGACGCCAGTGCTACATGGAGAGACCCTGAGCAAGAACTGCCTAGTGGAGCCTAGTCAAGCCTTAGAACCATGAGAGAAAATTATAGTATAAAGTTGCTGTTGTTTTATGCCACTAAATTTTCAGTGGTTTGTTATTCAGAACTATAAGATTGGAATAGGGACTCAGGAAACTCTCTGGTGATTCAGGCTCCTTCCACCTCTCTGCTCTGTTATCTTGAGCATGTAACAATCATCCTCGTGGTTTAAGATGATGCCAGAGCTCCAGTCACCACATCTGCATTCTGGCAGCAGGACGAAGGTCTGGAAGAAGGTGTGTGTACTTCCTCCCTTCAGGGAAGTGTCCTGAAATCCTATGCAATATTTCTAGCTTTTAGTGGCCAGAGATTAGTCTCATGGTCACTTTGCAGCAGGAAAGGCTGAATAATGAGTCTATTATTTGGGGTTGTAGTGTACCCAGCTAAACATTGGGTTGTTTGATGAGGAGGAGTAAACTGGCCATTGGATCAGACACTGGTAGTTTGGAGGGCTTTCTCATGAGCCATGTGAATGGGCTTTAATGCATAGAAACTGGAACTGTTTTACTATATTCTCAATATCTTTATAGGTTAGATGACTTCTATGGATAACTTGGTGTACCTGGAAAGTCACTGTGCTTATTTTGGTATTTCTGCTTTTCTATGGCAGCTGATAAGCAATCTCTGCTAAGGCTCCTTCAAATTTCCTATGAAAATGCCCATAAATAACCACAATAAAGTTGGCACCAAAGCTATGCACTGAAGAGAAAGCAAAAATAACAGAGCTCAGATATACTGTATTTTTACTGCAATGTGATTGAGATTAGAGTTTGAGAAGTATTCTATGGCTTCACACACTCCATCCAGTAAACCAGAGTATTATGGAGAAAGGAGAATTTGATGAAGGCCAATGACCTCCATTAACTCTGGGACTCCGAGTCCTCCCCAGTCAATAGGTCACGTAACTGCCTTTTAGTTGCGTAGGGATCATCCTCTAAACCAACAATATCCGTTCTATCTCCCCCAAATCTCCTGTGCTTCCCCATGACTCTTGCCCTCTGACATCCCTTAAGAGGTCAATGTGTAGATTACAACTTCCAGGATTCAACACAGCTGGTAGGGAATCTCAGAGGATGGGTTGGATGTATGGGTATTTCGCTATAGAAAAGCAGAATTGGGAAAAGGAAAAGAAGCCAGGGCAGAGCAAGCTGGGGTGGGGTGGGATGGAGTGGACTGGCTTGTTATAAACAACTCTTTGCTGAAGGGCTCATAACACATTCAGGAGAAGATTCCTCCAGATGAATGCCTGTAGGTTCCACAGCTGAGCTAGAGGCTGGACATGCTAACCTCTCTAGGTGTAGATTATACAGAGTTAAGTATCTAGTTCTCAAGTGGATGGAGAGAGTTTGAGGGAGTACATGTCACCCTCCTTGGCTCTGCGTGGAAAGAGAGAGCGCACTCCTATCATCCAGGGATTAGTAAATACAGTTCCCCTAAACTCGACTAGATGGAGGGAGTCCACAAACGAAAAACCTTACCAAACTGATATAAAATACTTATTATTTTTTTAAAGGGCAAAGACAAAGGAAAAAAAGGCATACGGGAGTATCTGAAGGCCATTAAAGATTCCGTCTAATCTGTTGCTATCCCACAAGTACACCTACAGGCCTGTGTGATGAGAAATGGTGTTCTGCATGAGAACCCACAGACACTGCAGGATTCTCAATCATCAGATATTCAATTATGTACTCTGTGTTCTACTTACTAAAGCAGAGAAGCAGACACTTAAAAAATGGTTTTCCATAATAGGAATTGGCTTTACTTTCACAGACACTGTACTCTCATGGTCGCCTGTTTGCTAAATATTGTAATTTAGAGTCTCGCCCGCCCTCAGCACAGACAGTGGCCTATATAAGTAGAAAACGTTGCACGTTTGCTTTTGCGTCACCTGGGAACAGAGTAACACAAAATTTAAAAAACAAAACAAAACAAAAAAACAACCCTTTAACTCCTCTCCAGTCCCTACTCATAGCCTTATAATCCTCTGTCTGTTGACCTGTGTGTTTTTAGTATGGATCAACAGAGAGTAACTGTTACAGAATTTACTGCATTATTGTTAACAGTAATGTATGGTCATCAAGCATTTTGTAATGGACTTTGTGTATGACAGTCAACATTTTGCTACGGACTGAATGTTTGGTTTGCCCTCAACTTTGTATGTCGAAGCCCCAACCCTCAGTGTGATGTATTTGGAGGTAGGGCTCATGGTTGGTTATTAGGGTTGGAATAGGCCATGACCATGGGGCCTCATGATGGGACTCATGGCTTTATAAGAGAAGAAAAAGATTTCTCTCACTCCTGCATTCTGCCCCGTGAGAATACAGTGGGAGGAGTCCTTTGCAGGCCGGGCAGAGAGTTCTCCCAGAAACTGAATTGGTTGGCACCTTGATCTTTTTCCAGCTTCGAGAACTATAAGGAAATAAATTTATACTCTTAAGCCACCTAGCTGGTAATGTTCGTTATGGCAGCCCAAGCTGACTAATACAGATTTCTATTTAACGACGATGACAGTGACGGTAGCGAACATTTGGATTCCTGCCATTTGCTAGACATCATCTTAGACAATTTACATACTTAAGTGCTTTTAATCTTTACCACAACACTACGGGTTAGGTATCATGAATTGGTTCCATTTGATAAATAAGGAGAGAGTAAGTTATTGAACCAAGGCCCTGCATCAGGAGGTGGTAGAGCTGGGCCCTGACCCCAGGACAGTGACTCTGAAGACTGTGTCCTTTTCCAATATTAGGCACAATACTTCAGTTCCAAAAACTGTCAGCTAATAATTGTAGTTAGTATGTGTATTACGCTTTATGCTTTGCAAAATGTGTATCCATTTGCATCAGCTTCTCGGAACATCCCCAGGATCAGATATTATTGATCTTGGCCTCAAACGTAGGCATTCTCAGGTCACACCTAGTGCTCTTTCCACTGTGCCTCATTTGCCACTTCCCTGTTGTGGCAGTTGCTGCTAGAGCCCACCCCATCCTTTCAAGTCTTACATGTCATTGTAGGTCAGCTGCATTCAATCGCCAGAACACATGTCCCTCACCAAGGGCTTTTCCTGGCTGCTGAGCCAATCTGCCCCTGGCCCAGCAGGCCTGAATTTGCTAGGTATTAACACTCTCCTGCCCCTCTACAGCAACCCTCAACCAATGACTGATGAGAGTGGCTGTATAAATACCCTGGGTCTCTCACCCTGAGTGGAATAATTCTAAGTGTGTGGATTTCTCAGGCTCCTCTGCTATGGGGTTAAGCTTCGATTGCTCATAGGGGTAACATGCTTAGGGACACAGTCTTGAGAGTCTGCCTTCTTCTCCCTGTCTCCCAACCACATTCCCCTACAGCTCATTTTCCCTCACTCTCCTACCAAATGAACTGCTTGCACTTGACTTCCTGGTCTCAACCTCTGCTTGTGAAGGAAACCAAATGATGACAACTCTGTGTTGTGTGACAGTCATTATAGACTTTATTGGGCACCTTAGGACTCGGTGATTTTATCTCCTCTTCCTAACCACATTGTAAATGCATGAGCATGTAGTTTTTCTTTGTAACACCTATTATCTTGTGTGTTTTAAATTCAAGAGGGATGCTAAAGGGATTGACCAGCCAGCCCTTTAATGGGCTACCAGGAGCTGGGTGGGACTTACGATGAAAACTCACTGTGAGGTGCTCGGTGACTCACATGTCACTCATTCTGATTCTACATCACAGGCCCTCTTGAGATGCTCGACGGTCTCTTTGCTCGGTCACGGATTAAAAGCAAGGCTGTCTCGGAAGCATCCGCTGTCTCACCCTGATTTTGAATTTCCCTTGGTCCTGAGGGCTTCATGGGTGCTTCCCATGTGCTTTTGCTTGCAAGTGTGTGTACTGTTTTTATTTGGCCGGTATTTCACACATGCTATGTGCTTTTCCTTTAATATTTGTGTCACAGCTGGGACAGTTGTGCACTACATTTTTACGAGTTCTATTGGACTTCTTCAATTCCAGGTTTGTATTAAGACTAAATTCAAATTGAAGTTCATCTCTGTACTACAGATTATGAAAAAAAAGGGCCGATTAAGTTAGGCATAAGTGGGTTTGTCTGATAAATACTTATCTACTTAGGAGAAGGATTTCTTTATTTTTAAACTCTTTCACATACATTTATAAGATAAGCAAAAGCAATGGGAGATTTGGCTTTGTTACGATTGTTACAAAGCATTCTTACCTATTGACTAATGCAGAACTCATAGCAGGTGACACTGTATTTGAGTGGACAACACAGGGGTTCCTTCACTGGCTGCGGGTGCATGAACCAGCTCTGCACTCATTTTGGTGTCATGCCGAGCTGTCCTACTGCAGTTTGGACTCCGTGGTGCCATTTTATCTGTGTGTGTTCTCAGTAAAGGAGGGAGAATTGCTTAAGCATGAAACTTCCCATCACACTCGTGGGTGGTGTAATGGACACTTTTTGGGTGGCTGCCCAGTTCTCAGTAATTCAACCTGCTCTGATACATAAGCATGGACTCATAGGTACCATCTGCCATGTCTGGTCTAATGTGACCCTGCTTTCTTGGCAACAGCTAATTTTTTCAGTAGTGTCCTCTAAATGTAAACTGAGCCATTTATATTCCTCTCTCTTGGAATTTTTAGGGTTTTGAGCTAAAAACAATGGGCTTGGAAGTCATGAAGTTTGAGTGATTTTAATTCCAGCATTTCAGAGCAGTAGTTCAGACCCTTGGCCACACCTTAAGATAAGCTGCAGAACTTTCCAAGTATGCTTATTCAGGGGCCCACATGCAGAGATTCTGCTGTAATTTGTCTCAGTAGAGCCAGTGTGTTGCTTGTTTTTCACATTTACTCATGCAATTTTATTATGTAATCAAGGTTACAGTCTGTGTTCTATAGGAAATTGCCAATGAAGCCTCTGGAACACCACAAAATACTTCCAGTGTCCTTGTAATAAATTCTCTCTGTTTCTCAGTGTCTCTCTGAATCTAGACAGAGTTAGTGTTTGTTCCTGACTACTAGAAAAATCTTAATTAATATAGATGAGGGCAGTGTCAGGATTATCATCTTTGAAAGTTTTTTTTCATGGAAATATGACAGTTAACCATATGACTCCCTGTTTTGCTATTATGCATCTGGGCTTTTTAAAAATGGCTATTTTGGGTTTTTCAATATTTTTAAGGGATCGTGCACATTTTTCCTAAGATATGAATATTATGCTTCTTTAAGGTTTTCAGGCACTAATTCTATCCCTTCTTTTAGTTTCCTATTTTTATGTCTGCATAATTCTTGTAACTTCAGGGAAAGAACAATAGGATACAACGTCTTGAACTTGCATTGTGTGAGCTGAAGTTTAAATCTCATCTCCTCACTCCCAGCAGCCCTAGTGTATGTGTGTGTATGTATGTGTGTGTGTATCAGTGAAATTGCAGTGCTAGTTTTCATACATTATATACTGTAAAATATTTCATATACCTTTCTTCTTTGTCTGGCTATTCTTCCTTTTCCTTATTTTCTCCATACGATCTCAAAGAGATGAGAAACAATTTATTTGAGTATTTTCGTTGCTTACTATCAGTTTGAAAAACACTTGCCAAAAGGCTATACTGGTTTATATCATCAAATATACACAGATTCATACACACAATCAAATGTTCATCTAATCAAGTTGCCAAATCTATCTTTGGCATGGCTGCCTTGTCAGTGACCAGCTGAGACCTCTGATACCGGCCTCAGTATGTGTACACTCCCCAGCTGCCCCGACCAGCTGGCATATATAGCACTAGACTGGCACAGGGCCACCGTCAGTCAGCTCCACAAGCATGCCCTGCCACCCAGAAGTACAACCAGAGGGCCACTTTCTCCCTCTGCCCTCTCAGAGAAATGCCCTTTCAAAATGTTTTTGGGTAATTTTGTAAGCATGAAGAAGATTCATTTACTAGTACTACTTATTTAATAACCTTACTTAAAGCTGGGAGAACCCAGTGATTTTTCATTGAAAATATTGTTTGCAAATAGCTATGAGATTTAATAATGTTATTCCAGTTTTGAAATTCCACTACCCAGGACTGAGCCAAAGAGCTTTTGTGTGTCACTTGGACCCCCCTCCTGGCTGGCAGCACATTGGCTTTGGAATGGCTGTGCTGCCTCGAATCCAAGGAGATGCCCACTGTTGTTTTCCCCTCTAGCATGTGGCATGCTGACCAGCTTTAGTGCGAGGGATGCTAAACTGGACCAGGAATCAAGAGATAAATATTTGGGTTGCATTTCCACCACAAGGGGTCATGGGACATCTGCTTTAAGGAGGCTAAGATTTGGTGGTAAGTCACTGAAAAATTGCCATACCATTTGTCACAATGTCACCCAAAGACATGCTGCCTCCGGGAGTTATCATTCTTTTAAGGCTCACAAGCAAACAAAACAGAACGCCTTCAAGGCCTATCCCACAGGTAGATGGGAATCTTAATATCTTCAGGAGGTGGGGGCAGGGAACTAAACTTCTTAGCACATCTTCCTTTGGTTTCCTGCTTTCTGCCTATGCTAAATTCTGGTCCGCTGCCCTATCGCTGACCTTTTGGCCTGTTTCTTCCCTTCTACCTTTTCACTAATTCCTACATGGAAGAAAATTTTGCCTTTAATTTTCTACCATTTTCCTCTTATCCAAGAGAGTGTATGTAGCAAACTTTTACTGAAAGTCTGAAGGAAAACAGCATTTGTGCATGTGTGTGTGCACATGCATGTGTGTACATGCATGTGTGTGCGTGTGTGTTTGTGCGTGCATGCATGTGTATATGAGGGATGTGCCCACCCCCCATTCATATACTGAAGTCCTAACTTCGATTACCTTACAGAATGACTGTATTAGAAGATCAGGTTTTTAAAGAGGTATTTAAGTTTAAATGAGATCATTAGGGTGGTCCCTAATCTCATATGACTGATAACCTTCTAAGAAGAGATTAGGACAGAGGTGCACACAGAAAAAATGACCATGTGAAGATGCAGGGAGAAGAAGACCATCTTCAAGCCGAGGACAGAGGCCTCAGCCCTCAGAAGAAACCAACTCAGCTGACACTTGGACCTCAGATTTCCAGCCTTTGGAACTGTGAGAAAGTGAATTTCTGTTGTTTAAGCTCCCGGTCTGTGGCATCCCTAGAAAGCTAGTGCGGGGGTCGCAGCAGAACAGAGTCCTGCGAAGGAACGGTTTGCGCCTCAGTAGCCGCTGCCCTTCTCTTCAAGGTCTCCTGGCTTTCCTCTCTGCTGAAACTTCCCTGTGGCTGTCTCGTCTGCTTGTGATCTGGTCTCAGGTTCCTGCTGTCAGTGCCTTTCTTTCTCCGTACACCGCCTCATGTCTGCTGCATTCTGCCTCTAGGGAGGAGGAACTCTGAGATTTGCCGAAAAGAAGTGGAATTCTAGCGGAAATGCATGGCTCGACAGGTGCTTGGTGGGCAGAGAGGTCTGCCAGTTCTGTGTGGGCTCCACCCCTTTCCAGCGGTGGGGTCTGGGGGAGGCTACTAAACCTCTCTTTCATCATCATTCTTATCTGTGAATGGGGATGATGTTGGCACTTACCTTATTAGAGTTGTTTTGAGGATTAAATAAAACAGTGTATGTGAAGCACTTAGCAGAGTGCTGAGCTCAACAAATACTGTTAGTATGTCACCATTCACCAAGTGCCACATTAATGGGTGGAGAAAAAGGATGATAAATTGGTGCAGGTGCCCAACTAGCCTGTGTACAAATGCTAAAAAGGTCACACTTCTTTTGATATACAAATAGACAGGCAGACCCTTCTCTTTGAATCAGTGCCTCCCTTCCTCCATGCGCTCTGGGGTCTTCTCTCCTTGGGGCTCCTGGTGATGCACCATCAGGTTCTCCAAGGCCTGAGAGCACCTGAGTGGGCCAAGGCAAAAGAGCCACTGAACAGGTACTTGTTTGTTTATAGTACAGGGCCCAAGATTCCTTTTGGCTCACAGAAGGTCTAGCCCAGCTCATGGGGTAAAAGAACAGAAAGGAGTTTGGGGCAGAAATCCTAGTTAATAAATAATGCCTGTGTGTGTATTTGTGCATGTTTCTTGGGGACCTTGAGTGGCTATAAAAAGCACAATAAAATTCGACAATACAGAAATCTGACCCTTGTCACTTACTGCAACCAATAGAAATTTTTTTGCATGTGTGCTATTGGGGCACAAGTAGAAACTGCATATGCTAACTAAATTGCTGGTAACATCTCATTGAAAGCTGGACCAACCTGCACCACTGCCATCCCCAGGGCTGGGAAAGAGCCCGGTTTGTAACTCAGAAGTGGAGAATGACAGAGTGCTCCCAAAGATGTGCAGGAGGATTCCCAGCGGACACCAATCTGTGGCCATTAGGAGTGTAAGTTGTGCAACAGTGTCAATAAATTCTGGCTTCGAATCTTGGCTTCGTCTCCTTTGAAAGCTTCCCCTTTTATGTGAAGTTAATAAAAGGCATCGAGGAGAGCTCACCATTCAGTCCTTGACTTTGTGTCTAATGTGAATCCTAACAATTTCTCACGCAGACCTTTCCGGGGGTGGTTATTAATTACACACATTATGGATTATACAATCAATATGCCTGAATTCCTCTAAATTATCCCGTAATTTGATCATGGAGTAACTCACTTAACAAAGCAGAAATAACTTTTAAATGATGCTTAATTACCACCCTAACCACCAGATGTGATTTTAAATGCAGGTCACAGATCAAAAGGCATCTTTTACAATTGTAGGGGAGGGAGTGGTGGCCAGTGCAGGGGGTCTAGTGGTCATGGAACAGGACATCCTGGACGGTGTGTTTGGGAATTAGAGCAGTGAGGCAGGAGCTTCATTTCCACTGGAAGAGTGCCGGCCAGATGCTGATGGAGTGTGTGTGTCGTGTGCTTCATATCATTGGCACTGCCCAGTGTCTGCCTGGGCTCCAGGCACCGTTATAATGGCTCTAAATATATGTTGAACTGAATTGAATACCCTGTGGCAGTGCTGTTTTGTAGGTGACAGAGGAAACTCTATGGTCTGTGGGTCCAGTCAGATGCCTTGTTTTTTCTCTCTCTCTGAGCACAACTGTGACGCAGAGTAGCAAGCAGTCAGGGACTGCGTGACTTTTCAGTGGAGTCCCGCAATCCAGTTTCAAGAGAAAAGCCTCCTGCCACCTTTGCAGTATAGTTTCCCAAATGGGTCCAGATAGTAGCATTTCCATGGCTAATGAGCAATGTCATTTTTTCCATTGTCCTAATTCCACTTAATAAGTAGGTAATCTAAATTTTGAAACTATGCATTTCTTTTTCTAGCCAAAGATAGCCTTCTCTTTGGGATCAGTAACACTATTTTCCTTTGTATGAGAGAAGATGCAGCCTTGCTATCCACGTTTTTGTGCTTCTGAATTGGCCCCAACAGTATCAATTGGCGTCCACGCTCCACCAGGGGGCGTAGAAAGCTGCTGTGTGGTGAAGAGGCAGAGAAGTGCGGTAAAGCTGTTGTGCTTTTTGTGTTGCAGAAACTTCAAATTGCAGTTTTTTTAAAACTTTGGGCAAGATAGCACCTTTCCTGGAGGTGTTGTGAAGATTACGCGGAACATTGTAACTGGAGCGCTGGCGCGAAGCAGGTCGCGGGGACTTGCAGCCGTCACACCATCCAGCGTCACCACCAGCATCGCTCATCATCGTAACTGCTTTCTCTGCTCATAGTTTCATAAACATATTAAATCAATGTGTGGCCTACAGGGTGTGATCAACTCCCTCCTTCCCCATTAAACTTCCTCTTTTAAATCACACCCGTTTTTCCAGGTAGGCCTTGAATCTGACCTTCCCCACTCCTCCCCTCACTCTTCCTGCCCAGGATACCCCTTCTCTGTTCCACTCGGTGAACGCAGCGCTGCTGTTTGCTGCCCCGTCTCTAATTTTTAAATTACACCGGACTTTTCTCCCCAGTGAAGATTCTGGAGGGCAGGAACTTGCCTCTCATGCTTGTGTTTCTCTTGTCGGTTCCATACCAAGTAGAACCCATGTAATAAGAGCTCAACACTTATTTAAACGGTAAATAAAACGACGTGCTAATTGTTTAGTACATTCACTCAGTGACGTAGGTGTGTATGGCTTCTAATACACAGAGTTGAGAAATTGGAAAAGACCTCTGAACTCCTCCCCTCCGTCTTTCATACAAGAGACAGAGGAAACTGAGACTCACAGAAATAATAGACACTTGTACCCACAGAGAGTTTTAACGTGTGTGTTCCTGGTGCCTGAATTCGATCATGTTCAGTGAACGTATACAGAACTTTTATGTCATAATAAACCTAAATATGTAATGTTTCTGTGAAAGCATATCAGAGTCTTTGTATGTGGACTGCCAGAAAATAGCCCCTTAACAAGTACTTCAAGAATTTAAGAAGCCGATCAGGTACAATTCAGCACACTGATGTTTGATTTCACAGACCAGACCACCATGTCTCTGTGTTTACTGGAGTGGGGACTTTGAGCTGCTTGCCCTGTGATGTTCTCCACCATCGTCTTTGTCTCTCCTTGTTCCTTTCGAACAAACCTGGGTTTTGAGCAAGTCTACTCCCATCCTTCCTGCAGCCTGTGGCGCTCAGAGGCAGCTGACTCCATCTGGCTCCAGGCATGGACAATAATGGATCTGAAGCTTTCAACCAATCAGATTAATCTCAGAGTCAGCCTGTTTGAGAATGGACATGTTTTAGTATTTGACCAATGAGCCAAGGGAATGTGACTAGCACACCATGAGGCCCTGATTTCTACTGGAAGCATTCTAAGGCTACAAGAGGAATCAGCCTTGGGTAAAACAACATTGTGGACAGCAGAGCGTGGCATAAAAAGAACATGGAATCTTCATAATATAATCTCGCTGTGAATGAGCAACATTACCTCTGGACTTCATGTTTTGTGAGACAAGAGTTGTTTAATGTGTAACTCCATTTTAATGGGCATTCCGTTGCTTTCCTAACATTCTAACAGAAGCATTTTTAGGTAGATATTTTGCTGCAAGTACAAAATGGTTCTTGGCAGGTAACAAAGTATAATATTGGCTGTATATAAACTAAAACCCTGCAAAAACCCTTCAGAGAGTTCTAAACTATTCAAGTACTTCAGATTATGTTTAGAGATTTCGTAACAACTCTAAGCATCTGTGACTCTCGGACTGCTAAAGTGCAGCAGACATCGGCGTGGAGCCAGCACTTGGCGGAAGTGGAGAACTTTGTGGGTCTGATGTCAGCTGGGAGTTGGCTACGAGGATAATGAAGGAAGACCTCTTAGAATGCATAATAAAAATAAAACTCCTAATGCCTTTATTAAGTTTCTGAGAGACCCCTGACCTAAGTTATAGAATTTAATAATAATAGTCATATTAACTTTTATGCACTTACTCTGTGCCAAGTACTTTATAAACATTTGCCCATTTAATTGTTCCAACTACCAAAGTATTGTTATACCTATTTCATAGATGAACAAACTCCAAGAAATTAACAAACATGACAAAAGTCTCACAGAGGATAGAAAGGCAGTCAAAGTTTCATTTTATGCCTATTTGTCTTTAAAACTTAGCTTATTGGTCAACACACTATATTGCCTTAAAACATAACTCGGCTCATTTATGCAATGAACACGAAATATTCAGTAAGTGCCAGGCACTGCTCTAGACCCAGCAGAATACGTGAGTGAATAAAATAATGTGGCTGCTCTCGCTGAGATTGCGTTCTAGTAGGGGAAGACAGACTGGAAAAACAAGTGCACAAATGTACTCTGTATATAGTGCATACATCGTGTAAAATATCATACAAATCTAAAACTTTTTGTGTAATCTTCTTGTAAAGATATTAACACATTATGAGGCAAACTGTATGTCTAACAGGCAAAACCGGGACAATTTTGGTTTAGGCGGCAAAGAAGAAGCTGGTGGCTCTTGGTCAGACGTTGCAATTTTTAATTCTTGCCGGTAGGTGGCATTCATGCCTTAAAAACACTAGTGACACAAACTTGATTGGCACACACAGCTTACACTGAGACTTAAATTCTTGATTTTATAATGCTAGAGCTTCCTATGCTATCTAATTATCTCTGTTGAATGGGTTGGGTATATGAAAGACTTAATCAGTGCAATTTGAAATACAGGTAGTGTGGCTGTGTAATTTTCAGTGACAATTTACACAACCTTTATTTTAAGGTAGTCCTGAAAGTGTACCACCTTCTGTAGAAGCCCATGGGTCGTGTTCACATTCATGAGGAACAATCGACTGCATGATGAAAATAAGCTCGTGGAAGTGCAGCATTCTGCTAAATTACATGGTCAGAACACACTTAGAGCTGAGAATCTAATAAAGGTTTTCACAGAGGAAAATGAGACTGAAAAATAAAACCCATTCTTAGAAATTGATATGCTTCTTAAGCTTGCAAAATTGTTTTGATAATCTGCTTGGAATCTTTACTATTTTAAAGGAAGGTGAACATTCCAATACTCTCTACTTAAAAAGAAAATACATGCACATTTTGAGCTCTGATTTAGAGACTTTTGGTACCACCCCAACAATCATCCTGGTCATTTTTCTTTCAAAATTAGATTGAGGGGTTAAAACGTGTAAATTTGTATCCCACGGGCATCATCCTGTCCTTTCAAGGCACACAGCTTTGCTTGAGCAGCATGTGACTGAGACCCGATGCTGGAAAAAACCGGAGATGAGGAGATGAGCAGAAGTTTAAAGGGTGCGTCTGTGTGCAGTGCCTTCTGCAGTGTGCAGTGCGGCGCCCGGCTCTCCAGCATGTCCTCCTGGCTGGCCACAGCACTGATTGGTCTGCAGTTTACTTCATTTGCTGAGAGTGTTACTTGCTTTCGGTCAGATTTACCATTTGAATTGCAAGGCAACACCTTATTTTAAAAGCCTCACGGCCCCTTCTGTTGCCTTGTTGAGAAGCTATCAGTCAATTATTACCCACGAAAGATGTCTCGCTGCTGTGTCTGCAGCAGCCAGTGATTGTGTGGCTCAGACCTGAGAAGCCTCATGGCTTCTCTTCTTCATCCAATCTGGAAAACGTTGTATCTCGGGAAGTTGCTAGACTTCTGTAAAGGAAACACCAACTTGTTTTATCCCGAATGTCAACTGCCAGCCTCGCGTTTTGCTGTGATATTGTTCCGAAGTTGATGTGGGCACTTCCATTTGTGTTTACTTTCTTTTCCTCTCTGGGGATGTGCTTGTTAATCTTGGTAATCATAATAACAATAATAATAATAATAGGGCATCTTCTTGGTTTAAATTTCATTTGTAAAGCTCAAATCTGTCTTTTTCTTTTTTGTTCTTGGACAATGGCAGAAGAGTAGTAAGTTTTCAATCCCCAAAAGGACTTTCAGTCTATTTTCTCAGAGTTTTTCTGTGAAGTTCAGCAACTCATTTGCTATATAGCTCCTGGTTCTTAATCTTGAATGGGCTTTAATCCAGTTGTTCATTATGCTGAACTCTTCTAAAGAAAATCACATCCAGTGTCTTCTACATCTATCTTAACAAAGTTAAAAAAGTCCAGTCTGTACCGGATATATGGTTTATATCCTCACATTTGTTTTTCTTTTGCTGAGAAACCAAAGAAAAAACTGAAGAAACTGATAAACTGGCAATAGCAACTTTTCTTTAGCTGGGGTAAGATGGGAGTATAATTGGTAAAATTGCATATAGAAAAAGTAAAAATCTTTCTTTGATTTTGATTTAGAATGACAGTACTGATGGGTTGAACCTAATGATACTTTGGCAAGAAATCTCTTTCAGAGCACATAAATACTCTCAATTTCCAAATCTTTGCATAAGCCAATTCAGGGCCGATCCCAGGAGTCTGCCAGTGCCAGGGACAGATTTCCTCCAAAGTCTAAATGCAGAGTGAGCCAGGGTGGGAGCGTCCTTGATACAGCAGAATTTAAGAGATGAAAAGGGAAATTGCTTGCGCAGTATGGCATTTCAGCAGTGCGGCAACTACGGTGGGTAGTTCCTATTCTCTGCTTTCACTAAGTGAATCTTCCTTGGGATAATAGAGAGAAAAAGGTGGAGGGAAAATCAACATTGTTTAGAGCTTGAAAGAAAACCTTTTACAAAACCATAGAAAAATGGGGACCCAGTACGGGTTTCTGAAGTATCTGAGGAAAGATAGCATGGCTCGCTGCTTCTAAATTAGATCACAAATTTTCTGGCTGATGGCAGCATCTTCGTGCTCACCCTAAAGGCAGAGATCTGAACAAATTGCATTTTAATATCTTAGGTTCATTTATCCCTGCTGAGATCACACAGAAACAAAGAAATACACATGCTTGGAAATCCAATAGGCCCCAGGGACTTGGCAGCAGGCTCTACATGAAAGGAGGGTAAAAGTCATAGTGAAATAAACCTCTACTTCTGCAGCAGAGGATACACCCTGCTTAACACATGTTATCACTTTAATGAAGTACATCCTTCTTGGATAAAAAGGGGCATGATGGATTGAAGAACCAAACTTTGCTTAATGGAATGTTCATGTTGTTATGTGCTTAAAACCACACTTTGTTTCCTATCCACACGAAAAAAAATGCTAATGTTCACATAACGTTTGAAGGAAATATTTTTGTGAGAATAGAATAACTTTGGAAGATAAAAGTAGGAAAAAGTAAGATAAGATATGACTAGACTGCAGAAGACTTTGTATGCTGGGCTAAGGAGTTTCATCTTTATTCAACAGATATTGGGAATCATAGCAAGATTTTGAGAGTGGAAATGATTCATATGGAAGAGGCATGTATTATTATACATACAGATAGCAAAAAGGAGGAAAGTCATTTAGATACTGTTGCAGTGCTTGAGGCAAAGAGAAGCTGGAGCTAGAAGGATAATGAAAGTAGGAACGGAGATAAGAAAAACTGAAGACAGGGTGATCAGGAATTAACAGCCTTGGCAACTTCTTGGGCACGCCAACCACAGGAAGGGAAGAATTCCAGTCCTCTGAGGTTTTCAAGTTGGGTCACAGTCAGATGTGGTGGGGCCGATGGAAATAGGATCCCTAGGAGTGGAAACAGGGTTGGGAAGAGATGAGAGCTCCATGCTTAATGTGGAGTGTGGGGGTTTTGTTGGAGAGCCATACGGAATTGACTGTGAAGATACTGAAAACGTGAGCCAGGAGAATTATGAGGGCCTGACCTAGAATGTTTGGGGATGGGAGAGTTAGGGCATACAAAGTGATTTTTGTTTGGAAAATTTATACCTCATCTAAAAATTCATTTTAATTTTGCAGAGTATTGAACAATAAAATTAACTTTGCTTTACAACTGAGATTTACAAATATTCAGGTAAATGAAAAAATCTTGTGTACAACTTGATGTTTATATTTGTTTTAATATGATAATATGTTTTAATATTAGTCACAATCAAGAAACATCAATATTTCTGGCTATTCTGCTAGCATTCTGCCATGGACCCCAGGAGTATGCAAATAAGCCTTTGCTTTTAATTGTCACTCTTAGAAATAAAAGGGATTGTTAAAAGCGAGAAGTGAGAAAAAGGATAAAGGCCAATCACAACACACCCGGGATACATCAATATTCCAGCGGAAGAGAAAGATGATCAGAAATTTGAGAGAATTATTATTGCTGGCTCCGAAGGGAGATGGGGATCAAAACTCTCATGCTCAGCTCAGCCAAATGCTCCCGAGAAGACTCCAGGGATGCAAAAAGAGTCATTAGATTAGGAGGTTGAGGGAAGAGAAATTCCAGCAGAGCAAAGAGGGTAGAAATCAATGCCCTGGGTTAAGAAGTAAGTGTGAAGACATGGAGCACAGGTGGCAAACATAAGGCCCGTGGGCCAAATCTGGCCCTCTGCCTTGTTTTATCCGGCCCGGCACCTTGTTTCTACCCTATGACAGCACCAAGCTCCTTGCCCTTAGTTAAGGAGCAGTTACATTTATACAGTCCTAAAATTACATTCGGCCCTTTGAAGACAACTGTGAAGCTGATGTGATCCCTGGTGAAAGTGAATTTGACACCCCTGATGTAGAGAATGGTGAGTTTTGAATGAGAAGACTTGCAGGTTTTCAGGCAGTTGAGAAAGAAGCAATTTCAAAGGAAAGAGAAAATCCAATCAGAGAACGGAGAACTATTCTGGGGGAGGCAGGCAGGGGTGCAAGGAAATGCTGAAGCCCTGATGAATCCACAGATGCTAGTTAGGAGTCTAAAGTCCTGCTTCTCTCCTTTATGTCTGGCAAAACTACAAGGAATTCAGTGGTTAAAGACATCTGTTTTGTAAAGTCATAGCATATCTGAGTTAAACAAAATGCAGCATTTTTCTTGGAGGGGAACAAATTGTGGGGAATCCAGTCAGTTTAGATGTTCTTGTTCCTGCTAGCGAGGAGCAAAGCATTCTAGAAGCTTTCTCCGTGACAGTCTGGGGTTATTGAGATGTGTCTGGTATAATCCAATGGCCAAATCTGCCTCGTTTCTACCACCCAGTGGAGATTATTTTAGGCCGTACAGACACGCTAATTTAATTATTGCCACCTTTCCTGGGAGATGCTTTCTAACATTCTTGGGCTGAAGAACTGTAATGGAAAGAATGGGTTAGGTTGGCATTTGACTTTGCTAAAGTGCCAGGAGTCCAGGATTTATATCCTGTTCCTGGGGAAAGCTAAAACCTACTTGCCAAATTTGCTAAATGTGCACAAAACATTCTTATTTCCATTAGAGATTTGGCATACATATCCTTCACCAATTTGTCCAAAGCAAGCAACTCACTTCTTTTCCAAGTCAAAATCATGAGCAGACTTTACCCAGATCCCCAGAGGGGCAGCTCAGCACGTCGACTTGCTGCTCTTACGTGTACCTCTCATCAAACATCAGTGCTAATTAGGACTGATTAGAATAAGTTGGATTTGTTGACAGAATACCTAATGTAACTAATCAACTCCAATTTTTTTCAAAGTTAATTTTGTAAATATATTCCAACTGAAGCACCATGGGGTAAGAACTTTCCTTGTGATAGCTCTTGATCTATCAAAAATAGAAGTGGGAGATGAACTGTTGTATTGCAGCTCCCTTAACCTGCACAGGCATGGGCCTGGGAAAAACAAAGGAAGGGATTCCTGGCGGCACAGACCAGCCTCCAGAAGTTGCAGGTCAGGTCTGTGCATGTGCATGTCGACGAACGCACCTGCTCTCAGAGCCATCCTCCTCAGGACTGACTCCTCGAGAACGCCCCCTTTCAAGCAGTGAATTGCATCTGAGGTCACTTTCCTAAACGTCATGTCTGAACATGGAAACTCAAATCCATTTTCCTTGGCTAAAGGAGCAGCGTCTCCTTGTGTTGGAGGTATGGCAAGATGTTGTGATATTGATGTTGAAACTCTTTTTTCCACCAACAAATGTTACTGTTTTATTTTTAAGTAATTAAATGTATTGGGATGACATTGGTTAATGAGATTACATAGGCTTCAAGTATACATTGTCATGATACACGATCTGTGTATTGCAGTGTGTGCCCACCACCCAAAGTCAAATCATCTTGTGTCACTGTGTATTTGACTCCTTTACACTTGCTTAACTCCCACCACCTTCCCTCTGGTAACCACCATACTGTTGTCTGTGTCTATGAGTTTCAGTTTTATGTCGCACACATAAGTGAAAGTGCCCGTTCTTAGCTTTTTCTGACCAACTTATTTTACTTAGTATAATATTCTCAAGGTCCATCCACATTTTCACAAATGACAGTATTCCATCTTATGGCAGAGTAGTATCCATAATAAATATACATATATTTATTATGTTATTATATTTTACATTATAATATTTATTATATTAAATGTATTGTTATATTATATATAAATATATATATGTATGTATCCATAGAAGATGTATCCACATCTTCTTTACCCAATCATCTACTGAAGGACACTTCAGTTTCCATGTCTGGGCCACCATAAATAGTGCTGCAATGAACATAGGGGTGTATATATCATTGCAAATAAATGTTTTCAAATTTTTGGGGTAGATGCCCAGGAGAGGGATTTCTGGGTCATATGAAAACTCTCTTCTTAATGTTTTGAGGAACCTCTATATTGTTTCCCATAGAGGCTGACTCAGTTTGCATTCCCACCAGCAGTGAATGAGGGTTCCTTTTTCTCCACAACATCTCTAACACTTGTTACTACTTGTCTTGTTGATAACAGCCATTGCAACAGGTGTGAGGTTGTATCTCATTGCAGTGTTGATTTGCATTTCCCTAGTAGTTATTGGGGTGGAGAATCGTTCAAATATCTATGGGCCATTTGTATGTCTTCTTGGGAGAAGTGTCTCTACAGGACCTCTGATCATTTTTTAATTGGATTGTTCATTTGCTTGGTGTTAAGTTGAATAAGTTCTTTATAGACTTAGGATATTAACCCCTGTCATAGCTGTTGTTTGCAAATATCTTCTCCCATTCGGCTGGTTGCCTTTTTCTTTTGTTGTCGGTTTCTTTTGCTGTGCAGAAGCTTTTTAGTTTGATGTGGTACCATTCGTTTATGTCTTTACTTCCCTTGCCTTTGGGGTCAAATTCGTAAAATATTCTCTAAGACCAAGGTCCAATAATTTGGTACCTATGTTTTCTTGTATGTAATTTATTATTTCAGATCTTATATTTAGATATTTGATTCATTTTGAATTAATTTTTTGTACATGGAAACAAACTGTAGTTTAGTTGAATTCTTGTGCATGCAGCTTTTTTGTTTTTATAGCACCATTTATTAAAGAGGCTTTTTTAATCTATTATATGTTTTTGGCTCCTTTTTCAAAAGTTATCTTATATATTTTAGTTTATTAATAAAAAAACATAGGTATATGGCTCTGAATTCTGTTCCATTGGTCTGTGTGTCTGTTTTTCTGCCAGTACTATGCTGTTTTGATCATCAGTGCTGTGTAGTATAATTCGAAGTCACTTTTTCAAGTTCTTTAAGATGTAATGCTTACTTGAGGTTTTTCCTGTTTCTTGAGATAGGCCTGTAATGATATAAACTTCCCTCTTATTACTGCTTTTGCTGCATCCCAGAAGTTTCAATATATTATATTGTCATTCTCATTTGTCTCTATATATCTTCTGATTTCACCTTTTATTTCTTCTTTGACCCAGTCATTTTTTAGTATGTTGTTTAATCTTCACATACTTGTGGGTTTTTTACCTTTCTTTTTGCCGCTGATTTCTGATTTCAAGGCATGGTGGTAAGAGAACATGCTTGATGTGATATCAGTCTTCTTGAATTTGTTGAGGCTAGGTTAGTGAGCCAACATGTGGCCTATCCTCGAGAATGTTCTTTGTGCAGGGGAGAGGAATGTATAATCTGATGTTCTGGGATGACAGGCTCTGCAAATGTCAATTACATCTGTTTGATCCAATGTATAATTTAAGGTTGATATTTCTTTATTGATTTTCTGTTTGGATGATCAATCTAGAGTTGTCAATGGAGTATTTAGGTGCCCTAGTATGATTGCATTTTTGTCAGTTTCTCTTTAGTTCTGTTAGTAGTTGTTTTGTATATTTTTGTATTGGGGACTTATATCTCGTATATTGAGAAGCATTACATCTTCTTGATGTAATGTCTCCTTTACCATCATATAGTGTCTTTTTCTCTTGTTACCTTTGTTATTTTGAAATCTACTTTGTCAGATATGAGGTTACACCTGCTTTCCTGTGAATTCTATTTGCTTGCAGAATTGTTTTCCACCCTTTCACTTTGAGTCTATCTTTATCTTTGCATCTTAGATGTGTCTCCTGATGGCAGCATATGGTTTTGGTTTTTGATCTGATCCGCTGCTTTGTGGCTTTTTATTAGTGAATTAAGTCCATTTGCACTTAGGGTAATTATTGGTGCATGAGAATTTTCTCTAGCCATTTTATCTTTTGTTTCTGGTAGCTCTGTGCCTCCACTGGTTCTTCTTTGTGTTTCTGTCTGCTGTTTTTGTTTGGTGGTATTCCATACTTCCTCCCTCTGTTTCCTCTTTTTTTAAGTTATCTGTCTCAATTCTTTTTACATATGCTTACCATTAGATTTATGGAAAAGAAAGTTTCATATATACAGTAGTCCTTTTTCTTTTGAATGGATCTGATCTGATCTCCATCCTCCTCTGCAAATTCAGACATGTCCCCCGTTCCCTTTTATGTTTTTTTTTTTTGTCACCAATTATTCCTACTTATGCTGAGGTTTGTTTGTGACCTTACCCATAGTTTTGTGACCTTTTACTATTTGTTTCAGGTAGAATAACCCCCTTGAGTATTTACTGCAATGGAGGTCTTCTGGTGATAAATTCCCTTACCTTCTGTATTTCTGGAAAAGACTTCATTTCTCCTTCATTTCTAAAGGATAACTTTGCTGGATATATTATCCTTGGCTGGTAATTTCTCTCTCTCAGTAGTTTGAATATTTGGTTCCACTCTTTTCTAGCTTGTACAGTTTTTGCTGAGAAATGTGATGATAGCTTAATTAGCTTTCCTTCATGGGTTACTTCTTTTCCCTGGCTGCTCTGAGAATTCTTCTGTTGTCATCAATTTTTGACAGTTTTAATACAATGTGCCTTGGAGAAGGCTGTTTTGAATTGAAGTAATTAGGTATTTTGATTGCCTTTTGGATTTGAGGATCTAGCTCTTTCCATAGGTTTGGGATGCATCAGATAGTTCTTGTAGAGTTCTTTCATTCTTTTTATGCTCAAGTCTCTCTCTTTCACCCTATCCGTCATTTCTAGATTTCTATCTTCACTGTTACTAATTCTTTCTTCCGTCTGGTCAGTTCTATTTCCTATGCTCATCAGTTCATTCTTGAGCTCTTATGTTCTCGAGAATTAGAGTTCTCCTAGAATTCATTCATTCTAGGAGATAATTCTAGAGTTCATTCCAGGAGCTCAAAAATGAACTCCTGAGTTCTTCAACTCCAGAATTTCTATTTGTTTTTTCAAAGTTTCCATCTCTTTGTTAAAGTACCCATTTTGTTTGTTGATTTGGCTTCTGAGATCATTAAACTGCTTATCTGTGTTTTCTTGCATCTTGTTGAGTTTTTTTTTCTTCCAGAACTATAGTCTTAAATTCTCTGTAATTTAATTCATACATGTCCATCTTTAAGATTATTTTCTGGATATTTTTCATTTTTTTTCTGAGCTGCCTCTTACCTTGGGTATTCATGATATTTGACGGATTCCTTCTCTATTTTGGCATCTATGTGTGAGTAGCGCTTCTCTAGTAAATTGATAGGAAGAAGTCAAAACGCAACAAAAAATATTGCTTTCCAGTTGGTGGAACTGAATCAGAAGTGTTTTAGCTCTCTCGCACTTCCCTGGCTTTTCAGTTCTCTATAAGGTGATAGAAATTGGCCTGTGTTCCCTGGGAAGGTGGGTGCTTCCCCTGTGATCCAGTCACCCTAGTACCAGAGGACCAACCCTGCAGGAATATTCAGTGGCTGATAGGGCTCCAAATCTATGAAATCCCAGCGATGTGCTCCACAGCCAGATGCCACCAGCAGTGCAACCTCAATGTAAGTGAGCGGGGTAAGCTTGAAGAACCAGGCCTCCTTATTTGTCTAGTTGCCCTTTCAGCAATGGTGACCTCAGACCTCTGTGGAGTACCCTCTGTGTCTCCACCCACCCTGGGATTAGTTACAGAGCGTACCCTTTGCTCATGGAAAAAGTTCCATAGTACCAGTTCTTGGATTTGCAGATGATATGCTCAGTAACCTGACAAGAAGGGTGAAGGGAGGCATGCTCTGGGAGGGTGAGGGGAGGTGGCCAGGCTCTGCCGCTTTGTTTCTCCATGTGGAAGGCCAATTGCTAGACAACTGTGGCAGCACCTCTGTGCTTAGTCTCTGCCTAGGTCCCTGGGCTAAGCTGCAGCTCATACTGCCCACTCCTGCAGGCATGCTCACTGACTCTCTTTGCTCCTCCAGGTGAAAGGAGTGCTGGCCACAACCTGGTTCATTTCCTCTCTGGGGTGAGCCCTGCAGTCATCTCCAAGCTTTGGGGCTGTGTCCACGGCTTGACTCAGCTTTTCTCCCCACCACCTCTCCAGTTTAACCACTCACACACCTTTAGATAATGTCTCAATGCACAGATCTCTCAGTTGTGTTTCTGCATAAGGTAGGAATCCTTCATTAAATATAGCTGTTCAAATTATTCAGACTTCAAGGGGAGAGACCAAGGGGATCTTTCATGCCACCATTGCTCTGAGGTCACATTCTGATATCAAAACTTGAAACTAACAGTGACATTTTTATATCTATGAGACCAGAACTGTAAACTTTAGTAATAAACAGCTTTCCTAAGCAAATGTAAATATTCTGACCTAACAAAATAATAGAAAATTAGCTTAAATCTAGTCTTTCTCTTCCTTTCTTACAGAAGTGTTTTCAATTTTCACAAATTCCATCCCTTTCCTTAAGGTGCTGTTTGAGTATGATCTCCCTTTGACTATTAGGGATTTCAGTGTCCTCCCCCGCCCCACCAACCATACCTTAGTCTTCAATGGCAGGAGATATAATTTCTAGTAAATAAATTAATCATTTATATTAAATGGATAGTCATTTATATTAAAGAATACTTGATGCATCATTTTAATGGTAGTTCATTTTTCTAAAATTTTACATTTAAAATGATTCCATATATATATATATATATATATATATAGTCTCATTTATAGAAACCCAAACACTTGACCTCAAGAGTTATCATTAATGTTTATTTCATGTATATTCACAGGGTATATTGAAATACCAAGGATTTCCATTAACTTCAGAGATTTGACTAAAGTTGGTAAAAGGGCTATGAAATATGTGAATTTAACCTTTGCCTATTACCATGTAAATCATTTAGTTTCAGAATGTTTGCCCTTGAATGAGTGAAGGTTTGTATTTTCTTCTTGTCAAAATGCCTGCGAACTGGGAGTGAAACAATGATGTTTGCATATGTCAGCTTTAATGTCTGTCTGCTTGATCCCAGGCAGCTGCTTTTATATATTTAAAAATTTGAAAGCTCTGGGTGTAATGTAAGTATTAGCAGTATAAAAAGGTATTTCTTTAAAAAAATATGACAGTGGATAGTGATCGTAAAAAGGAAAATGTGAAAATCAATGTTATTCTTGGTTTACTTACCACCAGAAAGCAGGTAAAATGAGGAAATTATGCCCTTTATTTTGCTCCAAAACCATTTCAAAATAAACATTGTTGTTGAATTATATTTTTCCAGCGCTGTCTAAATGTCTTCTTTCCCACCGCTATGGTTACAGCATGGCTAACTGAGATTTGAGATGTAACTTTTTCCAGGAAACTTGGAAGCTTTGTGTTATGCTGATCTCATTAGGAATGCATTCTACCCCATAATTACTACTGGTTTCACATGGTAAAAATAAGTTACTGCTCTCAACACAGCAGATGACAGAAACAAGATTCAAATTCTTACCCCAATGCTGCCTATTCCTTTAGGAAAGAATTCTAATATGCTTGTCCATTTGACTTCGATAAAACTCTTAGGGGGACACATTTTATAAATGTGGGAGCATCAGTCAGTTAAGGAGACTGCGTGAAGGCTGCGATGGTGAGAAATGACGTTTGCAGGACGGAGAGGAGGAGGACAAGAGCTGGTAAGGATCTACAACCAGGGCAACAAAGCCCAGACAGGGAGTAAATTCAGGAGGAATCCCCAGTTTTTCAGTGATGAAAAAAACGAAACAAAACAAAACAACTAAGCAAAAGAGACACTGGCCTAGCTATTTCTGTTTAGAAAGTATCTTTCTGTGAGAAGAGATTAGTAGTCAAAGCTAAAATCATACTTGTTTTATTGAAGTAAAAGATTTCATTTATTAGAATAATTACTTAAATTAATGATTTAGTAACCACACAAATATTCTTAAAGAACTTTTTTGGGATCTATGTTGTGATTAAAAACCAAAGCTAGATATTTTTATATATTAATTATTTTACTTTTCAATTACAGTTGACATTTAATATTGTATTAGTTTCAGGTGTACAACATAGTAGTTACACATGTATATAACTTATGAAGTCTAGCATCCTCTGACCATACACAATTATTACAATATTGTTAACTGTATTCTCTATGCTGTACTTGATATCCCTGTGACTATTTCATAACTATTAGTTTGTACTTCTTCATCATTTTATCTTTTTCACCCAGTCCTCTACCCCCTCCCACCTGGCAATTATCAGTTTGTTCTGTGTATCTGAGTTTATTTCTGTTTTGTTTGTTTGTTTATTCTATAAAAGATTCCACAGGTAAGTGAAACCTTATGGTATCTGTCTTTCTCTGCCTGACTTATTTCACTTGGCATAACACCTTCTTGGTTCATACATGTTGTTGCTATAAGTAGTAAGATTTCATTCTTTTTTATGGCTGAGTAATGTTCCATTGTATAAATATACCACAACTTCTAATCATCTATTGATAGACAATTGGATTTTGTATTCTATCTATTCAGCCACTCTTTGTCTTTTGATAGGAGCAGTTAATCCATTTAAAGTAGTTATTGATAGGTATGTAGTTATTGCCATTTATTATTCATATTTTTTTCTTCTTCTTCTTATAGCAGTCCCTTTAACATTTCTTGTGATGACCTCCTTTAGCTTTTTCTTGCTAGGAAGCTCTTTATCCTTCTTTGATTCTAAATGACAGCCTTGCTAGGCAGAACAATCTTAGTCATAGGTCTTTGCTTTTTATCACTCAGATTATTTTGTACCAATCTCTTCTGGCCTACAAAGTTTCTGTTGAAAAATCAGCTGACAGTCTTATGGAAGCTCCCTTGTAAGTAACTAACTGTCTTTCTCTTGCTGCTTTTAAGATTCTCTCTTTGCCTTTAACCTTTGGCATTTTAATTACGTGTGTTGGTGTGGACCTCTTTGGGTTTGTCTTGTTTGAGACTCTCTGTGCTTCCTGAACTTGTATGTCTATTTCCATTACCAGGTTAGGGAAGTTTTTCATTATTTATTCAAATATGTTTTTAATCCCTTGCTTTCACTCTTTCCCTCTCATACCTCTACAATGAGAATGTTTGTATGCTTGATGTTTGCCCTAAGGCCCCTTAAACTATTCTCATTTTTTAAAATTCTTTTTTATATTTACTGTTCAGATTGGGTGTTTTCTGCTATCTAGTCTTCCAAATCACTGATTTGATCCTGTGTTTTATCTAACCTTCCATTGATTCCATCTAATGTATTCTTCATTTCAGTTATTGTATTCTTCATTTCTGACTGATATTTTTAATAGTTTCTATGTCCTTTTTTATGCTTACTATCTCTTTGTGTAAGTTCTCACTAAGTTCCTTGAGCATCCTTATAACTGGGGTTGTACACTTTGCATCTGGTAGATTATTTGCCTCCATTTTGTTTAGTTCTTTTTCTGGAGTTTTGTCCTGTTCTTTCATTTGGGATATGTTTCTTTGTCATCTCATTTTGGCTGCCTCCCAGTGTTTATTTCTATGTCTTAGGTAAAGCTGCTCTGTCTTTCAGTCTTGGCAGGATGGTGTTATGCAGTAGATATCCTGTGGGGCCCAGTGGCACAGCCTCCCTGGTCACCTGAGCTGGGTGCTCCAGGGCTGTTCTTTGTTTGGGATGTGTGTTCCTTCCTGTTGTACTTGAGCCTTGACTGCTGTTGGCATATCAGTGGTTGGAAATGACCCTCAGGCTGACTGGCTGTGAGGAATGGCTGTGACTACATTGGACAAGGTGCTGTGTGTGGGCTGGTCTCAGGAGTGAGATTCTCTGTAGCACGCCTCTGGTGCCTGCTGATCCCACCCTTTTTGTGTGCCATGCATGGAGCTAATTGGGTAGTGCTCTGGTGTGATCTGAAGCTAGTCACTGGGTGTGTTGATTCTGGAGTCTCTTGGGAGGGGCTCTCATGCAGGGCCAGGTCAGCCCCTGCCTTTGCCTAGGCTGGGCCACCTGGTCGGAGGTACAAAGTGATCAGCTATTATGCTAGGTGTGGAGACACCTGGTACAGGTTGCTGTGAAGCAAGGCTAGCTGCCACTAATCCCAGGTTGGGGCCTGCTTAGCAAGAAGTAGGATACTGCAAGGCCAGCCACTGCTTGTTTTGTTTGTGGTTTGTGGATCTTCCAGACATCTTAGGGAAGTCCACAGCATAGGCTGAGGCCAGCTGCTTGTGAGTAACAGCTGCTGAAAGAGGTTCAAATCTGTGGGTGAGTTGGGTGGGGTGGGTTCTCAGGGGAATCACAAAGGTGGGGTGAGTTTGATGGAAACTCAGATTTTGCACCTGCCCACACTGCAGACTGTGTTAGTGTATGTCTCAACAAAGAAACAAAATGGTAGAGAGACCTTCCCTTCAGTCTTCTCCCTGAAGTCAGACAGTTTGGTACCTCCCCATATGTCCTTGGGGTTTTTGAGTTGCTGCCTGCCTGGTACTGGAGCTCACAGTGAGTACATCCATCAGGAAGCAAGTCTATGTGTGGGCCCTGGATGCCTGGAACTCTAGCAGCTCTCTGTCTTACCCAGATAGAATTCCTATTGATTTTCATAGCTGTGTGTTGTGGAGATTCCTCTCCCTGGCACAAGTGGTTCGGGCTGTGGAGTTCTGTGTGGGGCTGGGACCACTCACTCCTCCGGGGGAACCCCTGCAGCCTGATATATCCCTTCCAATTTTTAACTCCTATACAAGGGTGTGGGACTAGTCTGCCTTTCTTCTCCATCCTTCCTCACAGTCTCGATGTGGCTTCTTCTTTATATTTTTAGTTTTAAGAGTTCTGTTCAGCTAGTCTTCAGGTGGTTTTCAAGGGTGGTTGTTTCTTGATTTAGTTGTAATTCTGCTGCAGTGGTTGGGAGGAGGTGAGCACAGTGTTTACCTACCCTGCCATCTTTACAGGAAGTCCGTAAATAGCTATTTTTAATCATATCAGATGTACCTGAACCTGAGCGATGACTCCTTGGTTATTGTATCAGTGTCTAGCCTGGGAAAGACTGTCCCTGACCATATGTCTCTGATCCTCTATCTTCTTGGAAGGGAGGAAAGAGGCTCTGAACAAGCAGAGAAACAAAGCCAAAGACTTGGCTGCAAGTTACTGTTTAGACAAGATTGTATTCCAATTGCATGAGTGGGGGCAGGGACATTTGCTGGAGGTGTGTTTGTTTAATGCAGCTGTTGGAGTCTGGCTTACACTACTTAATTTTATAGCTGTCACTGTGTCTCATGGGAATGTGGTATTTCCAATAACTTGCAAGAATATGTGAGCTAAGCATTACGAGATCTCATGGCAGGGATGAAATTAATGCATGTGATCAGAGCATCCCACTTGAGGCCCTTGCCCATTAGGACCAGAATACTAAATAACCTGTTTAAGTATGCTCTGTTGGCTATCAGTTTATTTTACAAGCTGCTTTAAAACTTCAGGCAGATTCTATTTATATTTCTATCACCTATATTTATATTTTAATATATATATTTAAAAACAATATGCTAAGGAATTAAAAAGCAGAAAAACCCAAATACAAGTCTGAGTCTTCTGTTTCCAGATAAGATTTAGCAAAGTATTTTTATTCCTAATTCTTTTTATATTCTATGTTCTACTTAATGACCCCAAATATTCATTTTTTTCTTTGTTTCACAAATTACTTTATTGTTGTTCAATTACAGTTGTCTGCATTTTCTCTCTACCATTTTCCCCCACCCCAGTCAAACCCACCTCCCTCCCTTGGTTCTACCCTCCTCCTTGGTTTTGTCCATGTGTCCTTTATAGTAATTCCTAAAATCCCTTCTCCCCACAGTCCCCTCCCCTCTCTCCTCTGGCTATTATTAGATTGTTCTTAATTTCAATGTCTCTGGTTATATTTTGTTTGCTTTTTTCTTTTGTTGATTATGTTCCAGTTAAAGGTGAGATCATATGGTATTTGTCCCTCACCACCTGGCTTATTTCACTTAGCATAATAGTCTCCAGTTCCATTCATGCTGTCACAAAGGGTAAAAGCTCCTTCTTTCTCTCTGCTGCATAGAATTCCATTGTGTAAATGCACCATAGTTTTTTGATCCGCTCATTAGCTGATGGGCACTTAGGTTCCTTCCAGCACTTGGCTATTGTAAATTGTGCTGCAATGAACTTTGGGGTGCACAGGTTCTTTGGAATTGGTATTACAGGGCTTTTATGGTATAGTTCCAGCAGTGGAATTTCTGGATCAAAAGGGAGTTCCATTTTTAATTTTCTTAGGAAATTCCACACTGTTTTCCACAGAGTCTGCAATAGTCTGCATTCCCACCAACAGTGCACCAGGGTTCTCTTTTCTCCATATCCTCTCCAACACTTCTTTGTTGATTTGTTTATGATGGCCATTCTGACCAGTGTGAAGTGGTATCTCATTGTGGTTTTAAGTTGCATCTCTCTGATGGCTAGTGATGCTGAGCACCTTTTCATATGTTTCTGGGCCTTCTGTATGTCCTCCTTGGAGAAGTGTCTGTTCAAGTCATTTGCCCACTTTTAAATTTTTTTTTTTTTTTTTTTTTTGCCTTCCTGGACTGGAGTCATGTGAGTTCTTTATGTATTTTGGAGATCAAACCCTTGTCGAGGTGTCATTGGCAAATATGTTTTCCCATATAGTTGGTTCTCTTTTCATTTTAATGCTGTTTTCTTTATCCATGAAGAAGTTTTTTAATTTGATGAGGTCCCATTTGTTTATTGTTTCCCTTATGTCCCTTATTTTAGGGGACATGTCCGTGAAGATGTTGCTGCGTGGAATGTCTGAGATTTTCCTGCCGATGTTTTTTTCTAGGACTTTTATGGTGTCACGGCTTATATTTAAGTCTTTTATCCACCTTGAATTTATTTTTTGTGTATAGTGTAAGTTGATGATTGAGTTTCATTTTTTTGCATGTAGCTGTCCAGTTCTCCCAACACCATTTGCTGAAGAGGCTATTTTTATTTCATTTTATGCTTCTTCCCCCTTTGTCAAATATTAATTGAATATAGAGACTTAGGTTTATTTCTGGGCTCTCTGTTCTGTTCCATTGGTCTATGTGCCTGTTTTTGTGCCAATACCAGGTTGTTTTGATTACAGTGTCCTTGTAGTACAATTTGATGTCAGGTATTGTGATCTGTCCTGCTTTGTTCTTCTTTCTCAAAATTGCTAAAGCTATTCAGTGACCCCAAATATTCATAAATTTATAGCACTAGGTATGTGTTATACAGTTTCTTGTGAAGTGCATTTGTTATGCAAATCATTACAGTGAACCATCATTCATAAACTATTTATGTTTGCTTTAATGAGGGAAGAAGTACCCTGTCTTATTCCATATAAATTTCCCTTACCATGTATGAAATATAGCAAGATACTTGATATATAAATATGCTACTAATATTAGTGAATGTAGGATACGTGAAATATTACATTTTTTTTGGAAATTCATAATTGTATTCCTTTAATTCCTCCGGGAAGTGGTAGCAAAGATGAGTGATAGGTCCCTTGTCCCACTCATAAAGATGTTTCATTTTGTAAGGAGACACAGGTCAGTATAGAGAAACAAGATGCATGAAAAGGAAGTGGATAGCTAAGACAGAATGAAGCAAGCATTCATTTCTTCATTTACTTAAGGTTGTTAATGGTCAGCTACTCTGTTGGGGATGTGAAGCCAAAGGTATGGTTTCTACCTAAGGACACTGACAGTGTCTAGTAGGGGAGTGAAAAAACGAGTGTTTCTTGCTATTTTCCCTTATCCTTAACTCTTGCTGCCGAACGTATGTTCATTGTCCTTTCTGATAAGAATGTACCTTGGCATGATTACCTTGGTTTTAGTGCATACAGCTTTCCTGCATTTCTTCATCTTAGGACTTGCCTTCCTCCAGACATGAAGAAGGACCATCTGGTCCAGTGTCTGTTATCTATAGATGCTGCTTATTACACTCTCTGTTTCTGTCCGTTTCAGGTCCCTGGAAGAGCAGCAACATGTCTTCCTGTGAGAGGGAAGGACATCTTTTCTGCACACTGAAAACCCTCCTAACTCTGGTCTGATCAGTTGATGGTGGTAGTGATAGCATTCTCAGTGTGACAAGGCTCTTATAGTTACTTTTGGCAGCTCCCACCAGCCTTGCAAATAGATTTTTACACCCTCTTGCACTTAGCTTGCAAACAGGAAGCCATTTTTTTTTTTTTTTACTTTAATAAATCAGGCTGCTGGTTGGTTGTGGTGGAAATTAAGGAAATAATGTAGACAAAACCAGAGACAATTTTGGGCTGGACACTCTCCAGAAATAGGTATCATGGTCCCACCTAAAGAACTGGTTCCATCCTATTTTCTCCACTTTATGTTTTAAAACATTTCTTTTTTTTTATCATGAGAGAAATTTTTAGAGGTAGATTTAAGTACTGGAGATTCTGTTTGATAAGCTTGTAACTAGTAACATGTTCTTTATACCAGGAATTCTCACTTTTGGGGGGCTTGCCAGGGGTTTAAGCTGGGTAGTGACATACTGCAGAGTCTGTGGAGCTGTTTACAGATGATGTAATTGTGTTGTGGATGTGAATAAACAGGCGGCAACACATACTATATTTCTGATAAAATAAGTCACAGCAGTGTGAACACTAAGCAGTTTGTGGGGTACTTAGTATTTCCAATTCGAGTGGTGACATTGACATTCCCTTCAAGACAATTGTCTTTTAAACATATGAGGGTGTTAATTATGTAGGAGAGAGAGAGAGACAGATAGAGACAGAGAGAAAGAGAGAAAGAGATGTGATAGTGGGAAGGCCATGTTCATAGATTTGTTTATAAGTGTATTTTCTCTAATGATAATATACACATAAATAATTTTATTTGCATAGTATTGAGGTAAAAAAACAGGGGGGTTAAATATTTTTTCAAATTTATTTATTTATTTTCAGAGAGAGGGGAAGGGAAGGAGACAGAGAGGGAGAGAGACATTGACCAGTTGCCTTTCAAACCTGGCCCACAACCCAGGCATGTGCCCTGACCGGGAATTGAACCAGTGACCTTTTGGTTTGCAGGATGATGACCAACCTTCTGAGACACACCTACTAGGGAAGGAAAAACAGGTTTTAAAGTTAAACACAACTTGAATTAAATTCAAGCTCTATGATTTGCTGGCTACATGACCTTGGTTAGATAAACTTATCTTGCACATTAGTTTTCTTGCCTGTAAAATGTGAGTAAAAATGTACTTCATAAAGGATAGGCATAGGTTTTACATTAAATCAAGTGTGTTCAATATCCAGCCAGACTTGCCCACCGCAGGCAGGTAGGTAATAAGGAAATGAGTACAACCTTAATTGAGCTAAGATGCTGCCTAAGTGACACACTACCTTTGCGAACAATACATTACTGTTTGCTGCACATCTTTTAGGCTTGTCAGGCTCTGGGCTAAGCACCGGGGCTACAGAAATGTTGAGCTCCAGGTGCTGCCTTCAAGGAAATCACAGTCAGCTGGGGAAGCCAAGCCCTCATGCCAGTGTCATCGTATTCTACGATAAGACCAGTGAAGTGAGGCACAGCAGCTCATGATGGCATGAGGGGGGTCAGCTAATGTAGCAAAGGGGGGCCATCTGGGATAGCTTCCTGGAGGGAGTGACCCTCGAGCTGACTGTGGAAGGACAGGTAAGAATCAGCTGGACCTGTCCAGTGAGGGAGTGAGAAAGGAAGAAGGAGCTGGGGAAACACCACTGGGGCCTGAACTCAGAACCAATTCCTTAGTTTTGGGTGGAAGGTGTGGATCCAAACATTTTCCTTTTATTTTGGTGTGTCTGTGTGTGTGTAATTCCTGTACTCTCTTTGCTCTCCCTCCATCAGTACAGAAAGACCTAAGGAGGAGGAGGGAGATTGCTGGACATACTGCTGTAGGGCTACAACTAGCAATTTCTCTGTTCCAAATGGTCTAACTGGCAAGGCCATGGTGTACATGTAGTTTTCCATGCCTGGGGAAGTCTTGCTGTTTCTGTTACTGGGGGTGGCAAGGGGGAGGGCAGGGCAACTTGGCAAGGGAGATTCCCACTTTGTTACGTGAGTATGGTGGGTGCACCACCAGGGGCTACAGGGCACCAATAATCATGTGCACCATTCTTCTGTGGATCAGTGGGAAGATGGCTGCCTGCTGTGCTGAAGGCTTCTCTGGACGATGTCCCTGTGACTCCTGCCTCTTTCTAAACCACCCTCTTCTGACACTCCAGGGCAATTACATTTTTTCTGGGAAACCCACTTGTACCCAGAGTACTGTTATTTCCATCACCAGAATGCAACTCACTCTATGCCACTCCTGAGCAGGTGGAGCCTCTGAGGCTTGCAATTACCAAAGTTATGCAGACAGCCTCTTTTAAAGATTTCCTTAGAGTACATGCTGCAAGAAGGTGGGGGGAAGATGATGCTTTGTGAAAACTGAGCATTAAAATTGCCTAGAAAATACATTTATAATTGCATATAAGACAAAATGTGTGTGTGAGCTGTGTGGCTTTATTTTTAATTATCTGTTTTTTAGTAAAAATTCCACTAAGATTTCAAGAAATAAAATCCCAGGGCCTCATAAATGAATGAATAAAATATGAAGCATAATAAAATCAGATGATGTAATGCACATGAAAAATGGGGCAAGAGGAATATAAATAGAAAATATATATAGTCTTGTAAGACTAATATTGTGCTCTTTTGTGAAATAAATATCTCTAGAATATTATAAGCAAACAAGTTTTAAAATTTAGAAGTACACTATTATTTTATCTTAGGTTTTATGTCTAAACATTAATGTATTCATATTTCTTTTTGTTTTTATTAATCCACTGAAGCAGGCTTTAGCTAATTCCCACAACCAAAATGTAGTTCACAGATGCTATCTTTTCATAAAGAAAAAGATAAATTTGTGTTTTGTGATGTAGCTATGTTATTTTCAATGAGAGGAGTTATGTTGTATTAGATTTTCCCATTCCAATGTAACAAAACAGCCTCAAAATCGATAAAACAGCAGCACAAATAATACATAATATGTGGAAAAGTAAACCACTCTGCATTAATTCATAGAGAAAATAGGTCTGCTCGAACACTGGTCTGAGAGGAGTAATTAGTGTTAGTCACTGCTTTATGCAGAAAAGAAGTTACTATCAATTCCTGTCCTTTTTTTCCCTCTCACTTCCCAGACTCTTGGGTCAGCAAACACTGAGAAAGCAAAGAAGAGTGGTTTTAGTGGTTCTGAGAGACATGGCCCAAGTAAAGGTCTGGGGTTAACGCATCTGAGTTTCCGAGTGTCATCAGACAATGATGGCGAGGCCACCAAGGGCTGTGCCAAAGCCGGGTCCCCACCTGAAGCAGCAGAGCTGCCACTTCCTTCCCTCCGCCTGAGCAAACTGAACTCCAGATATAAAAATAGGAGGCTCCTCTGACAATCACGACTCCCAGGCTTGTCGCTGACATTTATGTCTCTTGGGCGCGTGTAACTGCAACTTGCGGGCTTCATTAGACGTCTCTGCTAAGTTTGCTTTCTGTCCCCGAGAGAATCATCCTGCCTGTTTATGTTGGTGGTGGTGAAGCACTTTTTACTTATGGAAAATTTTGACACGTAAATCGGTGTATCTAGGGCAGAGTTTGCAAACTTGCCGTTCCTAGACATATTTTGTCTACGATGGTAGTATTATTTTTTGAATTATTTTTCAACATATAAAAATCAGGAGATTTCATGTTAAAAATATCTAGATTTCTAGTATTCTTACTAAATCAGGAAACCTGAAAACAGTGGGCCCCTATGGCAACTGTTTGGCAACAACTGCCTGGAGCTCAGTAGGACAGTCCTCGTTAATGACAAACCCTCGTGTGGTTGCTGGCTGGCCAGAGCACCCTGATCCCCTGATTTAAAACACCCTGTCTGTCTCACTCATTTTCTTTGTCTACCTTGTTTGGTTTTGGACCAGGGATTCTCAAAATTGGCTGCATATTAGAAGCACCTGGAGGAATTTTAGGCCTTGGCTGCACCCCCAGTGATTTGATTGTGTTGTTCTGGAGCAGGGTAGTTTTTCCTCAACACAAATAATTCTGATGTCTGGCCAAGACAGGAAAGCCAGATCATGGAGGATAGAGTGGCCTGGCCTTGTGATGCCCATTAAGGAAATTATAAGTTTCTTGATTTCTCCAAGGAGAATTGATCTGATTTTCTCTTCCTTTAGATTTTGTGGTGTTGGGGGAATTCATTGGGGGTCATGAAGTTGCTGGCAAAGGATGGATCAAGGATCTTGACTTTGAAGCTCTTGTAAATGCTGAGGATCACACTCTCTGTTTTCGGACTTTCCTCTCTCACAAAGCACAGTGTGGGCACTGCAGTTTGCTCCCTGATGTCTCCTCCTCCCTCTCTGTCTTGCTGCCCCTCCATGCTGTGCAAGATGGGAACTTTTTGGCTGTGCAAGGCAGGGATGCATCTGTGGAGCATGTCAGGAGATCAACCTTTTTAATGCTCATAAAAAGACAGGATGTCAATTTAAAGCCTCATGTGTCACAAGCATTTTCAATCTTGCTGTGATTTATGAAATACTAGTATTGTAAATTGCAATCACGTTGGCCCATAAAATCCTGGCAGCTACTTCAACAGAAAAACTTGCATCCAAAAATATGATCTATAGGTGGGATAAAAGTTTCAGAAAGGAAGTGTTGTTTAATAGGCAGGTGCTATTGTCATGCGCTACTGACAAGGGAAAGTTTTCTCAGCAAGAAATCTTCTTTCCCACCCCATGACACCCCGCGCGCACAGCATGGCCAGGGAGAATGCCGTCTTGCCATTTTCTGCATGTCTTGTGAGCAAGGGAGAATTCACGGAGGACATGGCAGAAAAACCAAGAGGGAGAAGTGAAGATTTCATTTGAAAGGAGCCGTCCAGGGTTCTCTTTGCTATTCTCTCTATTTTCACCTGCAGACAGACATTCCCTGCAGTAGCATGGGAGAAGATAGAGGCTGTGCAGAACAGTCGGGGCAGGACAGTTTGATGTGTAATGGTCTGGCAGAGTTAAGCTAATTTAAAAAATGCATCTCCGAGTGTGTGTGTGTTGGGGTGGGGGAGTGAGAGAGACAGACAGAGAGTCCTAAAGACACAGAGAAAGGGGAGGGTAGGGGGCAGGAGGGGGAAGGGCAGGAAGATCTCTTGGAGCTGTGTTCCCACTGGTTCATGTACAAAAACCTTCATATGAAAACACAGTGACTTCTTCAAACCTCATTGACAGAGAACCATATTCTTGGATCCTCAGAAGATACTTAAGATTTAAAATCCTTAAATTGGTTTTTGGACATGGATTTGCTATCATCTCAGACTTAGGGTCACCAGATCATAGAGAACTTCACATCAGCAGGGATCTGGTGGAGGTGGGGGAGACCACAGATCCAGAATTTTCAATCAAGGCGTAGCCATTTACAAGACCGGCATTGCAGAAAGGAAGGGGTGGGGCGGGGCTCACCAGCCAGGGCCTAAAAACTACTTCATCCCAGTGTGTTTTTTCAACACATCAAAGTGACAAGATTTTTAAATCCTCAATTTACTCTTTAAGCTTTGCCCTGTGGTGTGCTGGGGAGGAGGGGCTTCCTCACACCCAGGTAGGAAAAAGGAGACAAAAGGATACTTAATAGGGAAGGGAAGGTGAACTTACAAGTTGCCCGACTTCCAAAAACCTACTTGAAAGGGGTATGTTTAAAGAGGTGCTGATCATATACATTTGAAAGAATGTTAAATATACATTTGAAAAGAGGTCAAATACACATTTCAAAAGAAAGGAAAGCATAGTTTTTGTTCTGGAGAACAGAGAAGATGATGATATTGAAATTCTATAAAGGGGGCATGGCTGTATAAGGAAGGAAAACCTTAAGGATATTTTTGGTAAGCTAACCTTTTACCAAGACAAGAAATTCTCCAGATTGAGGAGGGGCTGATTTCCTCTCCATGCATATCTTGATATTTACTCCCTTTCAGGTAGTCTGACAGAGGAGGTGCTCAAAGAATACATTTTGATAAATAATGTTTCTTTCACGGGCAGAAAGAAGTTACACCTAATTGGAATTTTGAAAGCACTTAATTATTTGATGCAAACTACTGTGGGAGATCAATTTTGTTATGCCTTCTGACAACAGTAAGCTTTATTGAAGCCATGTGCTTTCAGAAAGCAGTGGCAATTAAGAAATCCTATCACATGTTTGTATTTCAGAAACAGCTAAGGTTTGTCAAAGAAAAAAGAGCCACTGGATGGAGTTAAACAATTAAGGAAGACTTTATTCAGGCTATTGTGTCCTGAATGGTGTGGCTCCGTGGGGTGGGCCTTGTCTTGAAAATGGGAAAGTTGGAGGCTCAATTCCTGGTCAGGGCACTTGCCTATGTGCCTGTGTTTCGGCCCGGATCCAGTCTGGGGGTGTGCAAGAGGCAGCCAATCAATGTTTCTCTTGCACATTGATGCACATTCCCTCTGCCTTCCCTTCCTCTCTCTAAAAATGTATAAATAAAAATCTTAACAAAAAAGACGATTGCAATAAGGATCAAAACTATTGCAACCAGGGAGAGACTGAACTCATCTTCAAATATAATGGGGGCAGGTTGGGATTTATGGGCAACAGACAGCACGAAAAGTCAGTGGATGGAAAACTGCTATGAGGAACTCGGTTAGCCATCCAGGGCGGGGAGATTATTCCAAAATTGTCGTGGCAGGATTCCTGTTAAAAAGGGTCAACAGGACCAGATGGAGATCTAGTTGAGAAGAGGGGTCAGCGGAGCCTGAAGTTCAGTTGGGAAGGGAATCCTTGTCAGCACAAAGAACAATTTTGTTCTTGTCTGTTCTGAGGTAGAACCCACCTAATCCTTCCTTATGACTCCCACAAGACCGGCAGAAGACTCTCTTGTTTATCTGCTTTTCTGAAACTCCAGACTCCTTCAGTCCTCATTAATGAATCTTCCCCTTATTGTAATAACCTGAATAAAAACCGTCTCTCCAGTTGATTGGTAGATATTGTCTTTCCCAGTTTGGGTGCTGGGTCTTGGTTAGAAGTGAAACACCTGCCTTTAGAACACTGCCTATTCCATCCAGATAGTGAGGCCTCTCCGAGCCCTCTGAGCTCAGTTTCTGACTGGGAACTGTGAGACTCCATAGTGAGTCGAGTCAGACCCTTGCCTTCCCAAAATTGAATCCTAAATAACATCTTTTGCATGTAAAACTGTCATTAGAGGTTCCAGAAGGCTTCTGGAAGATTATAAAGAATTTGTTCTTTTATCTTGTAAAATACTATTTTGATATTTGATATTTTGGTATTTGTTTACAGTGAAGATAGATGTTAAAAATAAGTGGATACAAAATTTTTGACTTGAGAAAAGAATGGGTTAAGGCTGCATTATAAGTGTAGATATATAGTGCCATCCAAATATCAGTGCAATATTCCATTACAGGGGATAGGACTATGTCTTCCTCTGATGAGATACAATGTCCCCCCAACCCTGAAACTACCAGGTCACTAAAACTAAAAGCATTCATACGTATACATGGACACCCGATAACTGTCAAATGACAACTATACATCAGGCACTGTGCTTGGTGCTGATGGACAATCAGATGGACAAGTTTAAACTCTGTTGGTGAAGGCAGACACTAGACAAGTGATTGAAAAGTAAATAATGGAGTTAGAGAAGATAATGATTTTTGCAAAGAAAAACCAGGATGACAGGATGAAGCATAGGAGGAATGGTCAGGGGACCAAGCAGGAACCAGAGGGCCTGCAGAGCTAGCCATGCAGGCAACCGGGGGGAGAGCAGTTGTACTTCACTGCCACCTCGGCTCAGCTTAGACGCCGGATTAAACAACGATTTTCATTTGCTTAGTAACAATTTTGCCCGATGTGGCTAGTAGCCAAGTCTCAGAATGCAGTGAGCTTCCCACCAGTTATGTCTACTGATCAAGAGTTAGTTATTGTCAGGTTAGGCATGGGCAAGATGACAGTCAGAGTGGGAGAAAAATTTTTAAAGTATGGGAAGATTTTGGGCTTACACTGCTGCACAAAAACCTTCGTGTTTCCAGACCAATTAAAGAAATTGAAACTGGCAGTATTTGACAGTATAGTACGTCATGACAGAAGATATGGTAGTTTAAAAGGTGGACCTCCCCATACCGAGCCCCTGCCCACATTAATCTAGCCTTTTATCAGATGACTGGGAGTGGGGTACACAGTGAAGCTTTAGGTTAAAGAAAGTGTTTAAAATATCATATTCTTTATGTCTTACCACTTCAAGTTATTTTTTCTTTTAACTGACCAATCCACTGACTAATTTTTTTACATTTCAGATATTTTTTATTTCTTCAAATTTGTTGCTTATCGGGAGTGGCTGAAGTTAAAAAATATAATTGAGTCCCATCATCACCATGGAAATGGTTTTAAGAGAAAACTGGTCAGATGAATATTATCGTTTTCCATTTTCAACCAGAAATAGTTTCCATTGATGACTAGACAGCCAACAACAGTCTGTCAAGAACGCTGGAGATGAGATAGGTAATACAACATGCCTGTTCCTGGGGCGGGGGGAGGGAGGACGTCAGAATAATTTATGTGAGCTTCTAGATTTCATCATGCAAAACAAGCACAAAAGCACCACCCATGCCTCCGAGAACACCGCACCCTTGAAAAAAGCTTTGCCTCCTTCATCACGAGCAATGTTCCTCCAGCAGTTGAGCGTGCCTAGTACGTGACCTCAGTTCCTTTGCGCCCTGACTGCATCGTCAGGCGGCAAGGAGCAATGTTAAATGGACAGGAAGTCAACCCAGGCAGTGCTGTGGCAGACCGCGTGGTCATCCAGCTGATGCAGTGTGAGCATTCTCGGGATCTGGGAGCATTCCCTTTGCCGTGTGGTAGTTACCGAAGTAGGCAGCTTAGTAGATGTCAATACCCTGCATAGACACCTTAAAGCCTCCGTACAGGCCCTTAGTCCCATCAGATTTGTAAATCTTAATCAGGCAGTTACCGAGCCCTTTGAATTCCCTTTCAGCTCTGGTTTTGCCCATCTCAGCCACTAGATGGGTATGGGCAAAATCAAAAGGTTACCCAACACACAGAAAGGTGGCCTCAGCGGCACCACCGCATGCCAGGATTTCCTGCCAAGTAGCACCAAAACTGGGTTCTCTTGTCCACACCACTCGGAAGATCTGCTTGAATTTATCTGTGAAGGCGAAGTTGAGAGCCTGAGTGGGGAAGTATCTGATGACACTGGCCAGGTTACCGCACCGGGAGAACAGGACTCCCTGCTCCTTGGGGATAGGAACTGCGTGGTCCGTAATGCCCCTGTATTGCTGATCTGCAGTGATTCGCTTGCTGGCGTGCTGCACCTGCAGCAGCAGCGCGACGCACTCGATGGGCGTGACCGCTGTCTTGGGGATGGCTGCAGCCAGTCCACTTGCCAGGAAGTCCTTGGCAAAAGACATAGCAGCATCTGTCACATTGAAAGGAAAGCAGGAGCGGGAGACTGCGGGACTAGGTTCGTAACTGTCTGGGACTCTGGGGCTCTAGCCCCACTGACCTGAGCAAGAAAATTGAAAAACTACAGTATTCTAGTAAAAATGAGATCATGCTATTCATATTGTTTTGTAACCTTTATTCCCATTTGTAATGAACACCTGTCTGTTTCAATAAATATATTTCTACAATACATTTTTAGATGCCATAGTGTTTAATTATGTGAACAGATCATAATTTTTTGGAGCTATTTACAATGGTCAGCTATTTAAAGGGTTTGAACTTGACTCTGTGATGATCATCCTTATATACACATACTTGTACGCATCTTTAACTTGTCCTGAGATAAATTCCCAGGAAGTGAATTTCTGGCCTAAAGGAATGCACATCTTTAAGATCTTTGATGTGTACAACCAAATTATCCCCCAGAAAGATGGACCGTCACATGTCTTTTGGGGTGAAATGTTTCTGAAATTTCCTGGATATTTCTGAGACAATTTGATAATCAGACAAAGGGTCTTAAAGGTTATGTGCACATATACGGACAGTGAATTCAGGTCCTTCAAAGGACAGAATGACTAAAAGAATAACACAAAACCCCATAAAGCAATAAAACATAGTGTAGCAGCTAATACATACTCAGCAAAGTCACCATCATCTTGTGAAAAGCTTGCTCTTGCCAGTTAAAGCCTTTGTTTTTGAGTGACAAATAAAAGGTAATAGGATCTGAACCATTTTGACCACCGTGGTCCCCCCACTCTCTTCTCGGAAGGTACTTGGCGGCTTCCTGTACGCTCCCATTAAGGGCCGCCTGCCCCAGAGCAGGCAGCCGCGTTGCTTGAAGGAGCAGTCTTCTTTGTCAGTGCACCTGACTCTCTTTTTGATGATGTCTTTATAAAATTTGTTACTTCCTTTTCTTTAATCTACTATGTGGTCACTTTAAATGTCATTCTTCGAACAGTCTCTTAGAGACAGCCCTAGAGGAAAATAATTGCATCAGTTACAAACACTGAGACACAGCGTACGCCCAGAATGATGATACACCAGTCATATTTAACACCTTTTCCTTCCATAGCTGTCCTGGATGTCTTTTGAGCTGATAATTAGGTTTCCAGGGTTTTGGTTCTCATTAATGGCCCTGGTACTGTCAAAACCCCCCACTGAGAGTGAGATTTATTTAAAGTAGAAATTAAATTCCAATATAGAGAGCAGAGCCAGGAATTCCCACCACATCATCCAGTAATAAAGGAATCTCTCGCCACTCTGCCCTGAAACAATTTAACAAGGGCTTCTGTCTTGTTCCAAACTCAAATAAGGACTCCCAGATTTTAAATTCTCTATGCCAGTTTAATTAGTTTCTCCTTCAGTTACTCTGCATTTGGATACAAGTGCTGGGTGTTTCCTGGAGCTGAATATCTCCAGCATTGTGAAGAAGGGAGACATTGATACTTTCTCTAGAAAGCTTTCTTCTTTCTAGTGTGGGGAAGCTGACCTAGAAATGGAGTGGTGGGCATAATGTGATGTAGGTGAGTGGAAAGGGGGACATGAAGTTCTGTGTAGAAAGAGGTGGCCTAATTTCTTCTCAAGATATCAGAATAGGCTCTAGAGAGGAGGAGACCTTTGACCTGAGCCCAGAGAAGGGGTAGGATTTAGCTAGGCAGAGAATGTGTACACTCTGAGCATTACAGGTGGAGGAGGGCAGGGGTGTTATGGAGAAAAAGAAGGAGAGTATTTTTGAAATGCTTTAGGGGACCAGGCAGGATTTGCTCTCCATACCTTGTGCCCTTACTGCCTCTGTTATCTCCAGGTACTACCTTCATTAAACAGCTGTTTAAAAAGGGTGAGGTCTTTATTGTTCTTTATTAAAAGGGAGAAGTGAAGAATAATGCTGTCATTGAGCTTCCTATAGGGACCCAAATTCTGCTCTAGAAGGTTACATATACTATCCCATTCAGTACTCACCACGACCCAGCCGTGGGGCTTGCTGTGCTTACTGCCACCAGGTTTTGAATGAGGAAACAGAAGCTCATTTGGTGAGCAGCTGTCAAAGGCCACACTCCCAGTAAGTCTTCTACGGGTAGCTCCTTCAATGTCTCAGTGAAGACGTCAGCCGGGAGGAGAGCACACCTGGCTGGGGACTTCTGAGGTGCACCTGATGGCGGTGATGGTGTGCACTCCGCAGAGTGGGTGCCTGGAAATGGGGGTAAAGAGAGCAGAGGTAGAGGATGCCCAAATAATTTGTCACAAACTTCCAAGTGCATTTGCTCATTTATCTTTACTCATTTGATAAAGGTCTATTGAGCAGTGGGGTGGCAGGCACACTAAGGCAGGACTGTTACTCTCAATGAGCTCTCAGTCTCTGAAAATGTGAAGACTGATGGATTACAATTCACTGTAGAAGTGCTCTAATGGAGGTACACCCAGTGTATGGATATGATAACTCTGCCTGAAAGAACCAGGGAGATAACATGGAGATGGACACAAAGGATTGCCAGGAGAGTTTCTGGGGAAGGCAAGTGAGTAAAGGCATGTTAGGCAGGAGAATCAGTGAGGGTGAAGGCACAGGCATCAATTTGTGAAAGAGAACAAGGTGTATGGAGACTGGTGCACTCACTGCCATGGAAAGAGGGTGAGGAAGTACGGGGGAAGAAAAGCTGGGGGTTGAGAGTGGAGCTAGATTCAGAAGGGTGTAGACAAGAGGGGTGTACATTTAGTCCTGTATTTTTTTTTTCTTAAGGAGGGAGCAATACGATAATAATCCTAGTGGTGATCTGGAGGACAGAGATGAGAAAGTAAGAGATTGGGAAGGCAAAGAAAGAAATATCCACTTCCCTGGCACTGTTGTTGAAAGGACGCAGGCCACACTGGAAGCAGGAGGAACGTAGGTACGAGTTCCTCCTCGTAGGGAGCAGAAGGTCTGCTCCCTTCATCTGCCCTTCTCACTCTCTGCCAGTGCAGAGTCCAGCTGGAGCCTGGGATCTGTGCGTCATCACAGAGCAGGCGTGGGATAGGGGCTGAGCTTATAGACAAAACGCTGGGATTTATTCACCCACCCCTCTCCATGGGAGATGCAAGAACCTTTGAATTCTTGTCTCTTCATTGTTGCTCACTCTGTGAGAGAAAGAATTTTTCCTACTCAAGTCTCCTTAGCTATCAAAAAGGAGAATTAAAGATGATAAACTGAATGAGTTTTTAAAAGTTGGTGAATAAAATACACTTTCTATCGCCTGTGTCCTGTTGTTATTCTTGGCAGCTTCTCCTCATGCCTCAGTGCCATAGATTATCTAATACCATCGTTATTGTCTCTGTTTACAGGTTTTATAAGAAGAAACTTTAAGTCTTCTAGGACGGGTATATTAAAAAGCAGCTCGACTATTAAAAGGAAATAACTATTCTTTTAGTAGCACCAGGACATGGTTTCCTGAAATCTGTGTGTGTATGTATGTGAGTGTATGCCTTCTCATTGGTTATTTTGATGTTTATTTAGTTCCTCACTTTATATTTTTAACAGCTTTAGTGAAGTATAATAAATATACAGTATGTCTTAGTCTGTTTGGGCTGCCATAACAAAAATGCCATACATTAGGTGGCTTATAAGCAAAAGAAATTTCTAGTAGTTCTGAAGGCAGGTTGTCCAAGATTAAAGCACCAGCAGATTTGGTGTCTGGTGAGATGACTTTCTTTTCAAGGTGTCCTCACATGGCAAAAGAGGGCCAGGTTGCTCCCTGAGGTCTCTTATAAAGACACTAATCTACTTGGTGAGGACTCCACCCTCATGACCTAATCAGCTCCTAGAAACCCTATCCCCTAATACCATCACCTTGGGGGGGGGGGGTTCAACCTATGAATTTTTAGGGGAAGGGGCATAGACGTTCAGTCTATTTCATAGTACACTGTGTATATTTATGCACAAAATTCAACATATGAGGTCTGTCCAGAAGGTATCCAGCCATGTAATATGAAAAATAGAGACATTTATTGAAGAAGATACAAGATACAAGAAACATTGTACACAGGACAATGATGCCTCAGTCCCCTTCAAAGTAGGCACCTTGGGGCTCACACAGTTCCCCCAATCACCATCAGATGCCCCATTGTATTTTCCTGAATCTCAGTGGTGGTCTGAAATCTCTATTCTTTCAAAGGTGATTTTAGTTTTTGGGAAAAGTCAGAAGTCACAGGGCACCAAATTTGAGGTGTAGGAAGACTGAGTCATCTGAGTGATTTGATGTTTTACTAAAAAACTCTGGACAAGACATGATGCGTGAGCGGACACATTGTTGTGAAGAAGCTGCCAATCACCAGTTGCCCAAAGCTGCGTCCTTCTGAATCATTTGGATAGTTTCTGTGAAGGAATGTTCAAGCTTAATGCAAAATATGATGAAGATCAATTGCTCTACTCAGTCATTTTGAATGTGACAGCAACACAGTACATGTGTTCACTCAGTGGTGTCTACTGCCCCCACTGACTAGTACAGTGAAGTCGTCATTGTTCACACATGTGCATTCCAGTCCACTCTCCTTGGCTGCCGGGTTATATCCATGTAGTGCAAACTGTTCTCATTACATTAACAATGGCTGGACTTTTTCCAGACAGACCTTGTATGTTTAAAACTGAAACATCACCACCATCCAGATAGGGAAACATATCCATTGCTCCTATAAGAGGCCTCATGTCTCTTGGTAGTTTCTCCTTCTTCTGCTATTCTTTATCTTCAGGCAATGCCTGATCTGCTCTCTGTCACTACATAGTCACATGACAAGTTTTACAAACAAGAAACAAAAATCTTATGTGTCTGGGAAAGCTGGTTGTTTGCCCAGACATCCTTTCCTACCCTTTTCCTTTTAAGAGAATCCTGATTTATACCATGGAGGGCAAGGAAATCTCTGGAAGACTTTTTCCCCAGCCTTCCCCATAGTTAGGTATTGCCGTATAACTGAGATCTTGCCAATGAGATGTGAACAGAAGTGATCTATGAGACTTCTGGGAAGGGAGTCCCTTAGCTGAAAGGGAGCTAAGTTGGCTTGGAAAAGACCTTTTCACCTTTTCCCTCACTTCTCTTTCTGCTGTGTGGAATACCTTCATAATGACTGGAGCTCCACCACCATATTGGACTATGAGGTGACCTTGAAAATTGAAGCCATTCCCTGAGTTGATGGAGTAGGGAGATGAGCCTGATGTCACTGTACAATGCACTATCTACATCTGGACTTCTTTTATTTGAAAGTGTCATAAACTTCTAGCTTTCTTCAGCAACTCTTATTTCATTTTTATTTTTATATGTAATTAATCCTATCTCAACAGAAGCATTCATACTCCTATTTTTTGCTTTCTCAGTGCAGTTACAACAATGCTACCTGTTTTTATTTCCATTTGAATTATATACCTGATGTAGGTCCTCTTTAAAACATTTATATTTCACTTGGCTTTGACAGGGGAGTGGTCACATTGCTGGGGTCAAGCAATCTCCTTGAAAATATTAGCAAGCAAATTGTTACAGTGACCTGATTCTCAAGGCTCTGACACATCAACTGTTCTGACAGAGTAAAGTGCTATACACTTATTTTATTTTATTTATTTTTTTGCTGCATAAAGCTTTATTGTTTCCATTTGGTCCGTGGCATGGGAGGGACCTCCAGGGTGGTTAATAGGCTGCCTCACGGTTGCAAGCTGAGGCTCAGGCAGAAGGCAGACACCAGGGGAATGCAGAAAATCCCCTCAAAGGTCTCTGGGCCTGAAAGGTTCCTAGTCGTACTTGAGGGTGAGCCTTTTGAAGAGATATTCACCCAGCCCAGCCTGGGGCTGGCCAGTCTGCAGATGTTTGTCAGGAGGTCTTTTATCTTCTCGATGAGTTTCATCTCCTCATCCAGGAAGTGGCTCTCCAGGAAGTTGATAGAAGTGAGGGTCCTGCATACAGGTAGAACCCAGGGCATGCACATTCAAATAGCCTGGTTCAGGTTCTCCTCCAAGGCCAAGGTGGCTTCCATGGTGTCCTGAGTTTCAGCCCACTCATCTTGGGACAGCTTCTGCTCATCCTGGAAGAGGGCACGACCGCTGTGCTGCTGTGGCATCTTCAAGATACACCTGGCTTCCTCAAGCTTCTCCACTTCTCTGCTGCCAACTCTCAGAGGAGAGTGGCTTCTCCACTTCTCTGCTGCCTCCTCTCCCTCATGCACCCTCCAGAGCCACATGATGTGGTTGAAACAGAAGGCCAGAGAGAGGTAGGTGTAGGAGGCCCACAGATGCAGGTTGACCAGGTGGTTGATGGCAGCCTCCACCTGGGTGGAATAATCCTGATGAATGTGGGAGCTAATGGTTGCTCGGCTGTAAGGAGTTAAGCTCAAGAAACAGTGCTGGCTGGTCTTGGAGGCTGAGGGTGGCTGAGGTGGTTCTGAAGATTGCAAATAAAAAAGTGGTTGGAGCCCTGGTGCTGGCCTATGAACTAAAAGGTCACTGGTTCAGTTCCCAGTCAGGGTACATGTCTGTGTTGTGGACAAGGACCCTGGTTGGGGGCATTTGAGAGGTAGCCAATTGATGTTTTTCTCACACATCCATATTTCTTTTCCTCTCTTTTTTTCTCCCTTAACCTCTCTCTAAAAATAAATACATAAACTCTTTAAAAAATGGTTGGAGGGTGGTTGAAGGCTAGCAGAAGCAGTGTCCTTTCCTGGGTCTGTTCAATTGAAAACTGTTGAAGCAAGAGACAGATTCAGGGAACCGTGGAGGGCACTGCCTACACTGCTCTACATTCAAGCACCTTTTACCTCAAGGGGATTTCATGATGTGATGCCTTGAACACTTTCAGGGGGGCCTGGGAGAACCCTCGGCCCCCCCTTCTCCATGTTAAGAAAAAGAAAAAATGTAAATAGAAATTATAAGCCTATGTGGTGAAAGAAAAACGTCACTAGGACTCAATATAAATCTCCTGGGGCCACTATTCCTTTCTCGTCATGGACATAGGATGTATTTCCATCACTGCCCTGGCTTAGTGTACAATGTCCATTATCTTAACATGTGAAAAATAGAGTCCTCTTGTTGCCTTTGCCACCAGGTGCAAGGATCCATGCAGTACCGTGGAGGCCTTGGCATGCTTATTTATGAACTAGGGCCTAGGACACATCCTTCTCACTTGCTTCTAACAAGCTTTCTCTTGTGAGGAAATGTGGTTTGTGCTGTAAAATATAAATTTAATTAAGCTCTGTTAGGCACTGCATTCCTTGTGAAAAAGGGAAAATGGAAGAACTATATAATAAAGAGTAATTGGCCCGGGCAAACATTTGTGCTATTTTTCACTGGCATTTCTGGAAATTAAGCTATTAAATCAGGAGAGCAGGTCAGGCCAGTTTGATATTTATTTTTCATTCCTTGACTACAAAATAAAAGACTTAACTTACAATGACATAAAATCAACACCTACTGTGTTCCATTAATTAATTCTGGCATTCTATCAAAACATCTCCCAGATTTGTCTAATATGATTTTCTTTTGTTCATAAAAGCCTGGAGCATACTAGCTATGATGCCATTATATTGCAGATTTTAAAAAAAGGTTTCTATAATTATTCTTATCCCCTGCCTGGTATTTTTTTGTGAGAAAACAAAACTGGGCACATTAGAATGTTTTGTGGCTTGTGAAAATGTCTTGGCATTTTTTCATAAGCTTTGGTGGTCTCTTTCCAGTTCTCAGTATTTTAAGAATATTGTAAATAGTGCACTCGAGGCATGAAAAATGTGGATAGTCTGGGACATACTTAACTCTAGCTTCTTATTTATTTTAGCTTAAACTTTACATGGGTTTATTTCAAAATAAATATTTCCCAAAGTCTTCATTATTTTCTAATGATGGGCATAGTTTTTTCTCTTTGCTATTTAAAAAAAATACATGTATTGGATTCGTCTTGTTCTTATAACATTTCTATGCTAGAAGATGAAGATACTTCAACTTGCTTTTCTTCAATTTTATGCAACAATTTCTCTCATTTTCTTAACCTTTTGAGGAGGAAAAACGTACACACTATGTATGATTCATTGATTTGGACACTGAAGTGAGAATTGGGCACAGCCCATCTTTCTGCTAGGGTGAAAGCGTCTTATGCTGGGGGATGTGCTGATCTTCCTTAGCTCATTTCCTGAAACCAGCAAATGCTCCGTACACATCTGTGGAATTGATTTGAAAATAATGGAACCAGGAAACAAAACTTCCTGATTTGTACTTACCAATGCTGCATTTTCAGAAAACTAGTTTTACCTAAAGAGTTAAACAAATTGACTCCAATAAATATTTCTCTCTTAAACTAGGTGTGCTCTGGTTATACAGACATAATCTTATGAATTGATTTGATTTTCTGCTCTTCATGTTTTTCATGTGAAGAGATTAGAACCCAATGAAAGGGGTCCTTCACAGTGATCTGGCTACCCACTCAGCACTCCACAAATGCTCTTACCTGCTGATTGTGATGTCCCTGAGATCAGAGGTGATTATTTTACTTGTGGCCCCCATGGCTCAAATAGGGTAAAGCTGAGCAATAAACATTTATTGAAGAATAACTGATTGACAAATATGAAACAAACAGATAACATAATGTTGAACAAGTATGAAAATTTGACTTTAAAAAGCATTCTTTTTACTTATTACCTCTGAGTTTCATATATTACCTTTCTTCAGTTCTTTGTGTACTTTGTCAATATAAGGAAGAATTGCATCCCACAGACCAATGGCTGATAAGGGAGGCAATGGAAAAAGAAGCAACCTTCTAATGACTGGTGATAGGCAGACATGTTTTTTCCTTCTTCTTCTTCTTTTTTTTGTCGTATGATGAATGTTTCAAACTGGCTCAGACTATTGATATCTCATAAAAGTTTACTACAAAAGCCTTGGAAATAGAGGACATTGGATGGCCAGAAGCTGTGTGGAGCTTGGCCCTTCCCTGAGGTAGAGTATCTGGATGATGGCTGTTTCCAGCTCTAAATACACTCAGAGTGAGTCACCTAACAGGGAGAGAAAATTCTTTTTCTCTCTTCCTGTCAGCATGACTGGCATAACTATAAATGCTGGTTAGCAGGTACCTATCAGTTCATAGGTGGGATTTTTGAGGGAAAGATATTAAATAGGTGAGTGAATTGAAGCTAATTTGGAATGCTCAACTATGAAATATATGAAAACAAATTCACACTCTGTATTATTATCCCCCCAATTTTTATTTACAATTCAAATTTCTTTTAAAAGCACCTGGGGAATCACATTATTTTCCGCATTACTGATGGCACTCAATAAAACATGATGCTTATGGATCAGTACTACTTTGCCACCTTTGGAAAAGCAAAGATGTCCTGTTGTTAAATTCATCGAGAAATGAGCAGCTGCTACACTTTGCCATTTGTCCTTCATGGGCTCTAGTGGCCTCTGGACAGACATGGCCACCTACGGGCACCTGGGATACATCACAAGCCAACTTAACAACTTCTCCCCTCCCTGTGGGCACACCCCTTTCCAGTGTGAGCTGGATGCTCCTCCCACTGAGAGGGGTCTCTTCCTTGTGCATTGAGTCTGGGCTGGCCTTGGAACTTGTTCTGACCAGCAGAATGTGGCACCAGTGATGTGAGAATTCCAAACATAGGCCTTAAAACTTCAGTTCTCACTCTCTTGGGATGCTGTGCCTCAACTGCCACATTGGGAAACATGGCCTAACCTACAAGAAGAATGAAAGGCCATGTAAAGAAGAGATAGAGAAACCCAGCTAAGTCCCCTAAGCACCTGACTGAGGCCATCCTAGACCACCTAGCCCCAGCTGCAGAGGTGGCCTCAGCCAAAACCCAATGGAAGAGCTGCTCAGTTGAACCCAGGCCAAGTTGTTGTTCCATAGAATCATGAGTAAATAAAACCATTGTTCTTTTGAGTCATTAATTTTGAGTAATTTGTAAAATGGCGATAGGTAACTATTACAGTACCATAGGAAAAGGACCCCTGCTTCTCGGTAATTCATGGTGTTTCCTCAGACAGTTTCTTATCAACTCCACCAACCCAACCTGCCCACACTTGGTCTCTGTCTCTGGCCAATTCAGACTCATGGCTTGGTTTGATTCAGATTCCAGCCTTCTCCTGGGATGCTAGGCCTTGGGATGTTCTTTGGCCCCTCACTTTTCAGCCTGCGGGCTGGACCAATTCCTTCATCATTACCAAGAGCCTGGCTAGATGTGGTTGGTGTCCAGGGAACTGCTTGGTCAAGAAAGGAGTTCACAGGCTGGCTTACAGAGTCATGGGGCCTAAGGGAGAAATGTCCTTGGGTTTGCTGCAGCTATTTTATACCCAGAACGTACTCTCATGCTCACAGTTTTAGTGATTGTTTAAGAGACAAATCTGATCCCACTTCCAACCCCCTTCAAGCTTCTGCATTGCTCTTAAGATCAAGTCAAACTCCTTTTTCATGTCTCACACAGCTCTGAATGTCTTGCTTTCTGCCTAACTTCATCATCTCACTCTCACCATAATAGTCCCAGCACTGTACTTCATGTTTTGTTGGACTGGGACTCATTCTATGCACTTGAATGTGCCTTGCTAACTAACCCTGATGTTTAAGCCACCAGCTTGTGGTACTTTGTTATTGCAGGCTACTCTTTGCTGTGCAATGTTCAGATGCTTGGAATACATCATTCAGAAAAATAAAGATCATCACTCTTGGACATCTTACATTTTAGCGGAGAGTGATGTATCATGAGCCATAAATACATGTTACAATGTGGTATATACTATGAAAAAAAAAAAGAAAAATACTGAAGAGTAATGTGGATTAGAAATGTGAAGGAGAGGGGCATGTAGTCCTTATTGAGAAAGTGACATTTGAGCAAAAACTTGAAGATGATGAAGAGGTTATCTAAGGGTCATCTGGGGGAGACAGTGTTCTGGACAAGAGGAGGGGCTAAAACCATGTGCCTGAGGCAGTGTGTGCCTGGGAGTTCCTTAAACCCCTGAAGGCACTTTAGCTTTTACTCTGATTGAAAGCAGAAGCTGATGCGGGTTTCAGACGGGGGAGTGACATGATCTAATTTATGTTTTAAAAGAATCACTCTGGCTGCTGTGTACTAGGATAGATGGAAGCAAGGAGAACCATTTTGAGCCTCTTGCAGTAATCCAGGTGAAAAATGGGCCTCCCTTGCACCAGGGCCTTGGTAGTGAATGAGATAAGAAGCAGTCTCATTCTGCGTGGGGCTTAAAGGCAGAGCTTTAGGATTTGCTGACAGTTTTGGTAAGAGAGTTTGTCAGAAAGAGAGGAGTCAAGGAGGACTCCAAAGTTAGTGTCTTTAGCAAATGAAAGATGGCATTCTCTTTTATTTTTTATCCTTTCTTGCTTGGCTGAGAATGTTAAGAAATTTTTGGTGAAGTTCATTCTCTCCGTGTCTGCAGCCTCTTTCTTCTAGTTTGCTTTTGTTAATGGATGTGTTTGCTTTAGCATAGAGGTCTGCCTTTTACTTTAGATGGTTTGTTACAATGTGCAGTCATCCTGGACTCTTCATATGAAAGAGTGGGGCCGGAAAATCGCTTTGGAAGTCCGATGTGTGTAGGGGAGGTGGGGAATGCTTGTTGATTGTGGTCTTCACTGTCAGGTGACCTGTGCGAGATTCCTTAGAAAAGAATTTTTCAGTCATACAGAGTGTGTCTGTGTTTAGGGTGCTAAGGGGTTAAAGGGAGCTGGGGCTCTCAACAGTCAGTGTGAGACCTTTTTCAGTAAGGGCTGTGGCATGTGTTTTTAGTCCAGAGACTTATTTTAGTATCTGCAAACAAAAAATCTTTCGTGTCTTGCCAGGATAAGTGATGGGCAGATGCCAGCTGGGCAAAGTGAAGGAGGGGGTTGGATTTCTGATACTGGGAACCTGGCCAGTGCAGGTAGCCTGGCCAGTGCCCAGAATGCAAGTGGGGGCAGAGGGGAGCGGCTGCATGGGCGGCGCCATGTTGCCTGGGTAACCAGGCTAGTGCGGTGCTTGAAGACAGATCCCACCCCAAGCTCCCCGCTCAGGACAAGGCAGGAGGAAGTCATTGCACTGAACTTGAGCAAGGCTAGCAAGGGGGATTGGCTGAGGCATAAGCCCTCCTATTCCTTTCCCTACAGTGAAGGCCTGTTGACTCATTGGTTAAATAATCGTCTATCACACAAAACACTCTGAACTCTGACCACACTTCTTGACAAGAGAGCCTGCTGCTATTTGCTAGTTTCTTTGACAGCATATACCACACCCTGGGAGTGTCAGCTTCACAGACCTATCATGTGACAGCTTGAACTCAACACAAGAAGCACATTTCCAACAAACACACTGGGGAGAGAATAACACTTTGGTGGAGGGTTTTCCTGCAGCTGTATGACAAATCTCCAACGTGCTCTTCTGTTTCATGTCTTCTCCCACAGGCTTCTTCATCTCAGACACGCTTTGAACAGCCATCAAAAACGCTGTCTTCTTCTCAGTGTGCTATATATAGATTAATAAGTCAATTACCTCCTGCACACCAGGTTTTCAAACACTGGCATCTCAGCTTATCGATTTAGATCTTCTGACAAAATGCACCACAATGGTGGTTTCATTTTGTGCCACAGAAAATGCCTTTGCTAGGAAAACACTTCAGTTAAAATGAGCTCCAAGCATCTGGGAACTTATAGCCTAGAGGTCTGTAGATCAAAAGGAGAATTATGCACTTGAAAGACTCAGCTTTCTTAATTAATAATAAATTCTGCAAATTAAGAGAAGGTTTGACATGATTTAAAAAAGCATTACTATTTCACAAAAGTTATTTCTGTTTCTTCTAGGACTGTGCTAGATTTTCTTCGAAAGAAGTATTTCCCCCCCCAGTTTTAACCATTCAATTATTTAGCAAGGGAGAAAGAAATACATGTGCCACACAGACAGTAAAAGGAGACATTAGGAACCAAGCAGATGCAGGAAGTGGAAAGCTCTGATAGTTACACCCAGGAAATGCCAGTCTTCTCTGACTTCCCTTCTCCAAACCCGGTCCCTCCTACTACTTCTCTCTCTAGGTTAGGTCAGTCTACACTGGTCTCCCATTGGACGGGGAACTTCTTTGTAACACTCACAGTTCATAACACTGTTTGTACCTGTCTTTCCTGCTAGCTGTGACCTCCGCAAGGGCAAGGATGATGTCTATCTTGTCTAATTCTTCTTCTCCAATGGCAGAACAGTATTTAGCACTCAGGAGGCATTCACAAACTTTTTTTTTAAACATAAGGATGAATGAATTATACAGTGAGGAAGATGCGGTAAGTTCTTCACAAAGATGGTTGCAGTTCCTCACACCCCTTTGTAATGTGACTTCGCTGTTCTTTGCATCAAGAGGTAGAGTCTATCCCCTCCTAACCTTAAATGTAGGCCAGCCTTGTTTTGACCAGTAGAATGTGGCAGAAGTGACATTGTATGACTTCTGAAGCTAGGCTTCAAGACGCCCCACAGCTTCTATTGTTACCACCCTGGAACCAATCCACCACTGAGGAAGCTCATATATCCTGTTGGCTCAGTTGAAACAGAAGTACCAAGCCAAAAGCCCCACCAATTGCCACACAGAGGAATGAGGCCTAGTCCTCCTGTACCAGCCACCTGATCACAAACACGTGAGTGAGCTCAGCAGCACCAGGTGGAGCAGAGCTGAGCCATCCCATCTGAGACCTGCCCAAATTGTTGACACAGAGAAGGTGAGCAAACAGTTATTTTAAGCTATTATATGTTGGAGATGACTTGTTGTGCAGCAATGATTGACACAAGAGGATTTTTCAGGTTTTTCTCAACATGTGAGTTCTCCTTATTCAAACTAGAGAATCTGTAAAATTTGCCCCATCGCTGGTTTCACTGAAGACTCAGAATGTAAAAGCCATTTCTGGGCAGGTGAAAGTGATTATAGGATATTTACAAAGAGAAAATCAAACTAAATTCCAGAATAACACAGACCTATCATACAGAGTAATAAAATATAGTTGAGGAAGAATCCATTTTCTGAAGAAAATCATTATTTTTTGAATTCACCTTGATTATAGAAGTGATTTATGCTAATTATGGAAAATTTGGAAAAATCAGATAATTATAGAGAAATGATAGAATTAGTTAAAGATTCCAAAATATGAGTACTACTACAACTACTAATACATTACAATTACCATGTGTTTTAAATCTTTCAAATTGCCATGGTAACATTCCCATTCAGGAACATTGGACTGTCTTTATTTATTCTGACCTTCTTTTGCATGTCTCAAAAAGGTCGTTATAGGTGTCTACCTGTTAGATTGGCATATGTCCTCTTAGACTTATGCTCAGTAGCTTTCAAACAGATTTTTATAGTTTCTACAAACAGATTTTTTAAAAAGTTAAATATTATAATTCATGTATCAGTTATCTATTGTGACAATAATTCTGGTTAACAGACAACCACAAAATCTAGTGGCTTAAAATGATAAACACTTATTTTGCTTGAGACTTAGTGGACCAGCTGGTGTGTTTGTGTGGCCTTGGCTGAATTTGCTCATGGATCCGTGGTCATCTGTGGGTTATTTAGGTGGCCAGGTTAGGTAGCTCTCACATGCACAGGGGTCAGCAGGTGACAACTGACCTGGGAAGGCCTCTACTGGTATGCCAAGGCTGACTTGACTGAGCTCCAATAATTTAATCTTCCACCAGCATAACCTGGGCATGTACTTTATGGGAAAGGCAGAGAGGTACCAACGCATCGCAGAGAGGAGGAGGCATGAGAAGTAGCAACATGCAAGTATTTTTTCAAGATTCTGATTCTGTGAAGTTTGCTAGTGACAGGCTGATCAAAGCAAGTCATAGCTAAAGCCAGCATCAATGTGAGCAGGGGCACCAAATGGCACAGAGACAAGGTGTTTCACTGCTATAAAGGAAATCAGTGGATTTTGTATGCTTATCTTTAAATGATTGTATTACAGTTCTTTCCAAGAGACATTTTAGTAGATTCTCATGTTATCCCTATTTTGATACTTATAACTTGTTTTCTGTTTTATGTATGAGTACATTGACCAGAACCGTTCTGATTTTAAGTGGAAAGCTTTTAGTGTTTAGATGTTAAGGATGTAGCTAGACATTGGTTTTAGATAAACATTCTTTATTGACTTAAGAAAGAATCATTCTGTAACAGTTTACTAAGAGTTTATGTCATCATTGTCTTATGGATACTGTTGAATGACTCTTCAAATATGACCCCTTGCTTGGGTCATATTGGAGAAGGCTATTGAGAGGACGGTGAGCTGGACCCAGGCAATCAGAGGCTACTCACTGCTCCCTGTCCTTGGAATGTGCATCCGCCTGCCTTCCTGGTATTAGATGGCCCAAGAACACAACCTGGAGAGAGTAAGATGTTGAGACCATCTGGATGGGAGTGAACCCCATTAAAGCCTCTATATAAACTTTTAAGATTCTGGTGGGTGGCTAAGGAGATCTATTCTCTGGTAGTGTCCATGACAAACCTTGTAATTTCCCTTGTTTCTTAAATCTGCCGTCTACTAATTTGGAGTGGTTTGCTCTTCCATCTCTCTTTGCCCTGCATGTGTGAGGGCCAGCTTTTGAACCAACAGGTCATTATTTAAAGTTTCTTATTGGATCTATTAATATATTATGGTAATAACTTTCACAATATAAAGTCATCTCTGCTCTTAGGAGAGAAAAATATTATCAAGTGGATATTTCTTATTAGACAAGAGTGGCATTTTATTTAGAAATGTTGGATCTGTATTTATAAATAAAATTGCTTTATAGAGTGAGTGTATTTTTGACAGTTTATAAAATCCATATTTTGTTAGATTTTTAAGGAGTATTGTGCAGCAATAATAGGTTTCTATGGCTTTGGGAGGGTTTAATAATGTAGAAATTACCACTTTCTTAAATATTTGAAAAATTCAATGGTAAACCTCTAGATGCTGGAGTCTTCTTTTGTAGGTACTATGTTGACAAAAGTTTTAGTTTCTTCTGTGGTTATTTATGGAGTCAATGCCATTTTGATTCTACTGGATGATTTTCTAAAAAAAGATCTAAGATTTCATTTCTTTAAATCTACAAAAACCAAGTCTTAAAATTATTTTCTCCATCTGTTTTAATGTATTTTTTTCATTTTAAGAGTTTGCAAACTTTTCTTACTTTTTAAAAAAAATTTCATTTTTTTTTTTTATAGAGATAGGGGAAGTGAGGGAGAAAGAGAGGGAAAGAGACGTCCATGTGCGAGACACACAATGATCGGTTACTTCTCATAAGCCCCCAGCTGAGGACCTGGCCCACAACCCAGGCATGTGCCCTAACTGGGAATCGAACTGGTGACTTTTTGGTTTGCAGGCCAGTCAACAGGCAATACACTGAGCCACACCAGCAGGGCAGATACTTTTTTTACTTTAATACTAAATTTTAAAAAAATAAATATTTATCTAAATGGTTTTTAAATAACTGATTTTTTGATTTGTTCAATTGTGGTGATTTTTTAAATGTTTACTAATGTCTTAATTTGTTTTATACATTTTTTTAACTATCCTTAAGTTTGATACCTTGGCTTTCTTAATTCTTAAGTATGCTTAGTAACAAAATTTAAATGTTTTAATATAACAACAAATCAGATACATGTATTGTAGAAATACTGAAGGCTAAAATAAATTATGTAAGTTTATAAATTTATCTTAGAATATAACTTTGGCAAAAGCCCATTAATTTTCATGTATGAAGTTCTTATTTTCCTTATTTTTTACCTTTTAAAATTGTGGTTTTGCTACATACCCTAATCAAATAGTTTAGTAAGATATTTTAAAATTTCTAAATATGTGGACTATGTCATTATTAACTATTGTTACAATATTATTATTGTTGTTAATTGATTATAGTCAGAAAGTAAGTTATAACTTTTATTTGTTTCTTTTTTGTTGTTTATTTTCTTTGTAAATTGGTTCAGGATTAACTTTATCCATGTTACACTGATTCTTTTTTATAAAATTTTTTATTTTTAAATTACAGTTGACATTCAATATAATATTAGTTTCAGGTGTACAGTCTAGTGGTTAGACATTTATCTAACTTACAAGTGATTTCCCTGATAAGCCTAGTACTCACCTGGCACCATACACATCTATTATAATATTCTGATTGTTCAGGATGGTGTTTCATTGACTCTATATATTTTTCTTATAGTCCTTATGGATTTTTGTTTCCTTATGTGTGAATCAAAAAATAAAAAAGTCACAGGTCCAGTATTTGCAATACAAAAGGTGTATCAGTTTTGGCCCCAGTCTTGGTCCAAGAGAGTCTTGTTAAATATTTCTGAAATCTATGAGTGGAAAACTGATTCCTGTATTCACTCTTAGTCTCATGTATATTGTTTAGCTGACATTAAACTTATGCAGTTATTTTGGATGAAGTAGGATCTTTTACCTTTAGTACCTGACTTCTGATAATCAGAAGGATATTAAAATTGGTTTTAAGACTGGTTGACTATAAACCTCCAGGACCTGTGCCAGTGTTAAGGGAGTCTGGTTATGGGACTGCGTCAGGATGAATTAGGATTTTTCCTTCCTTTAAAAAGTTTACACCTTAAACAATTTTTTATTTATTTTTAGAGAGAGAGGAAAGAAGGGAGAGGGGGAAAGAAACATCAGTGTGTGGTTGTCTCTTGCACATCCTCTACTGGGGTCCTGGCCCAAAATCCAGGCATGTATCTTTGACTGGGAATTGAACCAGTGACCCTTTGGTTTACAGGCAGGCACTCAGTGCACTGAGCCACACCAGCCAGAACAAAAGTTTACACTTTTATAAAGGAGAAAGCATGGAGGATGAGGCTTTCTAAATTCTAACTTGTTAAAGATAATGTCATTACCAACTGGAAGAAACAATCAAAGGAAAAAGAGAGAAGGAAAGAAAGTTTTAACGAAGAAGTAAGAGATAAAAACTACTGGCAAGTGGCAGATTCTGACATGGGAAAGCAAGGAACATATATTTTAGTTTGAGTTATACTATGTGTATGGGACCTTTCCAGAAAAAGGGAATTTGGATCTTATGAAGAAATGGTAGCATCTCTTGCTCCACAGACAATCAGTAAAATTACTAGGTCCCAGTTTTTGCAGTAAGCCTTTTATAAGGTCAGGAAGAGAGAGATGCTTAATGGTGGTTGATGTCTTCTCATTCAGGCCATAAAATCAGTCCTGTGAAGCTGATTGTATGTAAACCAGACATGAAAAATTGGACAGTGCTCGAGTTTCCTGGAGCAGCTATAGGAAAGGTGACACAGATGTCTAACTAACATATCAAATCCCACCAGCCATTATCTTCTTCTGTTGGTTCACATGAGGTTGATTATGCCTATCAGTGAAGACTCATAAGTAATAATGCTGTGGAAGTTTCATAAGAAATGGAAGATCTTGGGCACCCAAAGAGTGTGTTTGTTACTTCTTTTCTGGGGATGAAACTGTAGACAAGTATTAAAATTACCTGCTTACTTATTTTCATACACTCATTAGAGGATGGGGAGATTGTCTATATTTCTACTATTATAACCCCAGTTATTATTACAACATGTTGTACGAAGTGCTTTCTTAATAGATGTCTGTTGGACAAATACATGAAAGAGGAAAACATTGATGTTGAATAGATAGCTATGTAGGGATGTTGCTGTGATAGAAATTAGATTTTTTTACAGTCATAACTAAGACCCCAGATTGGGGAATTTTTGGCTAGGGTGAGGATCTCAAAGTTACGTGGTTGACTGATCTCACTGCCACCTTTCTCGTTCCCCTTTACCATCATCCAGAGACTTCCTCTCACCTCTCTGTGTGTCAGGTCCCAGAAAATTTCACATCTCATATAATCTTCTTCCTTCATTTACTTTGTTCTTTTGATGGTGTAGAAAGTATAATGGCTTTCTGAGAAAGAATGACTCATAAGTAAATTAATTTGGTTTAGGTTGCAGATATCTAAACACTTGATCTTCTTGCTTTATTGCCCAGCAGGATATACAATTTTAGGTTGGAAACCATTTTCATTTAGACTTTTGAAAGTATTTCTCTATTGTGTTCTATTCTCCAGTGTTGCTGTTTAGAAGTGCCAAACCATTCTAATTCTTAGTCCAGTTTCTTGATTTTGATTCTTTGAAAGCTTTCTTTAGTTTCCTTGTTTTTTTTTTTAAATGTCTGTCTTTTTTAAAAACAGCTTTATTGGAATATAATTGAAGTGTAGTAAACCTCAAAAACAAAAGAAAACAGTTATATGGTTGAGACTTAAGCTAAATATGAAGGAGAGGAAGACATGCTCAGAAACACTAGTGTAGGCTGTGGCTTTGGAAAATGAAGATAGTAACAAAGAATGTCAGAGATGCTTAGTGATTTGCACAGCTGTGGTCTCCAACACTTATATACCTCAGCAGAACATGAGAAATGAGCAAAGACATAGTACATTTTAATACAGGGTGAGAAGTTTAAGTACTTTCATAATTATTATTGAGTTTCATTAAGTTGTAATTGAAAATGGAAAGATGGTGATAATATCCTTTTTCATGTGATAAAAGAAGAACTTAGAGAAGTAGTTGTATGTCAAGAATACACAGACCAGGGTAGAAACTCATGACGATATAGACTACTGCTAAGGAAAATTAAAAAGGGAATCAGGAACTATACTGTTGGAAGAGTGTCCCTCAAGCTTTTATGGCCAGATGGAAGAAAGAGATATTAGGCTTTTGATAGAGATTCATAAGATGACCTTGTGTCAAGAGACAGTCATGATTGAGAGATTGCAGTTATTTAAAAATCTGCTAGAATTTTTAACTGGCTAAGAAACTGACTGCATGCCAGATCATGAGATCCTCTGAGAAGATGGTAACAATCTCCTGTAAGATAGGCTGTTAGGAAGACAATTCCTCTAGATCCATCTCTAACATTTAGGAGAAGTTTGTTGACAAAGTGAAAGGAGCAGAAGCTTTGGGGAAATCCTGTGACATCTTAAAATTCATGATAACCAGTGAAGGAAAACCTGGCATGGTAGGCCATGTTCTATAGCCTTTAAGAGAGTAGACTTCAAAAAAGACCAAGGAAAACATAAGCATGATTTAATGGCATGCTATATCAAAGGGAAGATGACAACAGGTGTGGGAACTTCTGACAAATATTATTCTGAGTTTGAATATTATAAGCTCTCCATCTGAGAATACTCCAGCAATTCTGTAAAGAAATTAAAATTGTTGCATAGAGAAATCTCTAGTCAACTCAGATTTTTAATATATATATATGATAGAAAAGGGGGACAAATCAATGAAAAAATATGTGAGGATGGTCCACATGTGTATGAATAATGTCTATAAGGCTCAAGTTTACTCAGATTTGCAGACAGAGCCACTGACCAATCAAATCAAATCAAATTTCTTCAGTATATTCAGAGCAAGAGGAAAAAATCAAGAAAGGCTGTAACACTTGGGAAAAAGGTACAGCGTTATACCTTACCCAGTAGACTTCCTTATATCAACTCGGTCTTCATATTTAAAAAAGTGGGACAAAATCATTTAATATTATTTTGTATTAGTTTCAGGTGTACAGCCATAGTGGTTAGACAGTCATCTACTTTCCAAAGTGTTTCCCCCAGTATTCTAGTACCCACCTGGCATCACACATAGTTATTAAAATATTGACAATATTCCCTATGCTATACCTTACACCTCTGTGACTAATTTGAATTACCAATCTGTATTTCTCAATCCTTTCACCTTTTTCACCCAATCCCCTAACTCTCCTCCCCTCTGCCAACCATCAGTCTGTATTTATGAGTCTGTTCTCTGTATCTATGAGTCTGTTTCTATTTTGCTTATTTATTCTGATTTCTAGATTCCACATCTAAGTGAAATCATATGGCATTTGTCCCTCTCTGACTGACCCATTTCAACCAGCACGATACCCTACAGGTCCACCCATGCTGTCTCAAATGGTGAGACTTCATTCCCTTTTACGGCCGAGCAACACCCCATTGCATACATGCACCACAGCTTTTTAATCCGCTCATTCATTGATGGGCACCTGGGTACCTCTATACTCCAGCCATTGTGAACAACCCCGCAGTGGACATAGGGGTGCAGATATTCTCTTGAATTAATGTTTTCAGTTTCTTTGGATATATACCTAGAACTGAAATCATGGGGTCAGAAGACAGCTCCATTTTCAATCCCCTGAGAACTCCCCACACTGTTCTCCAACGTGCCTGTACCAATTTGCATTCCCACCAACAGTGCACAGGGAAGAACTTACGGATTCTTCACTCAGCAGCCCTTCTTGAGGAATTTACCAGAGAATGAACTTCAACACGTAATGACTGGGAAATTTTCAGAAAAAGGATTGATGATGAGTGCCTATAAATATATAAATGTACGTGTAAGACTAAAACAATATAGGAAGGTGGAAGACTCAGAAACAAGTATTATACACTGTAAAAAAAAGTGAAAATTAAGGAACTGAAGAATAGAGTAGAACAAAGAAGGAAAGGGAAAGATAAAATAACTTATGGCTGTATAGACAATAGGTGGACACAAGAGGATGCTTAAAAATAGCATAAAACAGTAAAAGTTTCAATAGGAAAACAGAGAAGCAGAGGTATTTTTATAAGGAATAATTACAAAGGTAATGACTAGAACAAAAATACACATCTTTCTAGAGATAAATTATAAATAAACAAATAAACAATCAAATAGAACACATAGAATATATACCTCATAAAGACACATAGAAAATACAATAAAATATGCATAATTACAAAATCTCTTGATAATTGAGACCAAACATATCAGTCATATTAATAAATGTTAATAGGTTTAATTCTCTTATTTAAAGAAAATAATTTTCAATTTGTCTCACAAACCAAGTCCAAAATACATGCTCGGTACAAGAGACAGCCTGAAAGTGAGTCAGAGAGGCTTAAACATAGAAGAATGGGCTTTACTTCCTGGAAGATTGAATAGATGCACTTTTCCCCATGTCTCCCACTGAGTAGAACTAAAAATCCTGAACATTGTGTATAAGGAAAAATAAGAAGTCTCTGAAAACTAGAAAGAAGAAGGCAGACTGGTTAGGGATGCCAGACCAAGGGGGAAAAACGGTGATGACTTCCTTGGCTTTTCCTTTTGGCTCATACACCCCAGACTTGGAGCTGAAAAAACCAGCAACCTAGGAAATCCAAGGGGCACAGACCAAATAAGCAAAAAACCTGCTGTCTCTAGTGAAAGGTCCAGGAAAGGGACAGTTTAGTAAGACAGAAATAGATAGGCAATAATGACTGGACCCCAGTCAACATAGAAGAAAATTGTGGCTCACCCCACACATGGCAGGAAAGGCAAATGAAGAGCTTAGATTTCTACTGCCGGGTGCTTTTCTACACAGAGCAAAGACTATAAAAGAAATCAAGAATAATTAGCCCATATATAATACAGTTCACTTTTAGTGTTTCCTTTTTGTCAATACTGTTTGTCTGGGGCGTTCAAAATTCTAGACCTGTGCCTTCATGGAGTTGGCCTTTGCACTAGATCTGTGGGACACGACAGATCCCTCTCATTTAAGGACTAGCCGGTTTTGGACCCTGCTCTTCAGACCCACAGGGGTGCCCTCCACATTCCAAAATTACATAGAAAATTGTATGAAGTCTTCTACTGGCCTTTAACTTTTTTATTTCCCCTTTGTTTTTAAAGTTGTTGAAACAATACCATTTTATACCAGACTACTTGTCAAAAGGGGAAAAAAACATGGAAAAGAAAGAAAAGCTAATACTCAACACATGTTAAAAATCACTACCACTAAATTTGTGAGAGTTATGTACTTATGTAAGGGGAAACTTTACTCAAGCTACTGCAAATAATTTAAAATTATATTGCATAATAACATTACCAAAAATTGGGAATTAGAGTAAAATACTTTCTGATCATGTTGGATTTCTGAAAGAGATCCAGACATAATATAATGTCTCTTCAGGAAAGGTCGTATTAAAAGATGTTTTTAAAGTTTTCAGAAAAACATCAAGGTCATATTCTACATCTGATAAAATAAAGTATTTCTTGAATATGAAACACAATGTTATATATTTTATCATCTGCTCAATTATGAGGTGACTATGGCATAATGTTTTTGTAAAGAGAAAAACCCATTGCTTTATGATTTCTTGGATATGACACAAAAGGCACAGGAAACAAAAGGAAAAATAGACAAATTGGAGTTTTTTTAATTTAAAAATTTTGTGTGCCAAAAGAAAAATTAACAGTAAAAAAAGGTAACCCACAGAATGGGAGGAAATACAATATTTGCAAATAATATATCTGATAAGAGATTAAAATTCAGAATATGTAGAGAATATGTAGAAACTCAACAATTTAAAAACACCTGATTCAAAAATGGGCAAAGGACTTGAATAGACATTTCTCCATAGAAGACATACAAATAGTAAGTATATGAAAAGATGCTCAACATCCCTAATCATTTAGGAAATGCAAACCACAACTATAATGAGATACCCTCTTATACCCATTAGGATGGCTACTATTAAAAAAGGCAGAAAATAACAAGTGTTGGTGAGGAGGAGAAGAAAATGGAAGCTTATGTTTTGTTGTTCGAATGGAAAATGACTAAGGTATTTCAGCCGCTGTGGAAAACAGCATAGCAGCTCTTCAAAAAATAAAAAAAACTATGACATGATATAGCAACTATACTCAGGATACACACTTGGAAGAATGGAAAATAAAGTCTCAAAGAGATAGTTGTATACCCATATTTATAGCAACTGTTTTACAACAATCAAAACATGGAAGAAACTCAAGAGTCCATTGGTGGACAAAGGGATTAGCAAAATGTGGCACAAGCACACAATGGAACATCACTCAGCCTGCAAAAGGAAGGAAATTCTGACTTATACTACAACATGAGTAAACATCAAGGATACCTCGCCAAGTGAAATAAATCTGTCATAAAAAGAAACAAATGGTATGATTCCACCTACATGAAGGAGCAAACATCTGAATGGGAAATGCAAACTCAGCATAAATAAGATGAGAGAGCATTAGCAGTTAAAATGAATCCAAATCTTATGAAGCCAATGAATGACACCTTAAGGTACTCAGTAAATTCAAACAGATCAACAAAATTGCTATTTGTTATTGCAGAGAAATTTTGGAAATTGGACAAGATGTAGGAGACAGAGTCAGGCAATTATTCTAAAAATTTGTAAATATAAGGTAATCTCTGTAAACACAATACACATTTCTGTTAATATTTAGCTATATGTATTGTTCACTTATTGCAACCCTTCCCCCTTTTTGTTGATAATTTTAATACAATTCTGGATATCATGTAGTTTTATCTTGAAATATATATCAGTGTTCATTTAGAAAAATAAAAATATTATTTTATGCATAACCACAGATGGCTTATTTAACAAAGATCTGTGATCTACCAGAAGTAGGAAATGATCATGGGGACAACAGAGGGATTGACACAAGGTCACACTAAGCTGGTTTTCTTTCTTTCTTAGAGGGGATTTCTGAACTTGTCAAGGCCATGCAGTCAAGACGCTACTATATATCTGCACCTCATAAAAATTTTGACAAAGTCCCCCTAATTGGTGGACAAGATGGAGACATACAGATTGAATTCCAAGTTCAACTGAAATCATGGATTTCTCTTCAACTGAAGGAAAGTTTCTGTTCTTAACTTTGTCATTTTTCATATTTTTACCAATGACTTTGAAAAAGAGATAGAAGGTTTATTCTTCTAGGTTGTGGATAATAGTGTCTATTACCAAAACAATCTTTATTATCTGGAGGATAGATTAAATCCAAAATGCTAAAATTTCCTGAGTCTAAATAAGGGGTCCTTTATTAGTTTCCAAATTTTTGCTCTAAGAGATAGGAGGTTTCAGTTTGCAGTAAGTACACAACTGACTGATGGTATGATGAGGCTTTCAAAGAAAAGGAAATGTGATTCAAAGTTGTAGGAATACACATACGTATCTTGAAAGAGAATAGTTATAACCTTGTTCCTTCTCTGCCCCAGTGGGTTGTTTTAAGAAGATTTAGACAGACTGAGTCTCCAAGAGATATAAAGGAGAGTAACTGATGCAGTTAAGCCACGTCAGATAAACAGTCTGTTGAAAGAAATGAGAATTAATGTAGTCTAAAAGAGAAAACTTGGGTGATGTGATAACCATCTTCTGCTATTTGAAAGGTTGTCATGTGAAAATATTATTAGACTTGTGTGTGTGTGTGTGTGTGTGTGTGAAGACTTCAGAGTTAGTATTTTAACCAATGATAGAACTTGCAGGGAAACAATTTGACTCAAGACACAGAAGTTTTCTAATGGCCAGAGCCATCTAAAGTGGAATGTGTGATTTATTTTAAAGTCACTGGTGATGTTCCAGAATAGAGGTGCCATTTCTCGGGATGTTGTACCAGGCATCCAAGCTTCGGATGACCGTGTAACACTTAAAGTCTTTTTCATGTTGGAATGTTTAGCATTCTATGAAGCTGTTTTCAGCTGGCTTGACTTCAGGGGCCAATTTTTCTAGTAATCTAATGCAAGATAATTATGTTTCAACCCTAAAGGGATGGTACAACTTAATAGGGATCTTGCCTAGTTTCCTTTCTCCTTAACCTTCTGCCTGATTCACATTTAAGTGGCTTCTGACTGTTACTCTGTCTTACTGGAAAATTCCTCCCTCTTTTACACTCAAGCTCCTTTTATGATGCAAATCTTAAATCACCTATTGTTTTCCAATTTCTAATTCTGGTCTGATGGACAGGCGACTTAACATTTGATTGGCAGGAGTTTGGTGACAGACCCTGAATAAGACCTAAAGAATACTCTAGTTATTCCTCTCCTAGGTTATTACATTTGACCAGCTATAGAAATTCCCATGAAAACTCACAACCTTTTTATGTTTATAAGTTAACAGAATAGCCATAATTTAACTCTAGGTATCATAATCTACACAATTACACTAAAGTCCTTCTTTACAAATGAATTTATTTTAGGATCCATTTGGCGCGTGAGAGGGTTTGAGGTAATGGTGGCAAACACAAGTAGTGATGAGCAGGGATGTGAGGAGACAAAGTTGGAGACAAAGATTCGGAAGAGTTTACATAACCGATAAGTTGCTTAAAGAATGTGCAGAGAGAATAATGGAAATTTCAGCTCTGAGGTAGGTGTTAGTTCTGGTATTCCTCCAAGTGCGCTCTGTTAGGCAGGAGACTTAATTTTTTTTTAACACTCTAAGAAGAGAATAAAGAAAAATAGTGTTTCTAGTCTTCTGTGTCATGGCCTGTGCTCGGTACTCTGTGTTAACTCATTCAGTTCTCACAGCAACCCTTGGAGGCAGGTGGTAAAGGATGCTAATGAGACATTTCCAGAAGTTGAATGCTTGCCCCACTCTACACAGCTAGTAAGCTATGGGTGGTGGTCCACACTGAAATGTTTGCCTCTTCTGCCACACCGCACTGCCTTCTCTGTGGCTGGGATGAAGGTGAGATCTCTAGACATAGCATGTAGCAATGGGGCAATGACACCATAACTGTCTTTATATTATTTTAAGCTACAAATGGTTACTTGCTTTTAATGGAAACTTTACAAGATTAAAATAGTGGATTCTTATCACTTTCTTGAGTTCAAAGGAGACGGTTCATTTAAAGAAGCTACTAAGCAGACTCAAATTTGTTAGCTATCAAATACATCTAGCAGGTAACTCAAAGCATTCTGTACACTATAAAATAGCACAGGTTGTTTTTTTTTAAAAAAATATAATTCTATAGCTGCCCCTGGAATCACTGTGGTAAATTTGTTCGACCTCAGGTGTTTCAGGTGAGAAGATTAAATCAATATGGGAAAAGGTTTCTCGACCTCCAGATACCTTGAGTTCAATGACATCTGCTTGAGAGGAATGCAACTCTGGGCTCAGGGCCCTGGGAAGCCTTTGGCAGCTGGTGGCTTGTTGGAGGAAGGCTGTGATAATGCACTCCCCACCAATTCCTTTATCTCCTGATTACACTGCTTTTTAGAAGCTATTCCTAAGGGTAAATCTCTTCAATTGATTTTGCTGTCAGGAGGCAGTTCGAGTTCACACAGGAAAGGCAGATTAGTACCTTACTGGTTAAGTGCTTGAGCAATTTGCCCTCCATGTTAAATTATGGGCTTTATCAGCTCAACGCTGCTTAATTTCCAGAGCAGGGTGAAAATGATACCATTTGGACCAACCGTTGATCTTCACATTTCAGTCACTGGGAAGTTTGGCAGTTTAAACTTCCCTGTAACTTTAGGAAAATTCTCCAAGTTCTGGGACTGGTTTTTCAGCATCGCTGGCAGTCCCTGTCTCACTTGATAAATTGTATCATCATATTACTTTGAGTTGCTATAAAGTCTGACTCCTCTTTTTCTTCAAATAACTATAGGAATTACTGGATATGGTCATATTATTGTTAGTGTTGGTACCCAGTTTGTATGGTTATGTCATTCATGTGACATGCAAATAAAGCAAAAACAATAATATTATAGAAAACAATGGCAGGAAAAAAAACACAGTGCAGCTCAATATCAAAATGCTGGAATAAACATTCCAACATTTGTTGGAATCACAAAATGTTGGAATCACAGTGCTATTCTCCAAATTACACTATGTCTATAAGAGGAGAGGTGATATGTCATTCCCTCCATGGTCTTTGTTGTCTCCAGGCAACCTTCACTGAAACACCTGGAAACAAACTTCCCATTCTTCTACTCGTAAGGTATTTCAACCTCCTTGAAATCTCCTAACAACTTTAGTGGCTTGACTAACTGGACTTCTATTTTGTAAATCAACTTTTTGAAAAAAATGGGAAATCTTTCTTTTTTTTTTAAATGGAGAAGTAGTCCATCTTTTCCTTTTAAAGATTTTATTTACTTATTTTTAGAGAGAGGGGAAGGGGCGGAGAAGGAGAGGCAAAGAAACATCAATGTGTGGTTGCCTCTCGCACACCCCCTGCTGGGGACCTGGCCCACAACTCAGGCATGTGCCCTCATTGGGAATTGAACCAGTGACCCTTTGGTTTGCAGACCAGCACGTAAGTCACTGAGTCATACCAGCCGGGGCAAAAGAATGGGAGACATTTCTACTGAATCATCTTAACTGGATTTTGGGAGAGGTTTGGTGATAGTCTCCTATAGTGTTCCTCTTACTTCTAAGCACTTTTAAAAAATAGATGAGCATTATGTTCACAAAATAAACCCTTACAATTTCTCTGAGCAACTAATACATTTCACTCCCTGAATTGCCCCTGATTTCCTTGGCTTCTGACCATTTCATCTTTCCTTATATGGATCTCTACTTGCCCAGAGCCTGTCATATTTCCTTTGCCTTCCACACAGATACCAGTTGGACAACATCTGCACGTGGATTTGGCTGCCCCTGGGCTGGGAACAAACAAGATGCACCACGCACACGGACATAAGTGTAGGGTGTTCATTTATTTCATCACTGAGGAGTCAGAAAAGACTTCCTGGAAGAAATGTTTTTTAAACGGTGACCCAGAGGATGGATGCATAACCATTATCCAGGTAGAAAAAAAGAGCAGAGACAAAGATTTTAAAATGAGAGAGACATGTAAACGAGGCGCTACAGGTGGTTTCAGATGGCTGCAGTGCTAAGTAAGGAGGGGAAAGGGAACAGGTGAGGTTGGAGAAGCAGGCGGAGCCACGTCGCGAAGAACTTGTCCAGTTTCTGTTCACTTTCCAAGGAGTTTTATTTACTCTAAAGGAAGCAAGGACATAATTTTCTGGTCCTTTAGAAAATGTGTAGTTCCTATTAGCAATGATTTGCCTCCACATTTCAAAGAGGCATTGCTTTTTGTCCCTGAAATGGATAGAGGGGAAGATTTAAAAACCCGTCTTACTGTTTTTCATTGTGTGAATCCTGAGCACGTTTAGCTTCAGATCGACATCTTCCGAAGAATCATGTAGGGACTAGCTTTGAACGTCACACTCCGTACGTTTGTAGAACACCCTGCTCTTCCCAACTTCACTGGGTCATTTCAAAATGCAAAACATAATTACGTCCGCCTCCCGACCTAAAACCGATTAGTGGCCTTTCATTACTGTGATCTAGTGGGTCTCCTAACCTGCTCTGACACCTCTTTATCTTCATATGCTTACTCTTCTTCTCAGGCTCGGAGTTCAAGTCTCACTTTCCTTCAGGCCCTTGTCCTGCTGCCACAGAGAATTTGCACCTGATAGCCCCTCTTTTTCTCACATTACCTCCTTTCCTTCTCACCCAGCTCACTTCCACTCCTCCTTCAGATCGCAGCCCGATCCTCGCCTCAGGGGACCTCTCCCCGCCCTTCTCTCCGACAGGGCGGGGGTCCCTCAGTTGTGCGTATTTCAGTCATTATTGATAGTTCTGCTTCCTAGGAGTTAGTCCAGGCCTTAGGAGCCGCTGAGCAGGTCCGGGGCTCCATTCTCCCTCTGGTATGTGTTTCTGGAAATTCCTTGGCAAACAGAACAATTGACCATAAACGTGTTTTCCTCATTGCTTCCCGGAACGGGTTTTCACACTCTTTTGCTTTGATATGCTTAGTTCTCTCCCGTTTTATGCAATGACTCTCAGGTCTATCCCACCATCTTCAAAACCACTTCTCACTCTTCAATGTAGGATCATCTTCCTTCTCTGTCCCTTCATGCAGGTGTTCCTCAGGGCCCTGCCATTATTCCTATTCTTTCCTTCCCATTTAACTTTCCCTAGGTTGTCACACCTACCCTCACGACCTCTGCTGACACTGAGGCACTAGTGAGTCTCAGACCTTTAATCAATATCTCTCTAGAATCTGCCTCTCAGTTGAGCTCAGTTTCATTGTTCTAACAAACAACTGAACATTTCTGCTCGATGTGTCGAAGACACCTTGTAATCTGTACATCTGATGTTGACCTCCACACTTCTCTCATTAGCACTGCTTCTTTTCCACTATTCCCTAAGCTAGATGCCTTTGAATCAGTTCTGATTCTTCCCTCTTTCCAATTGCTCCCACCTTTATCTTCATACTCGTCTGATCAGCAAGTGTGGTGAGGTTCACTTCTTAAATGTTTCTAGAATTTAGCTTTTCTATTCTTCTTTTTCCCCAAGAGGATAGCTTCCCAGTTTCCCTCCTTTAAACCTTATCTCCAGTCTGTCCATCTCCAGTTCATCCGCAATATCGTCATCAGAGTTAGCATTCTGAAACAAACAGAAACTTGATCATTGAATAACTCTGGCCAAAAGTGGCTGCTTATTATACATTCTCTATAGGATATTGTGTAAGATTTTTGGCATGATATTCGACATCAGGCCATTTCTTGTTACTTTGCTCATAAATTGTTTACTGTATTTTGCCATGTATAATGTGCACTTTTTGGCCCAAATTTTTGAGGGAAATTAAGGGTGTGCATTACACATGAGTAGTACTAATTCTATATCTATATAAATGTTTTTAATTCTTTTCATTATGCTTAATGCATTAAAAGTATAACTCCTTTAAAATTCTTTTATAATACAAAAATTATAAAATTCCTTTGTAATACAAAAAACAAGTACCTAAATATAAATAAATTAAAAGTTCAATTAAAAATTAAAATGAAACATTTTTTTCCTGAAAGTTTGGGCTAGACACATGGGCGCATATTATACAGAGGAATGCACTATATGTGGCAAAATACGGTAGGCTGGTCATACTCACCTCCCCCATCCTCCACACGTGGGCTGCCCTCGGTTGTTTGGTCATGTTGGTTAATCTACCATCAGTAGAGGAATCTCTGACTCTGTGAAGTTTTAAATCATTGAATGTCAGCTTCCTTGTGAAATTTCCCTGGAACTCTCTAGCAAGAATTAGTAGCTGTCTCTTCCTTGGTGTTGCCACAGCATTTTGTACATAGCTTTGTACCACTTTTCATAGCAAATAAATAAATAATATGCATATTTTTATATATAATTTTAGTTATTTTAATTTATGGGTACACCTCCTTACTAGATAGAAACATTCTAAACATAAGGATGGCATTTCAGTGTCATCTTCATCTGTGCATCTGCAGAGTTTGGTACAATGCTTGGATCTAGGCTACTTGATGAGGATTTGAAAACCTTTTGTTAAATGTAGCAAATAGTACTGTACATTGAATCAGCATTTCTCTATTTGCAATGTGGCTAGAAATTGTTGAAAAAAAGGTAAATATCAAGAAACAGACAATGAGGTTTTTTTTTAGTGTTAAGTAAACTGTTTGCTAAAATATTAAAAGGCGAAAATATGGTTGACATGTATTTGACTTAGTGTATGATGCAGGCATCAATAATCTCCCTTTTACAGAAGGTAAGTACAAGTTCACACAGGTTAGATACAGAAATCAAGTCCTCTGTTTTGGTTGTCCAGAGGTGAGAGAGATGTGGCAGAGCTATGAAGGCAGTATTTTCAGGCTGAAGCAGAGAAAAGCCACCATGGCAATTAAGACAGGTGCATTAAGAGACATGCTGGTTTTAGAGAAGATAAATTAACCCCCAATAAAGTCAATGAAAGAGTCATTGCAGAGGCTACTCTGCAGTTGGGAAAATGCTTTTACTTATATCAGTTCACAGTAGTTTCTTTTGAATGGTGAAATTAGTATTCAATGATAAATGTATTTTTGAGGGGTACACTCAGTATGTGCCTGGTTCATTGGCAGTCTGATGAGAGATGTGACCGCACTCCATGTCAAAGGTTAGGCATAAAAGCATTCCATTCTGAAGTAAAAATCTCTTTCAGTCAAATAGATTGGAAATAATTACATTGTAGGACCAACTCACAATTTTCCAGTTTCAGAAGAGGCAGAATTGTAAATGAAATTGAGGTTAGAATAGGAGTTTAAAATGATGATGTGCATGGAATGTTACAGTTGAAAAGACTTTACATGTATCTCATTTACTCAGAGAAAGCTGGGGCTCTGAAAAGTCAAGTGATTTGTCTCAAGTCCATGGACAAGTCTTGGCCTAACCCCAGCGAACTGACTCCCTGTGCAATTCTCCTTCCATCACCACAGACCCAAGTCCCCTCTAAGAATGAAGGTGCACTTGTAAAATTCTCCTATATTGTGCCAGTGGCTTTGATTTTTAGCTACTTTGAAAGTTTTTTGATAGTTTTGATCCAGTTATCATTCTTGGGTTGAAGAGCACTTATCTAAATAGTTATACTTCTTAATATTCAAACACACTTAAAAGATAAGTCAACTCAGGAAGGCATTTTTTTCCCCCCGAAAACTTATAGGGATATACCTCATCAGTTTAAGAAACACTTCATAGCAAGTAAGTTCTTGATTTTCTGGAAATACCTAGTGTAACATGGTTCTTGCAATCTGCCAGAACCAAGTAGTTCTTTGTGCAACCAGATGAATTTAGCATAAGTTTGTACTTTGTTCTTACCAAAACCATGTTTGATGTGGAGGAGTTAGGTCAGGTCCACCTCTCCTGTTGCAGTCTCTAGGAGCTTTGCTTGATAAAGTACTGCTTTCTTGCATATTAATTAGCATGAGACCTTAAAACTTTCCTCTGAGTGAAAGCAGGTAGAAACTGGGAAGATGAGGACAAGGGAGATGTGGGGTAGTCAATGGCTGGAAATCAACTGTTTCAACTCAAGGAAAACCTCCTTCAGCATTCCTAACCGAGTATTTGCAGAGTTCTGAATTGACGAGAAAGATTTCCACATATTTCAGCTATTTCATTTTTACAACATCCCTCAGTGTTATCATTGTGAATGTGACTGAATAATGAAAACTGAAACTCAGAGGTGCTAGGCGATTTCCTTCCTTTGACAGACCCATCGCAGAGTGGGGACCTGGCCAAGGTCCGAAGGCTCCTCGCTCAGAGTTCTCTTCTCTCTCCCAGTTGCCACATTTTCACTGTGAAAACCCTTCAGGGGTAATTGCACTTCAGCTTCTCATAGTATTCCTCTGCAGAATTTTATTGGACACTTGAGCACTGGGATTGAAAAATCAGTAACTTAGTTTTTCAAGGGACATTTCACACACTTTTGTTTGGATTTTTCCACGATTCTGATAATCTTTCAGTAGGAGTGCTTTAAAGACGTTTGTGAGGATGAAAATCACAGCCTTTATCAGAGCAGTGTGTCAGATCTTTCCAACAAGAATCCAGTTTTCTTAAGAGCGTGGGTTAAATTGTTTTGGTTTTTCAAAATTTGTCTCATTTTTATGATAGTTACCAGTATAATATTCTACTCTAAGATATAGAGCTCTTTATAATTATATAGATAGAGCTCATTATAATTCTATGGGTCTACACATGGAAAAGAAATTTATAATTTTACACATACTTGTTACTCCATTTCAGAAACTTCATTATATTTACATGTAAAAATACTATAGATGCCATCACTCTTCCAAATTTCCTACATTTTTCTATACTAAATTCAATCTTTATGTTATGAATAGGTGAACTGCAAAATTTGTGAACATATAAATGACAGGTGTGTGTGTGTGTGTGTGTGAATATGGTTTGCATGTGTGCATGTGTCCAAATTCAATATATCAGCCTCTCACTACAGCACATTAGGCCTTCTCACTATTGGTGACACTGAGCTTGGTCACTTGGTTTAAGGCAGTGACCCCCAGAACTTGTTGGGTACACATTGCATCTGTGGGTGATATTCTTTTTTTTTTAAAGATTTTATTTATTTAATTTTAGAGAGGGAAGGGAGGGGGAGAGAGAGAGAGAGACAGAGACATCAATGTGCGGTTGCTGGGGGACATGGCCTGCAACCCAGGCATGTGCCCTGACTGGGAATCAAACCTGCGATGCCTGGTTCGCAGCCCGCGCTCAATCCACTGAGCTACACCAGCCAGGGCCTATAATCTGTGGGTGATATTCTGAGGCCATGTGAATATCTAAATAATTTTATTTCCCAATCTATGGATACAATGAGCCTATGCTCTTCTCCTCTGTAATTTATCTTCTATTAACTCCACTCCATGCAATACCCTTATCAACTTTACTGTATTGGGGGTCCCCAAACCACTTTCAGCTTTGGCGATTCACTAGGACACACAGAACTTAGAGGTGATGTTTACTCACAGTTATACTTTATTACAGAGAAACAATACAGATTAAAATCAGCAAATGGAAAAGATGTATAGGGCAGGGTCTTGGAGAAGCCAGGCTCAAGCTTCTAGTTGTTCTCTCCCAGGGGAGTCACATGAACAGCTCTGAATTCTCCCAGCAATGGTGCATGACAACATGTGTGATGCATTGTGTACCAGGGAAGCTCACCTGAGCCTTAGTGTTCAGGTTTTTTATTGGGTGTCAGACAAATAGGCATAGAGCATGTGTTCAGTTTCTACCTGTCTCCCTTCACCTCTGGGGATCAAATTGATATTAGCCTGACCTAAGGGCCCAGGAGAAAAAAAACAGGCATTCATTATAAATCTCTTTATTGCATAAACTACCTGGTGTGGTCCAAGATCTCAGGTATGCAAAGCCAATCTTATAGGGAAGGACATTCCAAGGGCTTAGGGGTTACTTCCCAGAAACCAGTGAAGGGTCAGTACTTTGTTTAGAATATGCAGGCTTGGAGCATTCCAAGTTTGCTGAATTAACCCCTTAGGGCACATTTATACTTTCGTTCTTTTTTGGATTAACAGTTGCTTAAGAAACAGTTTCCTTTCTTACCTCTTTGCCTCCCTCCTTCACTCTTATGAGTCCTAAAATGTCACTGATTATAGCCAAAAAGTTGTGTATAACGTTAGTGTACATATACTTAGAAAAGGGATGCCATAATTTTCTTTTTTTTCACTTAAAAATGTTTTTTTAAACTTTATTTTAATCGTTGTTCAAGTACAGTTTTCTGTCTTTTACTCCCATTCCAACCCACCCACCCATCCCTCCACACCTCCCTCCCATTTCCATCCCCTCAGTTTTTGTCCATGTGTCCTTATATTTGTTTCTGTAAACTCTTCCCCTTTTCCCCTGAAATTCCTTTGGAATTCTCTCCCCTCTGATCCCTGTCAGCCTGTTTTCTATTTCAGTGTCTTTGGTTATATTTTGCTTGTTTGGCCGTTTTGTTGTTTAGGTTCCTGTTAAAGGTGAGATCATAATTTTCTGAAGAAAAATTAGATGTGAAAATTAACCAGTATCAGGACCTTGTAATATTCTGTTAAGAGTTCAGTAACAATTTCTAAGTTTTCTTCACCTAATGAAACTCATTTCTCCCCTCAAGAACCAGCATTCACACTAAATTAAATGTTTCTTATTTAATTCCTTTCTATTTGGTATAAGCACTAGTTTCATAATGAGATAGTTTTTTATTTATTTTTCTAAATGATGATTTCGTGGTATTGCTGCTCCACTGAAACTTATGTACTGTTTTCTGAGATGACTTAGGAGCTAAGTCGCCCCTCAGAACCCTGCTGATGTTCTATACACACGCTATCAAGGCCACAATCACTCCAATGCAAATTAATTTAGGAATATAATTTGCTTGTAATTTTAAGATCGCTGTATTTAATTGGCATCTGAGGCAAAGTTTCTTTTGTCCAATTTATGGATATTTTTGCATAGCTCTGTAAACCAATTTTTTTTAAAGCAAGGCTTAATTCTTAGTCCACTGTTAATTTTCAGAATGCTAGTGGATTATTCCACTCAGTGATTGTTTTCTGTTTACCTCTAGAATATTTCATAGATTTCAAAGATATGTTAGCAGTCAGAGTTTTAATATACACATAACAAAATCCACTGTGGCTTGTTTAAGCAGAAGAGTATTTATTCAGAGAAATAAATAAAGAACTTAAGGGCTCATGGTGAGCTCTGAAGAAGCCCACTCTGGCCGCACTCCTGGCGGAGCCGCAGTGGCTGCTTCTGCCTGCTGCTCACGCAGCTACCATAGTTACTGACACCAGAGCTCATCCACTCTGCCAGCCTCGGTGCCAGGAAAACAGGTGTCCTGTGCCTTGCTTTGCTTGCTTTGTGTAAATCCATTCGAGGTCACGCAAGTCTGAAGTGAGTGCTTTTCTGTCTAAGTGACTTAGTTCTGAATCAAAGTCTTGCACAAGAATATCTGATTGGTGGCAGCCGAATAACGTGAAGAATGCTGGCTGCAAGAGAGCTGTGGAAATACAATTTTCTGGCTTATCTGCTTTGGCAAGCTAGAATAGGGAGGGGGTGGAAACAGGGCTGAACCAGCAAACCCACCATTCATTATAGGAAGGAGGGGCATAAGGGCTGGCCAATGCACTGATTTCTCTTAGTTCTCCCATCTATCAAATCGGATGCAATGTTGAAAGGATTACCTATAGCCAGGAGAACACTTGACACCTAATAGCAAATGCTCTCTTTTTCTCCTATCAGGTAGCTGGGTCTGGAGCAGAAAGCAATTTCAAAAGTATGTACAGCTCCTGCTTTCAATGTCACTTATACTGTTGTGGGATTTTCTGTTCTCTCTGAATAATACCTGGGCCTACCTGGGGTCAGAACTGATAAAAGTTGCCTTAGAAGTGGCCAGTGGGGGCACAGATGATGACGTCTTTCAGATAAATACACTGAAGGCTATGGAGTGAGGTTTAAAAAAATAATCTGAGGAGAATGCAGTGATGTATCCCATACCATGGGCCTTTGAAATTCTTAAGACCTTACTTCTCCCTGCCACAGGTTTGCACACTTCCTTCATCCTTTAAATGGAAATCAATATTATTTGAATAGTTTTCCAAGTTTTATCTGTATATCTCTATAGGTGAAGCCCTGGTGGTGCGCTGCCTCATCTGTATCTCACAAACTGTTGAACTATGCCCTGTCTCAAGTGTGTGAAAACATTAGAAAGCCATTTCCCTTTTTTTCTAATTGTGTTTAAGTCGTGATCTCTTGAGGAAAGGCCTTACTGTGCCTTATTTGTTGTCTTCAATATTAGAGAGTTTTGGCAACTTATTTAAATTCCCTCATTACCAATTTCTACTGGGTAGCAGCTAAAGTGCCCTGGAAGTAAGCTGGTCACTTGGGACAGTTCAGAGAAATGAGTATAATTTCTGCACTACCAAGAGACCAATAGTCAATATATGTATCAAACACTATAATGTATTCAGTAAAATATCCAGGAAATTTTTGGAACTAAAATAACATTTTTTCTTGGATTCCATTGCTGGGTCTAAAAGTTTTACGTAACTAAAAATACAAATCACCATGCCAGTTTTGGCAGATTTATCTCCAGCGGTTGTTTGTATAAGAAACACGTATCCAACTGAGTTTCACAAATAGACTTGAAGTAATTTAGTTTAGAGCACAACATTCCATTTAACCAAGAGAGCTGCTGCGAGGGGAGGATGTTCCCCGGGATCCAAGTGTTCTCCTGCTGACATTTATGCTCTCGTAGCTGTGAGCCCAGTAATGCCTTTCCAGCCCAGCTGCAGACATTAGTAATGACTTTCCAAATGAGCTTGATTATTCAAGTAGAATTATGTGTTCAACTATAATTCCTTTCCCTGTGTAATCTTTAGGAAAAAAAAAAGTGGCACTTGAATGAGTGGAGAGGCATGTTATTTGAAAAAAAAATCATAGCAGAAGGACTGAAAGAATATGGCATGTATAGTAGAATAACCCAGAACCTTATTCAAGGTTTTGTTTCCCAATAATATCTTTCATGCATTTCCATGGAAGTGACATGGTTAAAAGGCACTCACACATGTTGCATCTTCAGCAGCTCAGGTTGTGTGGTAATCCTTGGGCAGTTTTTCTTAAAAAAAAATAGGATCATTTTTGAGATGTTGGTCATTTCAAAATTTTCTCAGCACTTATTGAACTTATCAGCAAGATCACAAGGTAAATAAAACTTTTCTTGTCACCAAAGGTGGTCTACTTCCTCCTGGTTTAGACTTACCTTTTAGAGTATTTCTCATGTAGGTGGCTGAGACGTGCCTAAGTAATCTGGTCTTTGATTTTCTTTTTTATTCTGATTATGTGGGTAGCAAAAGAATTCTCAGGAGATGCACTAAAATTAATTTTCAGTTGTTCATACATGATTATATGTTTAAATTTAGCAATTGAGCTCATTATCCCCACTCCCAACAAAATATTAAAGCTGAGAGAGAAGGTGATGTGTCATGCTTATTACTGAGGTGAATATTACAGGTGTCTGAACTTTTGTGCATTTTAAACAACATTTGATAAAACTTGGGAACATTGAAGGATTTGCCCTCACTGACATCACGATTTGTCATAAAGCTCCAGTCATTGCAACAACAGGGTGTTGGCAGAAATGTAAGTAACTAGGCCAACGGAAGAGAATAACGAATGCGGAAACACACCCATGCAAACAGAGACATCTGTGAAGCAGACACGTGTGAGTTTGCTAATCTGTGGGGGACAGATGGAATATTCAAAAATTATGTAGGATAGTTATCTAGGTGGAAAAATCAACTTGGATACCTATCTCATACTGTAACATGCATATGACAGGTGGACGTAAGTAGGAAAGGGAAACTTTAAAGTCTTCAGTAGAAAACACAGAATACCTTTATGACTTTGGGATGGGAAGGATTGCTTAAGGGGACAAAGGTATGCACCATAAAGGAAATGAATGATAAATTTCACTCCATTAAAATGAAGACTTTCTTTTCGTTATAAGAACATTGTAAAAGTAACAATCCACAAACTGGGAGAAAACAATCTCAAAGTGAAACATTGAAAAGGATTTTCTGTGCAGACTACAGAAAATATCCAAGTCAACCATAAGCAAACAACACAATAGAAATGCTGGCAAAAGACATGAATAGGCAGTTCACAGAAGAAGGCTCAAAAAAGCCTGCAAATACACAAAAGGATCCACAATCTCATTGCTAATCAGGAAAACGCAAATTAAAAGCCTAATGTGATAAGCCCTTTAAATGAATATGTGGAAGCTGTTTTGGACAATAGAGTAAAGCATCTGTTGAAAAGCATTGTTACATATTTCTCAATCAGTGTTTCTTGAAAAGTGTAACTATAATATTCAAGTAATTCATTATTTTCTACTGTAAAATTTTTTTCCATATTCAACAAGACTGGGAAACAGTGCCCTAAGACAATTTCTAGTTCATTTTTTTCTTAATGCAGATAATCAAACTATGGTTGAATGAACTGCTTCAATTTCTACATCTAGTTAGTGAGTGAATAGGGACTTAAACCCAGGTCTCCCTACTCCCAGCCTGGCTGATAGGTTCACCACTATAGCACAGGAGAAAGTCCTAACCCCTGTGTGCACTTGGAAAGACTCTGACACAATCTTTTTCCAACCGTTGGTTCCTGTTTTAGCATCTGTTACACTCTGTATCTGGACTGAGCATGGCTAGCCTCTCCTTCGTTTTGTTGAATACGACTTGCATATTTCTCCTGGGCTCTTCTGTACCACTATGCAAAATTCACCTGCCCTTTAGGATTCAGTTTTGACCTCTCCCTCCCTAATATCACCTGCCTGCATTTCCCCAACCCAATGTAATTTTCCCCACCTCTGATCTTTCACAGACATTTCTAAATCATTGTAAAGGCAATTGTCATATAACATTGTACACGGTGTCTTACTTAGCTAACATTAATTTAACCATTATTTATTGAGTTCTTAATATGTTTTAAAGACTGAGGAGTCATTGGTACTCAAAAATATATAGTCTTCTGTTTTGGAGATTTGACAACCCAATACATTTTATTTATTTAGTTTTTGAGATTTTCCTGTTTCTTTCAGGTTTTTGTAAATGCTTCATGGGTAGAGACTTTGTCTTAGAATAGTGTGTAGTGTTCAGTGGGCTCAAGAAATATGTTTCAAATTATATTATCAAGAAAAGAAGCATTTATTATTATTATTATTATTTTTTCTACCCAGACCATATTTTATTTTTTTTCTTAAAGATTTCTTGACTTTATCAGAATAATGTGGCTTTCTGTGAATGACAACTTCTGGGTGGTTCAGCTGAAACTGTAGTGCAGATATAGTACCTTAAACCTATTTTTCATTGCCCAACAATCCTAACCTGTGTGGTTGCAAAGAAAGAAGTGGGAAAAAAACATGGAAAGATGAGCCATGAATGGTGCTTTATATCAAACGAATGTGACGCCTGATAGTAGAAAGAGGGAAGGGATATCTTTTTGCTATGCTATGGCCCTAAAAATGAAACATTAATGGGAGCAGAGTAATCTTAATGAGAAAGCTGTATTGGAATGGCTCTTTGAATTACAAGCAATCATTTTAGTGACCACTCAAGTAATATGTGCAGTGCTAGACTGTGTACAATTGTGTTGGTAATGAAAATATTATGTAACCCTAGTTTTAAAAGCTGTGGGAATATAGATAAAAGCTTTCTTTTGTTTCTGTGTTCTGTGATTTCTCTTATATCTTTTCTGGTGTGAATGTTATTTGCAGTTTTCCCAGAAAGTGGTATTTGTTCATTTGTGCCTCGAAAGATGCTGGAATGTACTTATGGGTGACAGAATGTGATAATTGAATTATTGTAAAGATAAGTAACATGACACAAAACAGTTTCTTTTGTTTTACCATGTTATAGTCACAGAATTGAAAATGACTGGATTTGCATGTAGTCCAATGAAGGTGACCTTAGCTTAGGTGACAAGAGGGCAACCCTCTGGACGGTATCATTTCATGGAATAACAGAACATCCTTTTGTCATTACAGATTTCCCTTTTGCTTGCTGACACCTGGAGGATGTATTGGCACTTGGAGGATTTATTTATTTTTTTAAATTTGTTAAACAGAGGTTCAAGCCTGCCATTAATGATTTATGTAGGAAGGGCTTAATACGTGGGTTCATTCAAGGAGGGCACCACATATTTAAAAATGGGAGAGGCAATGATAGTCGACTCTTAGGAATTTTGTCCTTTGTCTTAACCAGGGTTCATTAGATTGCGAATCACAAAAATTTCTGTAACTAGTTTTATAAACACAAATGAGAATATGCTAGAAGGATTTGGTAATCTCTTATGGAACTCAGAGGTAGAAAGTGAATTTGGTATTTACTCGCTATGGCAGTTTCAGGGGAACATTTATAATCAGTGCAGAGGTGAGATAATGAGATTTTTTATGTCCTAGGGGCTACAAAGTTATCTCTAGGCCAGGGGTGTCAAATTCATTTTCACTGGGGGCCACATCAGCCTTGAGGTTGCCATCAAAGGGCTGAATGTAATTTTAGGACTGTATAAATGTAACTACTCTTTAACAGTTAAGAGAGAGCTCGGTGCTGCTGCTGGGTAGAAACAAGGTTGCTGGCCAGATGAAAAACAAGGTGGAGGGTGGGATTCAGCCCTTGGGCCTTGTGTTTGCCACCTGTGCTCTAGGTCATGTATGTGTATTTGGAGACATGCATCCTGTTTGCTTGGGACACACCTAGATCTTGTCTTTTATCCTTAAGGAATTACAAATTGGTCTCTCCTTTCATGGTCAAAAAGTACTGATGTGGTAGATAGAATAATGTTTCACCTCAAATATCAGGTAGATCTTAATCCCTGAAACCTGTGAATTTTACCTCATAAGGAAACAGAGTCTTTGCAGATGTGATTATTAAGGATCTTGGTGTGGAGGGTTATCCTGGCTGATCTCAATAGGCCCTACATGCAGTCACAAGTCTTCTAATAAGAAGGAGGCAGATGGAGACATGGCACACAGAGGCTGGAGTGGTGTGACCAACAGCCAAGGACTGCTGCCAGACACCAGAAGTTGGTAGAAGCAAGGAGCAGATTCTCCCTAGAGTCTCCAGAGGGTGTGCGGCCCTGCTGCTGCTATGATACTGATTTCAGACTTCTGACCTCCAGAAGTGTAAGAAAAAAAGTTTCTGTTATTATAAGCCATCAAGACTGGGGTAATTGGGCAGCCCTATGAAACTAATACACCTGGCTTAGAAGACAGACTGTGTGGTTGCTTGCACATAAAGGACTAGTCCCAGAACTTTGAAAGTTGTGTGAGCTGATGCAGTACTGTTCCCATTTCTTATGTTTTGCAGGCTGGCGTAGTCACCCCTCTCTGTGGCTTTGCTTCATTCGTCTCTTTCGGTGGAACAGACTTTCCTTTACTTCATTTGTCAGACCTCCCCAACAAGACTATCAGGCTCCAGATACCCATGAATACGTAAAGTCTATGCATTGGCTACGTAATACGTAACGGCGATGTCCAAGGACCCATTTCTCAGTGGTCCAGTTCCAATTCCCTAGGGGAGAAAATGAGATTGGCTCAGATCTGCCCCCAGACAAGTTCCTCCAGTGTTAGCTGTGTTTTCTTCATCTGATTATCTGAGGTATGTGGTGGGGAGAGGTCACATTCTAGGAACATGCTTGAGGGGCCCAGCCTTAAAGATGTGTAGGTGCAGTGGTATTTCAAGAGAAGAAAGTCGAGGCAAAGAAAACTCCTCCAAAAGTGTGCACTTGTTAAAAAAAATTAACCCAGTAAGTATTAGGCTTCCCAAAGCTTATGAATATTTATTGCTACAATCAAGAGAAGTTTTTAGATCAAAAAGAAAGATTTCAATTTAAAATTCCTCAGTAGTATTTTTCTTGCATATTTCATGCCGGAAGTTTCCGAGTTGAAGTTGAGAAAAACCCTAATTTCCCCCGTATCTTCTTTGAATATCAAATCAATCATATAATATTCCTCTTATAAAAATAAAAAAATGATGTTTTGTCAATTTTTATCAGTCTGTTTGCTTTCCATTATGTCACCATTATTAACTCTGAACATTATTATCCACTGGGAAATATATTAGAAAGATCAGTGAACTTCAAAAGTTCCTGAACTTTATTTCCTTTGAGACAATATAGCTATTAACTTCTTTTATTAGTATGTGTTCAATAAATAGAACTTATTCTTGCTCAGGTCTTCTTTGCATATTTCTAGAGAAGTCTCAAGTGCTGAGGGAATATGTGTGTATGTGTCTTCCCATTTTGCTGTGACATGTGGCCAGCATGGTAACACACTGCATCCCTTTGTATTGTATCATCCCCTTGTTTTCTTTCTCTTTTTCTCTTTATTCAAACCATTTTACAATTAAGCATTCCAAATGAAGTGTTAACATTTTACTTTTTGCCTCAGAGGACCCAGAATTTGTAGAGGACCCAGGCCAAGACCATACCCAGTACCTTTCTTGTGATTGAAGAGAATTCTGTCTTTTGACTTTAAGATATAGTTTATGTATGTATATTTTTTGATATGTAACAATCCAATAATGGATTTTCATGTTCTATATTAGTGACCAGGAAAATCAAACACATAATCTAAATCACCTGAGTATACTTAATTGGATTCAACACCATCTGCTGTCAGAGAAAAGGCGGTGGGGGGAGGGAGAGAAAAGCAATAAGAATAATAACAGAGAAAACAAAATAAAACAAAAACAAAAAAGCTAGTCTATATTAATAGAAATTTGAATTTTAATAGATAAGGGACTCATGAGCCAAGAATAAATACATTCTAAAAGGTGTCTAGGGTTATTTATAAAAATAGGATAAGCTCATTATATTTCCATAGAAAGAAAAACTTTCTAGGATTCTTAGAGCCTTGTGTTTACTTGCATGGAACTACATGTACTTTTAAAAAAAATCCTCATCAAAGGTATGTTTACTGATTTGAGAGAGAGAGGAAGAGGGAGAGAGAGGGACAGGGAGAGGGAGAGGGTCCGAGGGACGAAGAGAGAGAGAGAAGTGTGAGAGAGAGACATCGATGGGGTGCCTCCTGTATGCACCCCAACTGGGGATTGAAGCCACAGCCTTTTGTCGTATGGGCTGACAGTCCAACCAACTGAACCACCCAGCCATGGCTACTTGTACTTTTTAAAGCTTGTTTTGTAAAATCTCTTGAGATATTTCAAAGTACTGTACTACATAGACACATTTATAAGTAGAATAACATTTTGTCTTTAAAGTGACAGAAGGTTAAAGTAAATGTAGAAACCTTACAATATTTTCAGAAAAGAGCTCTGGCCTCAGAATTTGGGGACCTGAATTGTACTTCTGGCTCTGTTATTATCTGTTTGTGTGACCTTGGGAGAGTCACAGAATTCTCTCTAAGCTTTAGTCTCTTGTCAGCTGAATGAGGACATTGCAATAGATTTTTCCATCCTTAACATTCTTTGTTTCTCTTGGACCCTTATAACTTTAGGGTTGCTGTAGTTCTGATAACTAGCAACCTTAACAATTGAGGTTAAAATGAAATGCCTTATCCTTACAGTTGTTGAAGGTAACCTTGTCATCTCAGGAAAAGAAAAAGATAACAATGGAATGATAATAACTAATCTGTTATTCAAACCCAATGTAATTAATGATCCATGCACTATAGAGGCATGAGTTATATGGGAAATAATGAGTTTTATAACATGGATACTCTGTCAACTAGGACCTAAGGAGTCAGGTTTCTGCCATTACTTCTAGTGTGAGAACTGTTACTGTTTTCTTGTTCTTGTAATGAAATGGTGGCTAAGCCATAGGGTTTTCTATGCTCAGTTAAAGACGTCTCACCTACAATGTTAATGGTTGTGCTAGGGAATGTTTTGGATAGATGATTCCCAAACACTAAATTATTACGAGAAGTATGTGTGAGCTGCCAGACCCGCTGCTCAGAAATTCTGTCTTTCTTGAGCATTGCCAGTCTTTTGTGTTTGAAACTCTTGTATATTGTATGGTGTTATCAAGTTATTTCTACAGGAAATCATTGAAATTGATCTTCTATGGTGGGGCAATGACAATTTTGAGTCTTTAGCTTTGCTTACTGCTGACTTTGCTTTAGGTGATTTATATTTAAAAAATCCATATGATCAAGCAATTAGATGTAGAAAAAAGGCATTTGACAAAATTAAACAACCATTCTTATTACACACTCATAGAAAACAGAGAATTGAAGATACATTTTTCAAAATGATAAAGGGCTGACATTATGTATAATGGTGAAAGACCAACTGCTTTCCTCCTATGATTAGAAACAAAGCAAGAATGTCTGGTCTCTTCATTTCTTTCAGCATTGTACTCGAGGCTCTCATCAGTGCAATAAAGCAAGACAAAGAAACAGATTACATTCAGTTTGGAAGGGAAGTAAATTTGTCTTTACCAAAGGTTGGCATATCATGTACATAGATATCCTAAGTGATTGAAAAAAAATCATGGACACAGGATACAAGATCAATATACAAAAAAATTGTCTCTTTATATAGTGTCCATAATCTGTAAATGAAAAACAAACAAAAAATTATTTGCAATAGCATCCCAAAACGTGGTGTTATTAGGGAAAAATTTAACAAAGTATGTAAAAGACCTGTATATTGAAGATGATAAAAATGTTAAAATAATTGAAAGATATAAATAAATGGACATTTATATCATGTTCATGACTCAATATTGTTAAGATATTCTTTCTCCCCAAATTGATAGACTCAGAATAAACTACCCAAAATAGACTCAATGCAGTCCTCTCTAGTATGACAGCAAGTTTATTTTTATAATTTGACAACCTGATTATAAAGTTTACATGACAATGCAAAAGACTCAAAGTAGCCAAAACAATTCTGAACAAGAAGGAAGTTGTAGAACTCACCTTATCTGATTTCAAGGATATCTATAATTCTGCAACAATCCATGCCAGGTACTATTGGCGTATGGTGAAATATACAGATTAGTGGAACAAAATAGATAGTTGAGAAATAGACCACAAATATATGGCCAATAAATTTTTAACAAAGGTGCCAAAGCAATTCAATAAGAAAGAAAAGTATTTTAATAAGTGTTGCTGAAATAACTGAATATCTATATTCCAGAATATTTAGCTTAGTTCTTAATACACACTATGAACAAAATTAACTTGAAATGAATTAAAGAAATAAATGTAAGAGCTAAAATTCTAGGACTTCTAGAAGAGAACATAAAAGAAAACTTTCTGACCTTGGGGTAGGTTATTTCTTAAACAGTATACAAAGACACAAACCACACGTTATCAAATAGAAGTTCATCAAACCTGAAAATTTCTGTATTGACCAAATAGCTTGTTAGCTTTTATGAGCCATGTGGTCCCCACTGCAACTGCTCAATTCTGCTGTTCTAATGCAACAGAAGCCACAGATGATATGGAATGAGTGGGGGTGGTCGTGCTCCAATAAACCTCTATTTACAAAACAGGCGGTGTGCAGGGTTTGACTCATGGGCTGTAGCAGGCGGACAGTTCTGTAGATTGACACAAACTCTATCTTGATCCTCAGCAAGATAAATGATTTCCCCCAAATAATAAAGTGACTTAATGGAAGAAGCAAGACCAAATACCTTTTTTTCCCTGGTTCACCATGTAATCTCTTCTTATAAATAAATTGGAAGGTAAGATTCTCTTCAGCACATAACTATGCAATTATGTAACTGCAGATACTCAAGAATTGACTCAGAGTTCCTCTTTTCTTATGTTTAATACTTTGATTAATGCCTTTCTCTGGCTAGAAGAAGGGAAAAATTAAAAGTAAGTAATTTCGTATTCCTTTTCCCTTTGTATTATTTGAAAGCTTATCCTCACTGCTGCATCATTCAGAAGAAGATATGAAAATTTACTTTACATTCATGTGACATTTTATTTAAATATGTCAACAAACAGAACCATGGCGGTTATTCATTAATATTTTGACATGATTATTGCTGAGAAAATCGCCTAAGTTATTACATGAAAGAGAACATGGCAGGCATGCATCACAGCATCTTTTTTCACCAAATGAATATTTCAAAGAGAAAAGAGAAAAAAGAATAAATATGCCTTTGCTTTGTGTCACTTTAAAAAAACCTTGCCATGTTGAAATGAAGCAGAAATGCAGGAGTGAGCACTGCGCTGTCCATTTAGGAAGGGAAAATTCTATTTATTGAGACTAGAATATAGCAGATACTAAGTGAGGTATTTTACTAATGTTTTCTCATTTTAGCTGATCAGCATCACCTGTAGAAGAGTCTAATTGTCCTCATTATCTAGGTAAAGAAACTTATGTTCCAGGAATTTTAGTAACTTTATAGAGTTTGATGTAGTTGGGAAAGGTGTGAACCTGTCAACTCTAAATCAGTCCTGTTAGACCCTAAAGCTGTACTTTGAGATTTGTGAATCTGGGATCGAAAATAAAAACAACTGGAAAATTCTTAGGTACAATTAGTCAATACCTTTTCTTTCATATTATCAGGAATTGTGAAGAAACTATACTCTTTTCTTTCATGCTGGTATGAAGGAGAGGGGAGAAAAAGCAATAGTAGCCTTCCTTATCTGTGGGGGTTACGTCCCAAGACCCCCAGTGCATGCCTGAGACTGAATTGCCAGCATCACTGCTCTTGCACTTAGGGGCCATTATTGAGTAAATGCGGGTCGCTTGAGCACAAGCGCTGTCCAGAGACATTTGATCTGATAACCGAGGTGGCTACCCAGTAACTAATGGGTGGGGATTGTATGAGAGCATGGAGAGTCTGGACAAAGGGATGATTTACATTCCTGGTGGGACAGAGGAGGATGGCATGGGATTTCATCATGCCACTCAGAACAACACACAATTTAAAACTGTTTATGAACTGTTTATTTCTGGAAGTTTCTATATAGTATTTCTAGATCACGGTTGACCATGGATGACTGAAACTGTGGAAAACAAGACTGAGGATAAGAGGGGAGACTACTGTACAGTCACATGTTGCTTATGATGGGGACATGTTCTGAGAAACTCATTCATCACTAGGCAATTTTGCATGGTGCCAACATCATAGAATGCACGTACACAAGCATAGATGGTATAGCTTACTACATGTTTAGACTACGTGGTCTAGCCTATCGCTCTAGGATATAAACCTGTACAGCATGGTACTGTACTGAATGCTGTAGGCAACTGTAATACAATGATAAGTATTTGCATTTCTAAATGTATTTAAACATAGAATAGGTGCAGTGAAATATGGTTTAAAAGCACTGGCCAGTGTGGCTCAATTGGTTGGAGCGTCATGCCATAAACAGAAAGTCTGTGGGTTCAATTCCCAGCCAGGGCATATACCTAGGCTGTGGGTTTGGTCCCTGGTCGGAACGTGTATCCGTTCCGACCCAGGCAACTGATCTATGCTTTCTCTCTCTCTCTCCCCCTTCCTCTCTCTCTGGAATCAAAATTAAGGACTTAAAAAAATATGGTATAAAAGGTAAAAGTGGTACACCTCTATAGGGCCCTTACCACGAATGGAGCTTGCAGGACTGGAAGCTGCTCTGGGTGAGTCAGTGGCGAGTGGAAGGGAAGGCCTAGAACATGACAGTACTCTACTGTAGGCTTTATAAGCACTGTCCCTGTTCCCTGCTGACAGGGCCAGAAATACAACAGGGAAGTTGTCAGTGCTGCTCCATGAACAGGGATGTGGGCTGGGTTGATTGGAAATATGAGGAGAAACTGGCTGGGGAAGGCACAGATCACCATAAAAATGAATGTCAGAAGGAAGTGAATGGTTGTCTGACGATCAGTAGGAAAAAGAAACCAAGATGGAGAGATAAAGGAACATAGCTGATGGTCATGGCAGTGTGGTTTTCAATGTTTTATGTTGAAGCAGTGGTCAGATTAAGGAATTTTGTGGTAATGATAAACAAAAACAGGTTTAACATGGAGAGGATATAGAACAGAGGACTCAATATTCTGACTTTGGAAATTTGTTTTTGATTCCATTGACCCTCTCTGACACACAGGGCACTCTCTGGCTTTGAAATTGATGAAAGAAATAAAACTTATCTAGGCTTTATCATCACAAACTGAAAATTTGTCCAAACTATGGGGACAGGCTGGCTCCACACTGCCACAGAGAGCTTTTACTAAAGTGGTGGTGGCACTCAACACTTGTTAAGGTGGCTCCTGTGGACCCGTGTCCTTGCACAGGATCTTAGGTCCTCAACAAAGAATGTACAGCAATGTACTCTGAAGATCATCAGGTTAGATCTGGGAGGGCTGTAGTGCCCTCTGACTAGGTAGTGCTGAGTGTGCAGACTCCTCTGTGCTGAAACAGGTCAGCAGCTGACTGACTGGGATGTAATCTGTGCCCTCAAAATTGAGGTGCTTTGAGGGAGAGGAACTCTATTACCAAGCCCTGTCAGAGAAAAAAAAAATTTTTCTCCTGAACCACATATTCTACTGTTTCTTACGGGAAGCTCATCCTCATTATGATTTTATGGGACCTCCATTATATCTGTGGACCATCGTTAATGGAATTGTTGTTATGTGGTGCATGATTGTAGTTATGACACAGAGTTTAATTTAATTCTAAGACATATGTGCACTGAGCCATTCTTTATTTGGATAAAATATAGATACAATAATTAGGACCCTGCAAAAGTAGGGAGGTGGTTTGGAGTAACCTTTCCTCCTGATTATTCTTTATTATGTTAAACTACAATGGGTAGCCTTATAGCTTTGGCAACAATTAAATTGCTCCACTGGCGGCCTATCGATTTCTAAAGATTTTGGTGGTTTTTATTATGAAGTTAGAAAAGCCCCTAAAATCTGTGCTGGGGCTGAGAGAATGGAATTATTTGATTATCTGTATTAGGCTGACCCTAGCTAGGCTGACCCTGACTTAAGTATCCAGTGATGTCTCTGCAAAAATCTCAGAGAAAGCAATTTCCTTTTTAGATCTCGACATCTCTTGAGGACTCTTGTAAGATGGCATAACTCACAAAATTTTTAAAAAACCAAATACTTTTCCATTTTGTAAGTATGGTTTGTAGCTTGTAAATAAAGATGGCCTAGGAATGAAAATTTTAATTATGCTGTTCCAGGAAGTTGGACAGTAAGACTTTTTGCTGCAAAGTTTAGGGCAAGGAGAAGATGGAATTGGTAATTCCTTCAGCCCAGCAATGGGTTTTCCCAGAAGAAAGAATGCAAAGCCGTCAAATGAATGACAGTTTCTGAAGTCTGTGCAACTGACTCTCCCCGAGTCTTGACAGATGGAGCATTGCAGGGGCCACATGGCACGGGAATTCCCACATTTCCACTCTAATTTCATTTTCTTTTTAAAAACTTTGGCAGCTGGAGTCGCCGCAGCTGCTGCCCTGGGGGAACAGGAGTGCTGAAACAGGGCAGGCAGTGCAGCAGGCTCTTTCCACCGTGTCGAGGGGCTGAGCGTGGCCCTGGAGAGGCCGCATGCAGCCGCGGGACGGGAGAGGAATGCCCTGCGCTGTCTTGTCCAAGGGGCTACTGTTTCTCGGTCTCTCTCTTCAAGGAAGCAGCCTGGTATAGAGAGAAAGACATTTCTGGATCTGAGTTCTAGTTTTACTACTGGCAGCTGTGTGACTCTGGGCCACTTTCCAACTTCTTCAAGCCTGTTTCTTCATCTGTCAAAACCCTAACATTTGAAGTTGTTGTGAAGATTAGGCTCATATATGTAAAATATCTAGTGCAGTGCTCAGCATAGATTAGGCTTCCAGAAGGCCCTAACTATTCAATCCAATGAAATTCTTGTCCTTTTTTCCCAGAAACTCAGCTTAACCAAGAGGCACATGCATGGCGCTAGCACAGTGCTGGGAATTAGAAGAAACAAATGTGAATAAACCTGATCTCAGTTGGCACATGGTCTAGCCTGGGAGAGAGATAAATAACACAACTTCCGACGAAAAAAATGCATAACAGAATGAGGGGAGCCCTTCAGTGTTTGAAATGACTGAAGTCAGTATGTAAACAATTTAAACTTAAGCTCAGAGGAACTATGACTGCTCCCGTGGACTAGGCAGGCAGGAAGTATTATCTCCTTCCTCATTTCAGCACCTCTCATAATTTTAGTTCTCCTGGAGGCCTTGCAGCTGCCATGGTCACAGCACTCTTGAATCCCAAATGCTGAGAAGCAGCAACTAAGCCCGACGCATTGTTTCATTTTTCATTGTGCCTAATACAATGCTTCTATCTAGTTAAATTGAGGATGCATAATTAACAAATTCGTGAATACTGATCTATTGAACTTCCTCGGACAAGAATCATTATTTTTAATAAGAGGATCTCTATTTATTAGGGTGAGTACCATGAACCAAGGGGCCAGATGAAACATTCTTAGATCCTGCAAGTTCTCGGACATGTTAAATTAAAACACAGGGCTCTAGGCTTGGACAATTCTTCTCTGTTTTGAGTTGAAAACACAAGGCATATGATTTTGATTTATCCTTTGATTAAAGCAATTATATAGGATATTAATAATTTCTAAATTTAATTCCAATTGGAGACCACTAAGATGTCATGATTCAGAAGCCACATGAGTGAGTAATTTATGCCTTTTATCAAGACACGTGAGCATTCAGACCCCAAATAATGAGGAGCTAGCAGGCATAATTTGTCACTATAGGTCAGTGCCAGTAAAAACAAGTAGGTCCCACCTAGTGTGACTCCTCTGCAGTTTTAGTGTATCAGAGGCAAATTCAGTCGCACTTGTGACTTAGTGGAGATTCATTGCCTTGTCCTGTGGGAGTGTTGGACTATAAGCAAGTACGTATGTATATAAAAGAGGCTCCTATAGCTAATTTGCCTATGCTCACCTTGCAGCAGCAACACTTCTGTGTAGGAGTGGCAGGGTGGCAGGGAGTTTGGAAGGGGACTGTGGTGGCTGGGAGACTCGCCCTGAAGTGGCACTTGTACAGCCAGCACAGTGTTCTTACTTACGTTGTGTGTTTACGGACACTGCTGTAGACAGCGTATGATAAAGCTCCTCGGGCTGCCTCCTCTTGCACAGCACTGTTCAGGGAAGGCGCAGTCGTGAGGTGCTTTGCCCTGAGTGATAGCAAATGACCAACTGGTATTTAGTGAATTCTCACCCACGTGATATATCACTGCCTGTCTGTATTTGTATGTGCACATAAAGCCATGGTGTTCAGAGACAGATTCAGGGCTGAACTTCAGTTCTTTGACTTATAAATTTATTAACGTCTTGTCAGTGAAACAAAATACTTACTGGGCACCAATCACTAGGCATCAAGGGGAGGGGAATGACATGGTCCCGGCTCCAAGCTCATGCTTCCAGATGAAGGAAACTATGTTAAGATCTGCTCATGGATGATGAGATAAGTAATAGTGATTGTCTTACAGGGTTCTTCTGAAGATGAAAAAAGATATTTTTCAAAATAACATGCACAGAGTCTATCCTGTAGTGGATTCTCAGTGAATGTTAATTGTCAGGCCCTTCACTATGGCAGGAATTCAAAGAGGGGAAGACTCTTATGGACTGGAAGAGTCGAGGGAGGTTTAAAGAGGAGATAAGGCTTGATCAGGCACTGAGGATAAATTCTGATGCTTGGAGTGGAGGGAACCAGCACAAAGAATGGCCAGTTGCTGGGGGAGGGCGTGTCTGTAGGACAATGAGGAGCCATTGCAGGTGAGGGGCAGGTGGTGTGTTGGAGGAGCTGGTGGGCCAGGCTGGATTTTGGAGGTCCCCGAGAGCTGGTCAGAGGAATTCAGAGCTGTTTGAAAGCTATGATGATTTTCAGAGGTAAGTGCTGGCATGATCATTGTAGCCTTGTAAAAACTGGTTCAATGGCAATGAACACAACGGAGTTGTTCCAGAGAGACGCTGGAGCCAGGGAGGCTGCATCAGATGCCAAAACACAGGACTGAGGCTCTCGAATTTAAAGAGCTCTTTAGAACATCAAGTTTGATATTTTTCTTAACCTAATCTTCATTTTGGGCCATAAATCCAGCACTAATAAAGAGAACTGAACATTTTTTTTGCTCTCTCTGAGTGTTATATGGAATCCCAGCAAATGGAATTTAATTTTTACCTAACTTGCTGTCTAATACCTTTTGAGACTCCCAAATCGTATTTCTGCCCTTCTCCACTTGATCTGACACAGTGGCAACAATATTTTTTTAAAGCTGTTTCAGTCACTGAGGGAGAAGTATAATTGACCTGGTGTTCAAATGTTCTCTAGTTTGAAAGATTGGGAAAGACAAAGGTCTCCAGAATGTCCTTCCTGATAAACATGAAGAGAGTCTTCATCATTTAAATGTTCACTCCTCTGTCAGGGTGTAAGACTCTATGATTATCAAAACAGACTGGATTATAAATTTCGAGTGTTCCCTTGAACTTTACTGACTCACAGAATTTGTAAGCTTGTAGCTTTGATTTTTTTTTTCTGTTTAAAGTTAAGCTTCCATTGCCAATCTCAGTGCCAGATCGGCTCACAGAGGAGTGTCTGATCCTCAGGATACTTAAGGTTAGGGAACCGTCTAGTTATAAATACCCATTAGACCTGGCTGGAGCCTTGCCCAGACCTTCAGCTTCACTCCTGGTAGTCTGATGGCGGTTTCCTTGATCTGGTTCTGCGAACAGGTTTGGACAGGATGGGGCTATAGTGTCACCTACCAAAAAGGAAAGCCGGTGAATATTGAAAGGTTTTTGTTTGTTTGTTTGTTTCAATAGAGAAATAGTGAGCATAGAAAGCTCCCACTGGGATTGATCCATGAAAGAAATGCTGGGGTATGAATGTCAATATGGCAAGCCAGGTTAGAGCAAGCCTGAGAAGTGAAAATGCCTGTGTATGGGACTTGGACGGGGTGCTTGACTTGTTTTCAGATGTTCCTCCCTCTTTCAACATTCTCTTCACCCCCAGCTAGTTAGTACCTTTCCTGGAAAATCTTCTCTGTGTTCAGTACAGGCTAACTGTCACTGCTAAGCAGGAGAATCCTAAAAACAACACAGGACTCCTGAACTATAGCTCCCTGTATGCATTCAAGGCAACCCAACTTTTAATGATCCAGAGTTAACCCTTTTAATAAGCCTTGTACTAAACATTTCTACCTGTTAATTTTCCTATTGTAAAATAATACATTTTTTTAGTAAAAGATCTAGAAAATATGGAAAGAAGATGAAGTAGAAAATCTCACCATAATTCTGACATCCAGATATAACTGTCGCTGTATTGAGCTATGTTCAACATGTTACATATATAAGATCTGTGTTTTGCCCTTTCACTGAAATTTTTATTGTGAGCATTGTTGCATATCATTCCACTGTCTTTAAAAGCATGATCTTAGTGGCTTCAGAGTATTTTGTTGAAATACCATAAATTTATATAACTATCACTAGAATTTAATCAGTTATTTAATTTTAGAGTCAGGACTGCTTTGCTGTGTCTTAGAATTAAATATACCTGTATGATCATTGACCACTGTACTCAGGGTGACTGCCACTCCTCTAGTAGCTGGTGAAGACATTTTGGAACTTTCTTGTATTGTAAAATGTAACAGATGAGGAACTGCTGAAAGGGCCTGCTATTGGAGAGTACTGCCTAAGGACTCTCATGGGCTACTGTATGGAATACTCTTTCTCTTCCCTTTTTCTGATTTATCCCCACTTCTATGGTTATCATGGAGTGGCCATTATAGACAGTGTGACTTTACGATGTGGCCACAGTCCATAGTTCCAGATTTGGGCACTTGTTCAAAATTGGGCCAATTCTTATCTTGTTCTAAGACTATGGATTAAAACCAAAAAATAACTTCAATGACTATCTGATAACCAGAGCTGTAAAATATGCTGCTTCGGAGCTCCTGGTGGTCAAGTCTACTGCCATATGGACAGGAGAGACAGAAAGGCAATTGAGAGAATGTGAAAGGGAGGGTGAGTGAATGAACAGCAGGAAAGAGAAAGAAGTGAAACTCATACTTGGGGGTAGCAGTGATGAGCTATGAGAAATGGAGAGAGGGATGCTGGCATTTAGATAACTGACCTGAACTCCGACCTTGGGTCTCATGAGAATACTAAGAATTCTTATTATCAAAAGTCTCCCTCCTCCTTTATTTGGCTCCATTGGTTTTCTGTCACTTAAAATCAAAGTTGTTTTAACTCTTATCCTGATTGAGATTTTATTTTATTTTATTATTTTTTCATCTTCACCTGAGGACATTTTTTTTTTCATTTCTTTTGGAGAAAGGGGAAGGGAGAAAGAGAGAAAGATTGATCGGTTGCCTTCAATCCAACCAATGGAGCCACACAGGCCAAGGCACTGATCATGATTTTAAAATTGCCCAGATCCAAGGTACTATTTCTGTCTGCCCTTTCCCTTGGAGAAATTCTTGTTGAGAGTCATCTGTTACTTTCTGGTGAATTTCAAAAAACCTTTTAATTTCTTTGTTCTGCCATAGCAGCATAGGAAATAAAGGAAATAGATCTATAAAACATACTTCTAGAAAGACTTCCTGTCAATACGGTCGCATAGGTAAACCTCACTCACCTTCTTGCACAACCACATCAAAATTACAACTATATTATAGAACAACCATCATTCAGAACCATCACAAATTGAGTGGAATAGAAATTGACAACTACGGAAGAAAGAAACCACATCCATCCTGGTAGGAGGGGTGTGGAGACACAGAATGGGCTGGTCCCCTTTCCACATGTGGTGAGTAAAAATTTGGAAGGGATATCTTAGGAGTGAAGAGTCTCAGTCCCAAACTAGGTCCCCCGGTCCAGGGTTCCAGAGCCAGAGAGATACATCCCCATAACTTCTGGCTGCAAAAGCCAGTGTGATTTGAGTTGGTAGAAGAAACTTATGAAGTCCCAAGCAAGTTCCTTTTAAAGAACCTACACACAGACTTACTCAGACTCATTCCCTCTGAGTTCCAGCACAGGGTAGCAGATTGAAAGACATCAGTGGCATGCAGGAAGAAACTGATGTGTCTAGCTTCAAGGCAAGAACTGGTATCTTTCTTACAGACAGAAAGGCAGGCAGAGACCATTGTTCCTTTTCTGAACTCTCCCCCAACAGGGCCATGGAGACAGCAGGTGGGTTGCATATCTGAGACTCCATCAACCTGGCTAACGCTGGGTTGACTCACCCTGGAGATCCTCTAAGGCTCTATCCCACTCAACTTACAGCTGTTAACAGTAACTTTTCCATATGAATGGCTGGTCTTGCTCATGCTTCACAACTTCCTAAATCCTTTCAAACAAGCAATAGCTGGCCTCAGTGATCCCTCAGCCCCTGTACCTCTCACTAAGTATCTGTAGGCCCAGTAATGGCAGCAGCCAACCTAGACTCACAGCTTGGCTTCACCTGGGAATCTCCAAGATTGGAACAAATAACAGACATCTCAGATTGCTTTATAACTTAGCAGGGTGGCCCAGGCAAAACACAGATTGGGTCTGACCTTGAACTGCACCACCAGGAAACTGCAGGGTCCGCATTCCCAGTGGACAACTACAGACCACATCAGAGGACCACCACCATGCCGCTGCACAGCTGATCCTCCACAGGGGGTGGAGGTTGGTGGTCGATGGTCACAGCCAGTCCTTGCAGCTGACTGGCCTAGGTAAGTTTCCTCCATTGACCTGCTAACAGCAACCAAGGCTCAACTATAAGAGGAGGGTGTACTCAGACTACATGAAGGGTACACCTTAAGTACCCAGCTTGGGTGATAGGGGAGGCTATGCCACTGGATCGGGACATTTACTATATTAGGCATTGCTACCAAGACAGGGAGCAGCTCTATCTAATACCTGGAAATATACACAGGGAGGCATTCAAATGACGACACAAAGAAACATGACCCAAATGGAAGAACAGATCAAAACTCCAGAAAAAGAACTAAACAAAGTGGAGATAAGCAGTCTGTCAGATGCAGAGTTCAAAACACTGGTTATAAGGATGCTAAAGGAACTTAGTATGGACCTCAATAGCATAAAAAAGGTCCAGTCAGAAACAAAGGTACACTAATTGAAATAAAGAACAATTTACAGGTACACTAATAGAGTAAGTGAAGCCAAGAATCAAATCAGTGATTTGGAATATAAGGACGCAAAAGACAACCAATTAGAACAATAAGAAGAAAAAAAGAATAAAAAAATATGAGGATAGTATAAGCAGCCTCTGGGACAACTTCAAGTGGTCCAGCATAATAGAGGTGCCAGAAGGAGAAGAGAATGAACAAGAAATTGGAAATCTATTTGAAAAAAATAATGAAAGAAACATCCCTAATTTGGTGAAGGAAATAGACACACAAATCTAGGAAGCACAGAGAGTCCTAAACAAGATGGATGCAAATAGGCCCACTCCAAAACACATCATAATTAAATTACCAAAGTTTAAAGAAAAGAGAGAATCTCAAAAGCAGCAAGAGAAAAGCAGTTAGTTACCTACAGGGGGTCCCCATAAGACTGTCAGCTAATTTCTCAAAAGAAACTTTGCAGGCTAGAAGTGATTGGCAATGAATATTCAGACTCATGAGAAGCAGGGACCTACAGCCAAGCTTTCTCTACCCAGCAAAATTATCATTTAGAATCAAAAGGCAGATAAAGAGCTTCCCAAAAAAGAAAAAAACTAAAGGAGTTCATCACCAAACCATTATTTTATGAAATGTTAAAGGGATTTACTTTAGAAAAAGAAGATCAAAAGTATGAACAATAAAATGGCAATAAATACATATATATCAACAATTGAATCTGAAAATAAACTAAGCAAACAAGAACAGAGACAGAGTCACAGATATGGAAAGTGTTTTGATGATTGCCAATTGGGAGGGGGTGTGTGAGGGAATGGATGAAGAGGTGAGGAGATTAAGAAGTACAAATATGTAGTTATGGAATAGCCATGGGGATGTAAAGTCGAGTATAGGAAATGGAGTAGCCAAAGAATTTATATGCACGACCCGTAGACATGAACAATGGTGTGGGGATTGCCTGAGGGAGCGGGGGATGCTGCATGGAGAGGGGTAAAGAGGGAAAAATTGGAACTACTGTAATAGCATAAATATAATAATAGAACACACCTTTGGAAAGGGTATGTGACATTTGTGAAAACTTAAATTAAAAGTGTTAACTATGAACCTGTCCAACTATTACCTACAGAAAACTTTGTTTTCCACGTTAGCCCAGAAAATACCCCCAGAACCCCTGAATCACACTGGAACCTCACAATTATACCTCCTGGTGAGATGTTGCATTATATTCTGATGAAGTCCTTTAAGTATATTGCTTCGATTCTAACAAACCAGACTCTCAATAGCTTCTGGTTAAAGAAAAGTGCTCTGAAGCTGTGAGTGCCTAGAAAGTGCAAATCGCCACCCTAGGGGAGCTAAAGGATGCAAAGGACCTTATAGCAAAAGCAGCTTGTGCTCAGCAGTGGGACATTCTGCTTCTAATACAGAACAACTCTGTGTGCACATTCTTGTACACCTGCTTGTGCTATGAGGCAATACCACACAAGGTACTTTATATTCATTCTTTTTTTCTCACAGCATCCTCTCTTGGCCTATTTATAGAAAAGAAAACTGGTGCTGATCCAGGTTAAAAAATGTATGCAGTTGTGAGTTTGGGATTTGAGCTCAGCTCTGTATGTCTTCAAAGCCCATGTTTTTTATATTATTGTATACTTCCACTGCCTTATGATGTTTCCTGGGTCTGGTTAGGAAATAAAACATATGTGCATGAAAATGTAGCCAATACAAGAAGACAGGAACCTCATGTGCAGAACCAAGGTAAGAAATGCAGAAAACCAACCTCCCAGAGGCCCAGGGTAGAGTGAGTCGCCTGATGGTATGAGGTGTGGCATTATAGGTTCATAAAGAAAGGAGTAGGCTTAGGCTCTAGAGAAAATTGTGCAGAGCCCTCTTAAGGTAGTGAAGGTTGCTAGAAATGTTATAACCAGATAGTGGCTCCTAGGAATTATATCAGTCTCACAGCTGATTATTGGTCTAGCCAGGGCAGGACCATTGGTCACTTTTTATGGAAGCAGCAAAACCAACTGCAGGTAGGTTTATTTAATGATCTGCCTGTGTAGACTGGGAGATTAGGGCATGCTGCTGAAACCCACAGATTCTTAGTTCTTGTCTGTCAAGTAATTAAGCTCTTCACTGTGCATTAAAATTTCAATTTCTTTATATACCCTTTTTCATATTGAAGAAATTGGAGTATTTAAATAATTGCCATTTCAGTATCTTGAAGTACTTCAGACTGAGGCTCACTGCATGTTTTCACTCCTTGCTTTGCTCCTAAGGACAATGTAAAGGTTTGATTTAGTAAGAACTTAGTCAAGCCAAATACTTGGTGTTGAATAAATGGTAGATTTGCATTAAAAATAACAGAAGGCAATAACAAGGTTTGCTGTTTTGATTGTAGCTCTCAATGAGTATATGAGGCACAAACTCCTCTGTGATTAGGATGAGCCGTTATATAGATAGTTCAAGGTGAATCTGAGCAGAGAAACTGCTTTGAATGAGATATTTTTTCTATTTGAGATTCAGAAGCCTTTAATAGAACTTATATTTTTGATAAAATCTCCGATGTGCTAATGAGCAATGACCTAAATTTTAAGTCCTTGGAAATTGACACACATGCAATTTATTTTATGAAGTAAGGCATTGAGGCTCTGTATTAAAGGAGGTGTTAATTAACCCTTAAACCATTGGTGTAAAAGTCATAGTATAAGGTATGAGTATTTAGCTTCTTAACTCTGAATTACAGAGAGTCTGGATTGTAACAGGAACTAATTAAATGTTAGATTGTCTTCAACTATACATTGTTTGCCCCACTCATTTGCCGATTAATAATTGGCTGCTTTGTGTCCTTGTTGTTTCCTTGTGTTGTGTGGGTGCAGTGTAGAATAGTGGATAATGGATGCCCATGTAGCATTCTGACTTTGACTTTTGTATGTTGTGTGATTTACATAACCTATCTAAACCCCATTTTTCTTATTTATTGTTTCCAGCTTTATTGAGATATTATTGACATATAACATAGATGTGTTAAGGTGTACAACGTGATGTTTGATACACATGTATATTGTGGAATGATAACCACAAGTAAAGTAACACTTCCATTTCCTCACATAAGTACCTTTGTGGGGGAGGGTGCGATAACATTTAAGATGTAATCTCTTAATGATTTTTAAGTACATAATACAGTACTGTTAATTATAGTCACCATGCTGTACATTAGATCTCCAGAAACTTATTTCTCTTATAGTTAGAATTTTGTATCCTTTTGCCAACATCTTCCCATTTCCCCCACCACCCAGCCCTGGCAACCCTTATGCTATTCTCTGTTTCTCTTAGTTTGACATTTTTAGATCCACATTTAAGTGAGAACATACAATATCTGTATTTGTATTTTTCTGTCTGACTTATTTCACTTAGCACAGTGCTCTCAAGGTCTATCCATGTTGTTGCAAAAAACAAGATATTCTTCTTTTCTATGGCTGAATAATATCCCATTATCTGTCAATGGGCACTTAGACTATTTTCATGTCTTGGCTATTATGAATGATGCTGCAGTGCAGTGAACATGGGCATGCATCTACTATTCCATATCCTGATTACATTTCCTTTGGATATACAGTTACTCAAAAGTGGGATTGCTAGATTTTTTTTAATATAAACTTTATTTTTTTAAAATTTATTTTTAGAGAGGGAAGGGAGGGAGAAAGAGGGAGAGAGAAACATCAATGTGCAGTTGCTGGGGGCCATGGCCTGCAACCCAAGCATGTGCCCTGACTGGGAATCGAACCTGCGATGCTTTGGTTCACAGCCTGCGATCAATGCACTGAGCTATGCCAGCCAGGGCTGGATTGCTAGATTTTATGGTAGTTCTATTTTTAACTTTTTGAAGAACCTCTAGACTGTTTTCTATAAGGGCTACATCAATTTGCATTCCCACCAACAGTGCACAAGAGTTCTCTTTTCTCCATATCCTTGTTAATACTTGTTATCTTTTATGTTTTTGATAACAGCCTTCTTAATACATGTGAAGTGATATCTCATCATGGTTTTGGTTTGCATTTCCCTGATGTTGAGCATCTTTTTATGTACCTGTTGGCCATTTGTATGTATTTTTTGAAAAATGTCTATTCAAATGCTCTGCCCATTTTAAAATCAGATAGTTTGTTTTTCTGCTATTGGGTAGTATAAGTTCTTTATATATTTGGAATATTGAACCATTATCAGAGATATGAATTACAAATATTTTCTTTCATTTAGTAGATTACCTTTTTGTTGTTGTTGTTGTTAATGATTTCCTTTGCTGTGCAGAAGCTTTTTAGTTTGGTGTAGTCCCACTTGTTTATTTTTGCTTTTATTACTTGTGTTTTTGGTGTCAAATAAAAAAGATCATTGCCAAGATCAATATCAATATCAAGGAAATTGTTCCCTATGTTTTCTTCTAGGAGTTTTATAGTTTTAGGTCTTACTTTTAAGTTTTTTGTTCCATTTTGAGGGTTTTTTTTTTTTTTTTTTGTCTATGGTGTAAGATAAGGGTCCAATTCCATTATTTTTCATGTGCAAAGCAGCAGACTCTTAATGGCCCCAAACCTGCTCTTTGGGGCTGTATTTAAAACAATCGGACATGTATAAACGAGTATGCCGTAATAAGTTTTTGAGTTAATGGATATTATCCTGCTGTGAGGGAGAAAACACTCCGGGGCCATTGTGCAGAGGCCATCATTGGGCCACTTATATAACAATATTTCAATAGACTGAGATGGATGTGTTATGCTGAGGCACTCCCTGTTCAAAGGCCTTGAGAGATGAGAGTGTATGGCATGGTCGAGACAATTTCATGTACCTTAATATGGTTGGTGTGTAAGCTCTGTGGAGCAGGTAGGGGTAGTAGAGGGAAGATTGGAATAATAATCAGCACTCAAAGCTAGAGGGCCTTTTCAGCTATCCTAAGACATTTGCAGCTCAGTATACTGAACAAATCTCCTGTTGGCTGTGCATAGGTGGTATACACAAACACATACATAAACTTCTTTTCTGCAAAACAGTGTACATATAAAATATGGTTTCACTGTGTGAAAAATTACCTTGATGCAAAGGTAGCCTCTGAGTACATTACCATGCAAGGTATACCAGAGGTCATGGAACAACAGAAAGGCCCACAGACAAAATTAAGATGCTCAAATCATGGTTTATTGGCTTACTGAGTGAATTTAAAACAGACAGTGAGAAGCAGGGGGAACCAAGGGATGTGTTAATACACTTAGGACAGGGTCAAAATGGGGAGGAAGTATCATCTTACCTGTATTCTGAGGTATATGATATTTCCTTCCTTCCTTCCTTCCTTCCTTCCTTCCTTCCTTCCTTCCTTCCTTCCTTCCTTCCTTCCTTTCTTCTCTCTCTCTCTCTCTTCTTTTCTTTTCTTTCTCTGTCTGACTATACTTCAAAGGCCTTCCCTGCTGATGGTGTGTTGTTAAGGCAGATTAATGTTAATCAAGGGGAACTCAATCAGATAGAAGGTGCACTAGGCCAACATACATGTTCCCCATATAGGAAACTGTAGAGGCAAGTCAGCCCGGCCAGTAGCTCTAACTTGCCAATTATCCTCATGATGAGCTATGGATTTTATGTGAAGTTCTGGCCAGAAAAAAATGTGGAGGGGAATCATCAACGGAAGGTAGATTTCGGACCACCAGTGCTTTAGAGGCTTTATGTCTAGTGTACCTTGGTTATTGGCTGCCTCTAGCCTAGGCCATCTATAATGTTCAGTGTTCTATCCATTACAGTTGAGCCTGCCTCATAGTATTTACTTATCTGTGCATAACACATTTTGTAAGCTTTATTCATTCCATCTAGTTTCTTATTTTCTGTAGCAGAGTTGAATATTATTAAATAGTACTGCAAATGAACCTTCTAGTTTAAGGGGTAAAATACTTCCAAGCAGAAACGGACAAGAGCAAATCCAGTACCCTGATTTCTACTCTCAGATCTCATGATTGAAGGTATTTGCATCTGCTGTTGAATTTGTTTACTTTCTTCCCAAATTCTTTTCTCCTACCCAGCCCTCATGATCACATTCAGGAGGGTGTTGAGGCTGGCTGAATGAATCAAAAGTGCATAGACCGGGTCCTAGTAAAGAGGGACTCCTCCTCAAATGCTCAAATATTTATAGTGAAAGAGGTCATGGAACAACTCTGTGACTGTGTAAAAATGGTGCTTGGTGGAGAAAATTCCCCTGGTAGAGAGAGAAGTCTCTGGAGCTCAGTTTCGGAAGTCAGTCTGCTCTTCCATTGAACTACCCTGCTGAGCCAGCTTCTTGATAAGCTCCCAAAGCCAGTGGAGAGAGCAGGGCATGGAGGTGGAGGACCTGAGCCTCTGGGACTGTCTGGATTCGTCTCTCCTCAGTAAGTCTATGGAAGGTAAGTTGGAGGGTGCTTAGTTGTCTAATGTTAGGGAGATAAAGAGCTAATGTCCCCATTCTATTCTTTCAGGAGTTTAGTTTTTCTTGATTTTGATCAGTTTCAAACAATAACAGCAAATACTTGTTTCTACCATATGCCAGCCTTATTCATATTTGCCTGGAGCATCCCTCATGCCTTATCTTCCTCTCTTTTATTCTTTTCACCATCCTCTTCTTTTCTTAAGTTATTCTTCCCTTATTCCAAAGTGTTGGTCAGTAGTAACAGAGGGACAAATAGTCCATGTTGGTAGATATTTGACTCAGTTCCTCTCCCTCCCTCCCTCTCTCCCTGCCTCCTTTCCTTTCCTTCCTCCTTCCCTTCCTCTTCAGTTGTTTCTGCCTTTCCTCTGCCCTTGCTCATATTCATCTCAAAACACAGCAAGAGATTTTAGCTCCTGAAATGCTGAATTCCTACAGTTGGTGAGTATTCTTTAGATGAGAAAAAGGAAACTGCTAAATTACTATATCATAATTCTGTCTTATTGTTACTAAATCTAGTTGTCTAGTATTTTCCCCACCAGTACAATTATAAAAATCAATGAATGTGTTTTTCAGAAACAAAGAAGAATTTTCAACAATCATTCAGGAATGCTAGATTATGAATTATAGCCAGAATTCATTGAGACATTAAATTAAGTTACTGAATTATACTTTTTAACCTTAAAGTATATTTATAAAAAAATAATAGGTCAATTTGTTTTCATTTATCACCTGGATTTTGGCTATTCCTTTCATCTGTGTGGGCTACATCCCTTTCAAGAGCACTTTATCCTGTTCGCAATCCCAGTTTCTTTTCCGTCTTTAACAAGGAATCCAGCCACGTAAAACAAATTGTAATTTTTGGAAGTTTATTGAGGATTTTTGGAGTCAAGATCAGGAATACAATTCCCAGCTTACATTTCATTCCTCTTTCCACATCTGCAGATAAACTGGGTTTTGATTTATCAAGGCTGGCACTAGTGAGCACGGGTCCAAACTGCTGATTAGGGCAGGGATAGTTCTCTTTCTTGTTTCCTTTGGTCCAACAAGCAAGATAAGGCAAGTTTTCCTTGTATTGGTGACAGAAGTGAGGGACAAACAACTAGCAATGTGGGATGCCTCTTAAAGCCTAGTGTCAGAACGGGCCACTTCTGTCCACACTCCTCTGGACAAAGGAAGTCATTTGGTCAACACCAACTTCAGAGGGACAGGGTAGTGTCCCTAGAAGGAACTACAAAGTTTTTTTATAAAAGGTAAGGATAAAAGAAGGAATACAGTTTTTTTTAAAAAAAATAATAATATGATCTAGCTGAGAAGAATTCATCAGACTAAATCTGTGGGGGAGGAAAAATAATTTTCCTTATAAGCTTTCTGAGGTAATGAACTAATAATCAGACTGACATGAGAGAGCTTAATGAGAGGAAATAACCACATTTATTACACATGTACATAAGGGGGTTCCTTAGGAATGTGAGACCAGAGCACAAATCTGCAATTAAGGCTTATATATCATCATGAGCTAAAGAGAAGGGGTAGGGGTTGGGACTTCAAAGGCAGGGGGGAAATTCACATGGAAATTGAAAAGCAAATATTTAGTAAATGTTTGGCCACTTTTAACAATGAGACACAGAGAGGACTTTGATCAAATAGGCCTTGCTAGCTTTCTCCCTGTCGATCCCACACTAATTCATATTATACTGTAGTTATCTGTGAAGCTATCTCCCTTCCTGGAGCAGGTTCTTTCTCTCAATTCCTTTAGTAAGTTAGGGGGAAGGTCAAAGGTTTTCCGTGAAATTTTTTTCTTAGAAATGACATTAAATTAATTAGTATCCTAAAAAGGCATATGGGGTGGATAACGCTGCTTTCCCTCATTCTAAAGCAAGGGATTTATTTTTAAAAGATTTTTAAAAGTTGATTTTGGAGGAAGGGAAAGGCAGGGAGAGAGAGAGGGAGAAAGACATTGATGTGGGTTGCCATGTGTCAGTCAGTTGCCTTACATATGCGCCTGCCTCTCCTCCATTGATTGTCTCACATACGACCAAACCTGCAACCCGTGACACAGGGAGAGCTGTCCAGATCCCTGGGCAGAGGAAGGGCCAAGTGAAGGAGGGGCCCTGCGGCCACATGGCAGAGGCTGTGTCCCCTGAAGTGGGGGAGCAGTCACTTGAAAAGCTGGAAGCTGTGCAGGAGCATCATGTTGCCCCCAGGAGCTAAGCCAGCATGGTGCGAGACAGATGTCCCCACCCCCAGGCTGAGATGCAGTGAAAGGGGGTCTTGAGTGGAGTCTGTGCAGGCTGGGGAGGGTGGCTGATAGAGGGAAAAGTCCTCCTACTCCCTTCTGGAGCATGGTGGCAGGGGAGGTGCCATCCTGACAGTCTAGCCTGGGAGAGAGACAGCATTGGCTGGCAAAGCTGAACCCTTCTGGAGTGCATGGACTTTGGGGCCAATGCATTTAAATGGAGGGTGGGGAAAATCATGGTTTTTCTTCTCCTTGCTCACCCTGTTGGGGGGCAGGAGTGCTCTTGGTCCTGTAGGCTCTGGAAGCTGTGCGGTCAGATGACAAGCCTTGGGGCTTCTCTCCTACCCCTAGCCCGAGAAGAGGTGGCAGCAGGGGCAGCAGGCACTCTGTGCTCCTGCTTGCCAGGTGTATGGATGCACTGGAGAGCCAATGGCTAGAGGGAAGAGGTGCAGGTTTTGGGCTAGGGGGCAGCAAGTGAAAGAAAGGGCAGCATACAGTGAGTAGGACACCAGTGACCTCCAGAGTCCAGGGAGAAGCCTGAGGCACAACAGTGGTAGGGAAAGAAGCCATGTGCTTGGGTGATCATGCAGTGGCCACCTGTGGTTTCCCAAAGAACACTATTTTAAATAGGAGAAGGAACTCAAGGTGCAGCTTTGAAATGACCTGGCAGAGGGTGGAGGGTTTTTTCCTCTGGATGTTCCAGAGGGAATGGGCTCTGAAGCAGGAGGCTGCCATTCTTCAAAAACTGTGTATCTTTTGAATAAAAGATTCCTTTCTTTTTTTGCCAAACCTCTGCCTCCAGAATTTTGCCTAGAGGTGGTGGTGAGCAGCAGAACCCTTCATTACTCTTTAGTTACACCTAAGCATCTTCCCTGACCAGGAATTGAACATGGGACCTTTCAGTTTATGGGATGGTGCCCTAACCAACTAGGCCACATTAGCCAGGGCTACAGAAAAGGCTTTAAAAATGGCTTTAATAAAAATTCATATCCAATTTTTATATCTACTCTGTATGATGTACCCTACTCTTATCTTCTAGACATTAATGGGAGTTTTATTTTTTTTAAGCTATTTTTTGGCTTATCCTATATAGCCATTATCAGGCTGAGAGATTTTCATTGTATATTCTTTTTGTTGAGAGATTTTATTTTATTTTTTTAATTTTAATTGTTCAAGTACAGTTTTCTGCCTTTACCCCCACCCCAACCCCCCCCAGCCCTCCCCACCTCCCTTCCATTTCCAACCGCCCCATTACTGTCCATGTGTCCTTCATACTTGTTCCTGCAGAGTTTTTTAAATCATAAATTGATATTGAATTTTGCCAAATGCTTTTCCTGCATCTTTTTAAATAATCACATGGCTGTAATTCTTGATTATTTGATTTGTAAATCACCTTAATGTTTTATTTTATTTTTTCTTTTAATTTTAATTGTTCAAGTACAGCTTTCTGCCTTTTACCCCCATCCCAGCCCACTCCCCCAGCCATTCCCACCTCCTTCCCGATTCCACCCCCCTGTTATTGTCTATGTGTCCTTTATATTTTTCCTGCAAACTGTTCACCCTTTTTCCCTGAAATTCCCTCTCTTCTCCCCTCTGGTCACTGTCAGCCTGTTCTGAATTTCAGTGTCTTTGGTTATATTTTACTTATTTGTTTGTTTTGTTGATTAGGTTCCTGTTAAAGGTGAGATCATATGGTATTTGTCTTTCACTGCCTGGCTTATTTCACTTAGCATAATGCTTTCCAGTTCTATCCATGCTGTTGCAAAGGGTAGGAGTTCTTTCTTTTTGCTGCATAGAATTCCATTGTGTAAATGTACCATAGTTTTTTTATCCATTAACTTACTGATTGGCACCTAGGTTGGTTCGAGCACTTGGCTATTGTAAATTGAGCTGCTATGAACATTGGGGTGCATAGGTTCTTTTGGATTGGTGTTTCAGGGTTCTTAGGATATAATCTCAGCAGTGGAATTGCTGGGCCAAAAGGCAGATCCATTTTTAGTTTTCTGAGGAAGTTCCATACTGTTTTCTATAGTGGTTTTGACAGTCTGCAGTCCCACCAACAGTGCACTAGGGTTCCCTTTTCTCCACAACCTCTCCAACACTTGTTGTTTGTGGCTTTATTTATGATGGCCATTCTGACTGGTGTGAAGTGGTATCTCATTGTGGGTTTAATTTGCATTTCTCTGATAGCTAGCGATACTGAGCATCTTTTCATGTGTCTCTGGACTTGACAGGAGTTTTAAAACTTGCCCCTGGTCATGTAGAGCCTCCTTTGTTTTGTGTGGCTTGGATTGTCCCCACTTGTAGTGTTTCAACTGCTACCTGCATTTCTTTCTGTTACAGAAATTTATATCTTTTTTTAAAACTAGAAATTTCTGTTCACTCCTCTCTATTTGCCTAAGGAAAGCACAACTTTCACTAAATTCTTGAGAAGCCAATCAAGCTGAGGAGAAATTCTGTTTTATTTTCTTGTAGAATTTCTGATCTGAAAGAGTAAGGATGAATTCTGATATTATTGAATACTGCCTCAATATAAAATAAAATTATGTTTTGCTTCTAAAACCTATAATCCCTTGAGACCTTAGGTAGTATGAGATGTCTTTTATTCAGTTGCATTTGACACAGCATTTGACATGCATTTACATGCATTTGACACAGCATTATATAGGCACACACATGTTATTGTACAATACAATTAAATGACAATAGTCATGTGTGTGGGCTTGAATTTTAAAAGTGAGATTGAAAAAGCAAACATTTTTTTAGTGGTGGACTCAGTGGTGTTCTTTCCTCCACCCAGGAAAATGCCCGGCATTCAAGGAAATCAAGTCTAATAATACTCTGCACAATGTAGTAATCCCCATTTAAATGTATCACACCCATCTTCAAATTGTTCCAAGGCCTTTATATTTTTATATCTACACTTTATCCAAAGAAGGAGAGAGGCTCCAAGTCTGGAAAATTTGGCCCCAAAAGAACATTACTTATTCATACACTAAATACTTTCAACAAACACTTCTTGACCATCTCTTATTTTTCCAAACTGGTGCAAAATTGAACAAAGCATCTTGGGACTCTTACTTCTTAATAAGGGAAATGGGCTAGAAAATAAACATATAATATGTAATTATAATGGCATAATTATGCTTTATTCCATAGGTATAAATCAAGTGTTGTGAAACAACAACACTGGAAGATTTGTAGAAGTCTTTCCTGCCTCATTTTCCAGCACTCCATATGTTGCCTAATAGGAGAAGATAAAAGAAATTCATTATCACTGTGATCCAATGAAGAGAGATTATGCAATGTGATCTGCAGGCTGGTTCTGGGGAATTCTTTGTGGTGAGTTTTGAAGAGTAGCTTGTACCTGCTCAGAATACATGCATAAAAGGCAAGGCAACTTATTCATTCAACAGATATTTACTGTCTGACTGTTATGAGCTAAACATCATTCCATTCTTGAAATACCTCAGTGAACAAAACAAAAGTCACTACCTCTACAGGATTTACATGTTTGTAGGAAGATACAGACAGTAAGCAATGAACATAAGTAAGTGAGAATGTATGTTGGAAGGTATTCCTCAAGGAGTTCCTTTTTCATGTCTATTTGGGATTGATGATTTCTCAGAGACCACGATAATTAGAATTACTTTCAATTGTCTAGTTCTGTCAGACTGCACTTTGAGTCAACAGGATGTAGAGGGTGGATTCCATGGTGCTCCAGTTATATTTAGGTTAGAGATTTTATAATACTCACTTGTTTATGTATCTTCTTTTCTCTAACTGTGTTAGAAGCTCCTTGATGGCAGAAATTATTTAATTTTTTTAATTTCTGGGGTCCTTCACAATGGATACTAAGTAATTGGTGATATTTACAATAAGTCTTGAAGAATGAATGGGCATAGAGGTGCAGTAAGCACAGATGGACTAGGATGTGAAAGTGTGGGGAGAAAAGAGAACATGAAGAACTTGAGAGAGAGCAAGAAATTTAGTGAAAGTTAACTTTAGTTTGAAATTTCACAAAGTTCCTGTGACACAGAAAGAGCAAATGAAGTATTTTATAAATGGAAGAAATTAAGAACGAAATAGAAAATGGTAACTTAACGTGACAATGACTCCATGACTCAGAGTTGATCCTTCTCTCCATGAAGAGGCCTGCTGCATGAGTCTATTCCTCACCGTGCAGAATTACACAAGTACAATCCATCTGGAAACTTTGGAGTTTACTTCAATGTTGTGTCTTAGGGATAGGTTTTACATGAAGGAATCTGTATCTTTAAAATCCTTGAAATAAAACCTAAGACGTTGCTTGCAACACTGTCACTCATTCTTGGGTTTGGTAAAGTCCATCTGGAGGTGGGGTGAGGAGCCACTCTTACTGTCATGTTGGTCTCATGAAGCTTTGATCAAATAAATTCTCATCTCTGGCTCTCCCATTGTTTAACTTTGTAAGGGGTTACTTAGCATTAGGAGTGTTTAACTAATTTCAGGGAGGCAGAGGAAAAACAATCCTGTTTTTTCCTGAGCACTCTAGGGTTCTGAAGAATGGAGAGACTATAGACAGAGAACAGGACATTATTATTATAATGAGTGAGGGTGTGGATGGATTCAAGTGGGATTGCATTTTGTTATGATAAAAAGATAATTAGTCAAACATCTGTAGCCTGGGCAATTCATCCAGAGATGATTATACAGTGGCTGACAGGAAGGCAGCACCAGGTGTCATCCACGGTCCTGGAGACCAGTGAATGGAGGCTGCTGCACTTCTGCGAGAGAAGGAGGAGGAAGTGAGATAACTTGCTGTGCAAGACAAAGGACCTCTTCTCTTGAATGGAAGTATTGAAAATGCAAGATGCTGGGAGTGCATATTTTCCACCACTGTAGTTTCAGTTTGAATACATTTGGGACTTTTTTTCCCCAAGCACCTGTTCTTTCCTGCCTTTTCCACTGCCCTCCCCAGTGTAGGGGGGAAAGGCCCAAATAAAACACAGAGCACATTGACAGGAAACAGTTCCAACAATCAGATTGGAATAAATGAAGGAATAGCAGAGTGAAGTCAGCTATACCCAAGGAACTGAACAAAAATGGTAATTTGGAAACAGCAGGAATGATTGCGTTTGTGAGTAGAATGACGAGAAAGTGGAATTCATGGAAGGTATGAAGAGCTTATTTCAATGTAAATGTTTTCTTGGTGAAATGACTTTGGGAGATAAATCAGTGATAGCCCAGACAGTCCTGCCCTTGTGAGGTAGGGTGGAGGAGGGTAGAAGGGTGTAATTGCATTTCCCTTAAGTGCCAACTAATATCACATAACCTTTGTTCTGCATCATTGCAGGAGGTACAGGCTTGCCTTCAAAAATTACTGAAAATCATTGGGGAGTAGTGACATGCTCCACAAATCTGTCTTGGGTGTTGTTGCTTCTCTCTTCAGATGCCTGCTCTGAACTTCTCTGCTGATCACTCCAGTCCGCTCTCTGTGGCTGCCGTTTTCTCCACCCATTTTGTACCCAGGAGGGCCACCCTTCACCTGGTGTTTAACAATGCTTTACTGAAGATGAGAGGATAGCATAAGGGAATTACATGGAGAGTGGGTGGTGAAATTCTATCAGTGCTTCCATGAGCTGTTAGTGTGTGCTAAGCCCTGTATTCATATATTGATTACTCAGTGGGAACTAACATTTTTCCAAGTGCATTATATGTAAGGTGGACAAAATACAGGATGCCTTGGCCCTGGCTGGTGTGGCTCAGTTGGTTGGAGCACTGGCTCATAGACTGAAGGGTCGTGGTTCCAATTCCCAGTCCAGGCACATGCCTAGGTTGCAAGTTCATTCTCTGGTTGGGGCATGTGAGAGAGGCAACCAACTGATACTTCTCTCTCACATCGATATTTCTCTCCCTCTCCCTCTCTCTTTCTTCTCCTCTCTCTAAAATCAATAAGCATGTCCTTCAGTGAGGATAAAAAAAATACAGGCTACCCTGTTCGATTTGAATTTCAGATGAAATAAACATAATGTTTAGTAAGTATGGGACTATTATTAATTTTTTATGGGATTCAAATTTCATTGGGCATTTCATAATTTTATTTTCTAAACCCAACAACCGTAATTATAGGCATTATTATCTCATTCTCTTTGGGCTATAATAACAAAATACCCCAGACTGGGTGACTTATAAGTAATATAGTTTTATTTCTCATAGTTCTGGAGTCTAGGAAGTTCAAGATCAAGGTGCCAATAGATTCTGTGTCTGGGGAAAGCTGCTTCCTGGTTCTTGCTGTGTCTTCTCGTGGTGAAAGAGGCAAGGGTGCTCTGTGGGGTCTCTTTTAAGGGCACTGATTCTATTCAGAAAGGCTCTACCCTCATGAACAAATTGCCTCCAAAATCCCCACCCTCTAATACACACATTGGCAGTTAGGTTTTCAACAGTCAGTTTATTTTGTGGGAAGAGGGACACAAATGTTTGTTTCATAGAAGTTAGTTTACTTAATGCCACAATCCGAAGAGGTTCATTTTATAAATGAAGCCTCGAGGCATGAAAGGCTGTGTAGCTTGTCCAAGGTCAAACAGCTAGAAAGTGGTGAACCAGGATTTAAAGCCATCAGGCGGGCCTTTAATTACAGCGCTATCTTCCGACACCCCTAGAGACAGGGATAATGATCCCCATTTATACATCAGATATCAGAGTTTGTGAGGTCAAGAAAGTGGTGCCATCTTATGAAGCTAATAAGACTGGCAGAGCTGCGATTCAGGCCCTGGGATGCCTGTCTCCAGAGTCAATGCTTTTAATCTTTGTCTTTAAAGATAAAACTATATAACTGGAATTTTTCCAAGGTAAGGGGCCAATGAGGTTTTTGAGTTGTATATATTTTCTTTCAGAGTAATATGAGACACTGGATAATGAAGAAGAAATGCCTAGGAAGGCCTAATGCCATTTAGTGTCAATAAATTATATATGGTTCTCACCAAGTTTCCTTTTACAGTAAGAATTTATTTCACTATTTCTAATAGTTTAAGTGTTGGCATTAGAATATTTCTGTAGCTAGAGGGTCTGAACTGTAGAGAAGGTGATTCATCTTTCAGCGTCTCACCTTATGCCCATGTTAGCTCAGAAGATTTATTAAACTCCCACAGCATAGAGGCCTTCAATATAACTGCAGTGAAAGTATTTCCTAAATATTGCCCTGTCTACTTCACTTCATCCTCAGAATTAGTGATGACATGTTTTAATCCTGACAAAACATGCAAGATGGTTCTTTAAACTTACTCATTCTTATCCTATCTAGCCTGATTCTATTTCAACAGAGTGAGCAGCTCAGGGCAAATCTAAGACATGATACGAATATGGGCTTGTCAGTAAAGAGAATTTCTTAAATATGCAAATCAGACCATTTTAACTTTTAAGAATGTGTTCATTTGAATCAAACAAAAATATGTCAAATGGATACATTTCTAATGACAGACACAGAAATTGTGGTCTCAGAATGAAATTCGCCTCCTCTCCCTGTTATTTGAGACAATTGACCATGTGTATGAAAACCAAGTAACTATGCGCTCCAGTGCTTTTTGAAAGAAAGGACGCAGAGAAAGGGAAAACACAAGTACGGGCCACCTGTAGGTAATGACGCAGCCCGACTCTGATCTTTGAAATGAACTGAAAATATTACCGTTACGCACCTCGTGGATAACTGGGCGATCTTTGAATCTACCTTTTGAGTTCTGTATTATAAACTTGAGAATTATTCACTTCCAGAGATGAAAATGTCTGAGTAATTTTGAAGGGTCACCACATAAGACCTTTCTTAGGAGGCTCATGATGGTCTTTAGTTATACAGAACATAAGTGGATGTTCATTATTCTACTCTGGGTTATTTGAGGTATCACTACAGTCCTTCACATGTTTTCACATGTTACAGACTAATAAGATGTCTACACTTACTGACTCATTCCATTCTCATACGTGAGATAAGCAAAACAGGCAGCATTTTGCCTACTTCTAGTTGCTGATGCTGGAGCACACAGTCAGGGTATGTGGAAACTAGGGCTAAAATTCAGCTCTTTGGGGTGCTCCTTGTTAGATATTGAGTTGTGTGATTTGTCTGGGTATAATTTCTTGCAAGATTAGCCCAATTTGTTCTCGGGGCCTTTAGAGTTAATTGTGGCATATAATAATTTTCTGAAAATTCCTGTTTTTCACTAGGTAGCACTGGCCTGAATTCAAAGTTGAGGTAGATAATGTCTTACCCTACACCTTCCCTTGTTTTTCTTTGCCTTTTGGGTTTCCCTTCTTGTTTCTTAGTGGCAAGTATTCTCATTCTGCACTCTTTTTTTAATATTGGAAGACCCTTACTGCAAAACTCACCCAAAGCTATTTTTCTGAGTGGATACCCATGTTTCAGAATGATTTTCCTTATAACAAAACACAGAGCCATCTCATCCAAGTGACCTTGGTAGACCAAACCAACCAATACTTCCACAAATGACTAAACATTGTCCTTCTCAGTGGTATATGGATTAGAAAGAGGATGCTTTAAAAGCTAAGGGACAATAATGAAAAATTAAGTTTTTGTATTTTATTTTTACTACAATTTGTCCTGGGATGAATTCATTTTTATTTACTCTGCTTTGATTCATGTTTTCTGTATTTGAGTAGACATGTATTTTAATAATTTAAGGAAGTTCTGAGTCATTATCTCTTTGAATATTACATTCCCTCAGTTCTCTCTACTTTCAAAATGATTATTAGACATTTGTTGGATCATCTCAAGATATTAGCACATAGTTTGTACCTAGTAATGCTAGAAAATGATGACAAAATGATGATTGATTTAGAAATGGCTGTATGGTATACGTAAAGGATCAAATGCTTAGGAAGTACCTTGACTTGGGTTCAGATATATTAGCTGCATGGTGTTGGCCATTTTCCTTAACCTCTTTTAACTATAGTTTCCTCATTTTTAAAAAAATACTTAATTCCTAGAGTTTAAAATAACTTGGTATTTACTAGGTTCTCAATAAAAGTTAATTTTCCTTTCTTTAAATTTTTTATTGAAACATCAAATCATACACATTCTTAGAAGAAGAAATAGTCATCATTTGGTTTTGTAAGGCTTCAAAGAAGGATGAGTGAAACTGTTTAAGAAAATGCAGGATTCACTGGGGGGACTTTTAAGCCTGGGCAGTGGTAAAAACAAAGACTCTGAGCAGGGAAAGATGATGAGTGAGCAGGACCATTTGACTGAAAGGAAGGGTTATGTAGGTGCATAATGGGAGCTATTGTTAGAGAAGCAGTGTGGGGCCAGATTAAAGATCACTTACCAGTTAGGCCAAGAGAATGGTCTTTATACTGTAAACACATTGAAGATTTTTGAGGAGGGAACAACAGGATCAAATTCAAGAAATCAATCTAATGGCAGTTAGTGGAATGCATTGGGGAATAAAAGCAGTCTAGGAACGAGGTACAAAGGATTTGGACTAGAATATTAGCAATGTGATTGAAAAGGAGGAGATTAAAGCCATCCTTAGTGCAGCAGTGGAAGAGAGAGAATTTGGTGATTTAAGGGTAAGGTGACTCAAAAGGAGAAATTAAAAGAGAATCCAAGGTATTGAATCTGAATGTAAAGTCAGGAATGGGAGATTTGTGATTCAGGAGGGCAATAAAAATTTAATTTTGAGCATGTGAACAATGTAATGGCAGGATGGCTGGGTGCCTCTATGCAGCGTTGTTGGTTATCTGGAAATATTTGTAGTTTCCCAAACATCAGATTCTCTCTGTTCTCTGTGCTGTTGTCCAGGTTCTTTCCTCTACTATTTGCTGATTTACTTCTGCTTGTCTTTGAAGACTCTGTGTAGGATCCGTGAGAAAATGCTTCATTCTCTACTTTCTCCTTTAGGATCCAGTAAAATCCTAATGAAACATCCACCAGATTATGCATTATTTTACACTGCTTCCTTTTTCCTTCAGAAGACTAGGAACTCTGTAGTACCAAGTAGCATATATGACACACAGAAGGCAATTAATAAATTCCTTATTGAATGGTGAATGATTGAGCCAAAGTCAAAATATACAGCAAACTTTCTAAAATGTGAACAGTAAGGAGGACTATTTTTCTTCTCCTTTTGAATTTATAACAGATAAAAATATAGACCTTTGCATCTGCACATTTGGTCATCAGTGCCCATTTATCTGATGGCTTCCTTGACTTAAAACTAGGCCTACAATTTTGGCAACTTTTCTAAAAAGATTTTGTGCTTAATCAAGGCCCATTTGAACAGTTCTCTGAGGGGGTACATTTTAATTCTTATCCATTCCTTTCTATCTCCAGTAATCAATGGAGCAGCAAGAGAGCAGATATCCTTGCTTTCTCCTTGCTCCTTGAGGTACAAACCAATTTTCTAGCTTCAACGTATCCTAGCAAATAATTGTTTGGTTCTGAAATAAAACTATTACTGCAATAGTGATAAGATACCAGTAGGACAATAAAAAATGAAGTCTTAATGCATCTGGTGTGAGTGCTTCAGGCTGGCGGGATGCCGGCGGTGGTGAATGGAGCCTGGCAGAACTGCCTGAAGTCCAAGTGCAGTTGTAAATGATTTCCATAAATAGTGTGACAGAATCTTTGCTGTCTTATGCGCTCTGCTGCAAAAAAGGGGAAGAGGCTGCTATTCCTGGAGTGAAATGGACTTCTTTTTATGTGACTAACAAAGAGGAGCCCACTGGCAGTGAACACTATGGTCTTTGCTTTGGGTTTTAAAAACATGCAGCTCTGCCTGGTTGGAAAAATTGAAATTCTATATGGCACCTGCCTGTGACAAATGTGAGGCAAGTTACCCTAGCTCATTAATGATGTGAGTAAGAAAAAAAGAAAATTTTCTCACCACCATCTAGGCAAAACAATATGTGGGCCAAAGGTTGATGTCACAGAAGGAGTAAATGAATTGGGAAGCAGGAGACTACAGTGTAATAGATTATGGTCTTCAGAGAGAGACCTGCATTGTGACATTCTGTGTGTGGTTTCTATACTTTACAATGGGGACAATACAGTCCTCTTCATGCCATTGTGAAAATTAAGTCAGAAAATATGCCCAACAATGAATATATTTTTGGCAAAGACAAGCCACATTTCTTAACACTTATTAGGGTTCTATTAAGTATCATACTTGTTGGAATACTGAGTAGAGCTGTGAAAAACATTTAAAGTCTTTAAGAGAAGTCCCCCTTTTTAAAAAATGGAAATAAGTAGTTTGACTCAAGCACTGGTCCACAAATGTCTTATGAAAAACATGTATTGAAAATGGATACTTTCATTTTTTAAAAAAGATTTTATTTATTTATTTTTAGAGAGAGGGGAAAGGAGGAGAAATAGAGGGAAACCTCCATGTGAGAGAGAAATGTCAATTGGCTGCCTCTTACACATGCCCTGAATGGGGGCAGAATGCTCAACCTAGTCATGTACTCTGACTGGGAGTTGAACCAGCAACCCCTTGCTTTGCAGGATGATGCCCAACCAATTGAGCCACACTGGTCAGGGTGAAAGTAGATGTTTTCATCACCTGTACCTTGCAAGTAGGAAAACAATCTAGAGAATGGCAACCATAGCAATCTGTATGAACTTTTGTACCATGGCCATCCCCACCTCAGACTGTGTATGTGAGGGTGGGTACAGTACGTCTCTTTTCAATGATACTGAATTGGAAGGGAATGGGGCATGATGCTTTGAAAGTCTTGAGAGTCCTATCAACCTAAGAATGTGAGGATATCAGTAAATTTCTCTGTTAATTGTGTCTATGTCCCTTTTCTTTAGATTTCAGGGGAGCTTTGGAAAGAAATATAAAAGATAAAATCTGACAGTCACAAGGACTACCTAGACCCTTGCTAGGTCATTTTATGGAGACCTATAATTTTCAGTTCACTTTAGACTATAGGTCAAATTGATTTCACTAGTTTGATTGAAATTATAAGTCAATTTAATCAGTAAAAAAAGAAAATAAAAAAGAACTAGACAGATTAGTTGTATATGTAAATCCACACTTACTGTTAAGGAGTGAGACCAATAGGGTGTCTCTGAAAACTACTCGGGAATCAGGTGTCTATCGGAGTCTTTTTGAGCCTTGGGGAAATAACTCACATAAGGTTTGGAGATCCAGGTTGCAGATGGTATTTAACCACTATATGAAGCACTGAAATCTGGGAATGGAAAGTGACAGCATGGGAGGGAAACAGGAGAAAAGGGCATTGAGATATTAGGACCAAAAAGTAATCTTTATGACCTTTAAAAGATGGCAGGACCAGTAGGATGCAAATGAACCTGCCTGTAGTGCACAGAGTAATTAAAGAGGCTTTTGTAGGCATCAAGGCAGGGAATTAGGAAGAGAAGAAATTTTGAAAACAAACAAACTTTGTGGCATTGTTTACAATCACCTAGATATGGAAACAGCCCAAGTGTCCATTAGTAGATGAGTGGATAAGACAACTATGGGACATTTACAGAATGGAATTGTACTTGGCCAAAAAAAAAAAAAAATGAAAACTTTACTCCTTGCAACAGTATGGATGGACCTGGAGAACATTATGCTAAGTGAAATAAGCCAGTCAGAGAAAGATGGGTACCATATGATTTCACTTATATGTGGGATCTAATGAACAAACTAAACTAACAAACAAACCAGAGATAGATTCATAGATAGAGAACAGGAAGAGAGCTAGAGTGTGTGTGTGTATATATGTGGGGGGAGGGGTGTTAGGGGGCGGAGAGACTGAGCTAAAAGGAAAAAGGACTCATGGACGTGGACAATAGTGAGGCGATGGCTAGGGGGAGGGGAAGTATAAGGGGACTACAATGGTAATGAAAAAAATACAATAAAGGTTATATTAATAGTGGGGAGACAACAGTATTTAAGAGACAGATCTGAGTCTAAATTCAGTGTCTACTCTTTAGTAGCTGATTATCCATTGATCATACTTAAGGCTTATCTTCCTCATTTATAAATGGCAAATATTGACCTTTACTCTGCAAGGCTTTATAAACACAAGTAAAAAATGCAAAAACATTTATTACCACCTATGGCACATAATAGGGCTTAAATGTTAGCCACTATTATTATATTTTTCCAATGAAAAATAATTTTAAATCCTGGAATAAAGTTGGTGGGCACCTTGTATTTCATTCTGACTTGAACTTGGCGGAACATTCCGCAGAGAACTTCCTTTGAACCAACAGGGTTGGCATTTCACAGAGTCTCCTCTGAAAGGAGGCCGTGCTGAGGCAGGTCGACTGCCCTGCCGGAGCAACCTTCTGTTCTCTGAGATGAAAGAAGCATTGAATTCAGATAATGGAGTCGGACATATCTGTTTCTGATTGTTGATAAATATTTCATTTTACATTTTAAATTTATACGGGCCACAAAATCATTGAAGATGAAAAAGAATTTGATACTAGGCCATCCCTTTGCAGGACTGTTTCTTAGAACACTCTTGTTCCCGTTTTGTTCAATTGAATTTGAAGCACCTTGGCAGCCCGCCACTGACAGCTAGCTACTTCACAGCTGTGGAGAGCAGCACACCGTGGGGATGGGTTCCTTTTTCCCCTGCCGGTGAGTCTAAAATATCCCCCTTCTAAGAGGAACTAAAAGCAATCATCACTGACCTAGCTATAAGCTTGAATTTTGTTTTATTGCAAAAATGTCATCTTGGGGTCAACAGTGTTCCCTATCTGCATGTCTTTCATTAGAACGTAGAGATGTATAGCTGTTTTGTTATTTTTTTTTTACGTATTATGGCAAAAATGGAAACATCTTGAAGATAATTACAGGGCAAGCTTTTAATATCTACATGAAAAAGACACTTGATTAGGAACATCCTGAGAGCGACTGAAAATGGCTAAGAGCACAAATGTTTATGTGATCGTATTGCTGTTCCCGAAGCAGGCGGTTTCTGGAGGGCTGAGCCTTCTTCTCTTTAAATTTCAATTATATTATTAACAGTAGGCTATCTTCACAGAAATAGGTACACTCACTTTACTTAATGGAGTGAGTATTTTTCATCTAATTGATCGCAAATTTATCATATAAATGTCAAAGCCAAGTTTTCCTGTAATAACCCATTTGCTCTGCAGTTCTGGCTCAGTGCACCCACAAGAAATAGCATGATAATCATCTCTGGCAAAGTGAAGGACAGGAACTTCATTTCCCTACCTATGATGAGAATGACAGCTACTCAACAAAGAAGGAACTTTAAATATGTTCTCTTAGTTTTGCCACATTTCTTATTCACGTTATATGACTTTATCCTGCTCTAAACACAGGAATGAATCTTATTTGTTGAAAGAGAGCATTGCAAAGGCAGGATGGTAGATACGCACAAAGAACAGGACCGGGAACTAGAGGTCTGAGTGCCACTACTAGATTGGATTTGGGGCAAGGAACTTCATCTCCCTGGACCTTGTATTTCAGATGAGAAGGTCATCCTGTAGCAGTCGTTTCACAAACTTTGGTTTTTATGTGCCTTCACTTCCAGGCCTTCACATGTTTACATGCCAACTGTTCTCGTTTGTACCTCAGCTAACCGTATTTAATTGATTTCAACTCACCTGTAAAATAGAAATATATATTTGAAAAGGAAGTTTAAAATAAGTAACAAACAGAAAAGTACTATCACTTGCACGAAATGTAACCCTAAAATGAATTGATGAATATCAGTTTAAAGGAAATATCATTATGGACTGCCAGCAAAAATTGTACCAGGAACTGTGTTTCCGTGATTCTGCACTTCCCATCATTAATGCAGTTTGCAGTTTACATCACTAACAGAATGTGCATCTCAGTTTGGAAAACACTGGGGTATATGATTTTCTTGCTGCTCTACAAATCCATTATTAAGTTAAGAAAAAGTTTTTCTGGTATGCATTTCAGAAGAGCCATTCTGTCTCAGAAATCCTTTGAATTATACTATATGGTAATGAAAAAAATATAATAAAGATTAAATAAAAAAAGAAATAGGACATTTGTAGTCAAAGGATGAGATGTGATATACTCTTTTATTCTCAGAAAAACCAGTGAAAACATGGAGACTCATGGTAATGTCCATGACTGAGAGATTAAATAGAAAAAATTCTATTTTTCTCCAGGGAACATTATATTTGTGAAACTTAATGTGACCCTAATTAAGAAAAAATGTAAATTATTTTTTAGAATATACTTTAAAAATTGGCAATGCTTCTCTCCATCTTATTTTTATGTGCAAGTCACATAGCTATTCCCATATACAGAATGCACTTTTGTGTATGTTATAAAAAATTTAGATGCCAAGATTTTTCTAATCTAAGAAAAGAGGAGAATCTGGAATAGGGCCATGATTATTTCTGGCTTCTCCCAGCTTGGTATCTTTCTAGTCTTACCCTAGAAGTGCCTCTTCTAGGACACAGAGATGGACTATAATAAGCAAAGATTTATAAAGACATTACTATTGTGATATTTGTAATGGTGAAAAAAGTCTAAATACCCAACATCAAAGTAATCCTTAAACAAATCATAAAATACCAGTGTGATAAAATGTATGGCCATTAAAATAGCATTTATAAGGCAATTTAATGAAGTGGGGCTATTCATATGATATAATGTAATATTAGGCAAGGTCCTGTCATGAAAATTATCTAAATATCTTTCTAGCATGGTTTAAGAATTCACTCAAGTTCTAATCTCTGCCTAAGTCTCTTGTCCTATGCCTGTGACACTTCACTTTTACTGAAATGCTGGGTAAGCTCTAAACACAGCAAGTTCTCACAGTTCCATGCTAGATTTAACATGTATTCTATGAAAAGGCTAGGTTACTTTTTTTACAAAATACTTTTTTTCTTAAAAAAGAAATTGAGATGAACATTGAGTTAGAAGAAGGGGTAAACAGAATTGGTAGAGAAAGTAAAACCAAATTTCTTGCTGGAGGTGGGAAATTAGGACCTCTCATTTTGAAATTGTTGGATTACTTTGGCATAACTCCTTTATCACTTCTCTCTCTTGTCAGTTTAGTTGTGAGTAGAATCATAATGCAGCTAGTATTTTGATTAGGCCCCTTGATTCTGGCTATTACTGTAACATTATTTATAAAATATCAAATGAAGAGAGAGAGAGACAGAGAGAGAGAGAGAGGGGGAGAGACCTAGTAAAATCCATTTGTCTCTACCACTGGAACTAAACAGACTTGTGATGAAGAATGGAAAGAGTATCTCTCTTCAGGACCAAATGAGGAATGATGCCTTTCCTCTTCCTCTGCCTTCAACTGCAACACAATGACTCCTTCCTATTCTAGCCCTTTAAGTATAGAAATTATTTGATATATCCACACTAAAAAAAAAGAAAACATTTTTTCACTACAACCAGTTGATTTGCAAACAGTATGTTGAGGGCACATTCCTTCAGTCCATATAAATTTCCTAAAGGTAAAAAAAAAAAAAAAGAGCAAATGCAAAAAGAGTTCTGGTAGGAATTTGCTGTTGTCCATCAAGACCTTAAGTAGAATGTACCTCTTCGGTACATTTCAGAGTACAGGTGAAATAGCACAGACCCTAGATTCACAACAGACCTGAATCCTTAACAAGTTTGTTCTGAGAAAAAATAATTAGGTAACATGTGCAGGGCTCTGAAAAATGTAATGCACTACATCAATGTTAGACAGTTGCATAAGCCCAGAGTCAAGGTGGAAGGAAAGAGCCTTCTGGATCTCTTACATGGCTATTCCTGGGCATGTGATTCCTTGAGAGATCAACAATGAAATTAAAGCAAACTTTGGTCATTTTGGAAACAAAATAACCTTCTAAAATAACTGATAAGAAAAAATTTAATAGACAATTAAAAAATGACAAATTCAACCCTCTTTTCACTGTCAGGTGTGGAGAAACAGCTTTGGTTAATACTAAATCTGGGTTGAAGGGTCTTAGGCAGTACTGGTGTTGCAAAGGAGCAAAATATGTGGTTGCCCATTCACTATGACTGTCTGGTTCAAACATCTCTCTTTTTTGTTCTTGGGGTACAATATGTAATTCTCACACAGGGGACAAAGCTGTTCATTCTATAATTAAACCCCGATAGGTCATTTCATGTTCTCTGTACTTACAGAGAATGTTACTTTTTATTATTTGTTTTATCATTTATGCCATTATTTATTTTTGCCCTTTCTAATTTTAACTCTTCAAGATCAGAAAACTATGTTGTTTTCAACTATATTTGTCTCTAATGTCATAATGCTTATTATATAGATGCTTAATAAATATTCACTGAAATGTTTGAATGGTTAAAATTAATTAACCATGGTAGATAGAAGAGAGGACCTGTACTTATTCAGATTATAACGCTCATGATTGGCATCAGATTCTGAGCTGAGAGAAAACTTTTTAAGTGGGTGGGAACTGATCTTGTGGAGAGCCACCAGGCAAAGAGATTCTGAAGGGAGAAGAATGGCTGTGTTACAGACAGTAAGGAGCAAAGAAAGGGAACAAAGGAATAAAGAAACAAAGAAAATAAAAGTGGGAAATTTGCTCGTTTGCAGCTTTATCCCCTGAAGATCCTGCCCAGAGACTTCTTGAAAATATAAAGTGAAATTTACTGAGTAATCACAAACTTACAAATAATGGATTTTACAGAGAAGAAAAGGGATCCCAAAGGTGTCTCCATATTTTAAACAGTACATTCAGAATCAAAACAATTGAAGAAAATTAGAGTATGTTCAATTTAGTAATTTATACACTTACTAGTGAAGCTACATATTTTGACATATAAATATATATTTGTATTGTTCTCTTAGTGTTTCATGCATGTTTATTTTGTTTAATATCGCAATGTTTAAAGTTCTTTGGAGGAACAGATTGCACTTCCAGCAAAATTGCATCGTAAATTCATGTTTGAATCTTTTCTCTGCTCCAAACATATAAGCAATAACAAATAAAAATTTAAAAAGAAAAAGATTAAAAAGACTAACAAACTAAACTTGTTAGGATGGTCCAGCTATGACTGTAGTCAAAAACAACACCAAAATCTTAATGTCTTAGACCAGAAAGGTTTGTTTCTTGTTTGTGCTACATTTCTGTTGTGGTTTGACTCCAGACTGTGCTCCCAAATATCTGCACCTTGATGTTTAGGTGAAAGACGGGACCAGTACTTGGGACCTTGCTAGTTGCTATAGCAGAGTGAAAGAGTGCATGATGAGTCATGCACTAGCTCCTTATAGCATAGCATCCATCTAGAGGAGACACATGCCATGTCCACTCATACCTCATTCACCAAATCAAATCACAAGACCATGTCCAAGGTTAGAAATAAAATCCTATTCAGTGTTGGGATGGAAAGGGAGACATAGTTGGTAAATGAAACTTATTATTATCATAATAAACATATTGCAATCAATAGTACCTTGGCCTCAAAATAGACTTGAAATAAAGAGGTATAAAAAACAAGGAAATATTACTTTTTGTGACAGCATGGATGGACCTGGAGAGCATTATGCTAAGTGAAGTGAGCTAGTCAGGTAAAGACAAGTACCATATAATTTCATTTATATGCGGAATCTAATGGACAAAATAAACTAACCAACAAAATAGAAACAGACCATAGATACAGAACAGACTGATAGCTGGGGAGGGGATTGGGGGGCTGGGTGAAAAGGGTGAAGGGATTAAGCAAAGAAAAAAAACTCTTATAAATACAGACAACATTATAGTGATTATCAGAGTGAAGGGTAAGGGGAGGTAGAAAAGGGTAAAGAAGGGATAAAAGGTGATAGAAGGAGACTTGATTTGGGGTGGTGAACACATAAAACAATATACAGATGATGTATTATAGAATTTTACACCTGAAACCTATATAATTTTATTAACCAATATCACTCTAATAAACTCAGTAAAAAATTAAAAAAAATCCAAACAACAACAGAAAAGAGTATTGAGCAGAGAATAGTTCTAGACTCCAAGGCTGAAGGCAGGGAAGATTAACCAGGTGCTCAATTGCGTTTGGGTAAAAAGTCCATAAAAGTCTATTTGTGTGCCTAGGGGAGCAAAATATACCCGACATAGACTAAGTAATCAGGATTTGAGATAAGCCATTTACCAGCTGAGTGACTCTATTAGTGATATCCCTCTCATCATCATAGGTCAAGAGTCCTTTGGGATCACTTAAGGACCCCTTGAAGAACTGGTAGAAGTGATAGCCAGAAAGACTAGATAGCCATCTAGTCAGAAAGAATAAGGAAAAATACCACATGTTCACTATGAGTCTCCAAACCAAAACTTTAAGTTACTCAATGAAAACTAATATTAAGATAGCCAAGACCATCAACAATTAGAAGATGAAATCATTTCACTTGTAAAACAATAATTATCTTGTGGAAAAATTAAGTTTATTTAGGAGCTCTAAAGGATTAAGGAAAGTAAATACCACTAAAGAAAAAGAGAGAAATTATGATCACATTTGGACAGAAATAAAAGAGATCATGTAGTTACCACTCTGAAATTTTGGAAATAAAAGAAGTTAATTAGAATTAAAAATTCAACATTTAGTATAAACTGAAGATTGGATACAGTTGGAAAGATAATCAGCTAACTAGAAGTTAGTATTGAAGAATGTTCTTAGAACACAGGAGAGTGTTATAGGAAGAATAAAAAACGGAAAGAGTAGTTGAGGAATATGGAGACATGACTGAGAAGCTTCAAAACTTGTTTAAAAGGCTTTCCAGAATAAGTGGCTAGAGGGAATTGCAGGAAAAAAATGAGAAAATTGCTGAGAATTTACCGAGATTATAAAAATGCCTACATATATCTTCAGATAAAAATGCATTTCAAAAACTAAGCAGAATAAATAAAAATAAAGTAATATCTAGGGGTATCATAATAAAACTATAGGAGATATAGATAAATTGAAAATCTTAAAAATTGATGGTGGGAAAAACAGATTACCTCAAAATATTAAAATTGGAGTAATAGAGCCAAATGGAGAAATACCTTCACATGTATGTCTTGTTACCTTCACATGTAATACCTCCACATGAGGGAAACACATATGTCATTCTGGAACTCAGTGCCTAGCTCAGCTGGCATTCAAGAGAGGTAGAAATAATGGTATTTGCAGACCCATAAATACTAAGAAGTGCATTTGCTACCCATGAGCCATTATTGAAAGAACCATATAAGAAGAAATTAACCAAAAAAGAAAGAGATTTATGTTTAAAATAAGGATGGAAGGGTTAGAATACAGAAATAAGGTCTCAGTCAGGAAGATGACACTATTAAAAAATTGAAGGGTAATAACTCAAAGGCAAAAGTGTAACTTAGAGTTTCTACATCAGTAGAAAAAAGAAAAAATATAGAAGAACTGTACTTTGTATTATTATGATCTTTCTTTTCCCCCCTCCTAAAACATACTACAAAAACTAAAAATACTTGCTAAATTAAATTGAATATGGGTTCCTTTGAGATACATGGAAAAATTGTTTGGAGCTGGACAATTGGGCTAACTTTTATAGTATATTAGAACTGTCCTATTATTTAAATCCCAAGGTAAAAGCAGAAAAAGATTGAATTATGTGAAACCACTATATCCAATTGCTTTTCCCCATAATTTTAGGGAAAAGAAGAAAACCATGGGAAAATAATCTGTGTGTATTGAAAGTGATATCTTCATTCAAGTCAGTATAGATTTCATCCAGTCACCCTCAACTTTCACATTTCCATTTGCTTCACTCTGCTGTGATCACTCAGCTACGAAATGCCCCTGTGATCCTCAAGAAGTTCTGTTCTTGCCAACTTAATGAAAAGGATAGAGATCAGATACATATTATGAGAAAAGTTTTTTTGAAAGAAAAATAAAACCCCCCTAAAATATGAGGAAAAGGTTCTAGTAATTAGATTCAACAAAAGCTTTATTTATGTTAAGTAACAGAGACATGTGGCATCCCAAAGAGCATGCCATAAAGCTGCGTTCTGAATTCAAGTCTCTGTTCTGTAGCCAAGCGGCTACGTGGCTCCATATAACTTATTTAACCTGAGTCTCATTTTTCTTATGCAGAACATAAGGGGTTTAATTAGATGAACTTTAAAGTCCCTCTGAGGCTGTTTAGGTCTGATTCTAGAATATACCATATTCTGGTTAATCCAAGTTTTAGGCTAAGTCAATAATCTGTTTCTGGCTGGTGTGAATCTCCCACACCTGCCTGGGCAGAGAGCTGTGGGGCAGTGCAGTGCAGCACCCTGTTCCACACTCTCCTGTTTTCACGTGCTTTCCGATTCCACAGAGTGAAGTGGGATGGTGCGCACTGTGAGGGCTGACAGGTAGAACAGGAGAATGAATCCAAATAGTAAATTATGCAGGAGAGACCTATCAGCCAATTCACAATTGGCATATCCATACAAATATTGGACAGAAAGTTTCTAAGTTTGAACAGGCAGTTTCTATGGTACCTTTGTCTAAGGAAAAATGTGAGCGATGAGAGGCATTGTTCATGGAGATGGGCCAGAGCTGTGATAATGACTTTGGCACTGGACCATTTTTTCATCTGTGACATTTATCGTGAAGCGATATTCAGGATCTTGATTGGAGGCTCCTGCTGTGAAATACAATGAATGTAATATCTAGAAAACAAGGGAGAACAGATGTAGCTGGGTTGAAGAATTCAGCGTGACACTCATTATCCTTATGAAAGGAATAACTATCAAGCTTGAAAGATGGAAAATAGGTGCCGCCAAGGCGGTCAGAATTCTGCCTGGTTTTAAAAGATGCCTGTGATTTTTATACCTGGGAGTAGTCATTATGAAGCAGGAAGTCATTATGCCAGTTCTTAGAACACACAAACATCCCTTGTAATAGGCTGTGCAGCCTGACTTTTCTTCTGTGGAGATGTTTAATTTTGCTCAAAAGATATTTCATGGTGAACAAACAGAAAAGTTAGAACAGAGTGCGGTGGTTAGAAAATGGTTTTTCAAACATGCAGACTCTTGTTTTCATTATCTTAGTTTAGAGACGATGAAAGTATATTATTGAAATCCTTATGAGTTGGAGAGAATTAAAGACCTTTGCAAAAAATGTGTCATTGTTTTCAATGCATTTACATTATTTAGAAACTCACCTTTTTTCTTTCTTTTTTGGGGGAGGAGGGGAGTGGAATGTTTTTAGACTTCAACAATTGAGATAAGTTTCTGAGGGTCACAGGTGGCTGCAGAGTAGCTAGAAGTTCCCTCTACTTGCTCTCAGGCCCAGACCAGTCTTGCAGCTAAACCACAGAGCAATCAATTTGAAAATCCAGCAGAGAGTGAATGAGAATATGTGTGAGTGAGCGTGTATGTGAATGGCAGAGCAGGGAGTGTGTGTGAGTGGGCAAGAGCCTGCCCACCTGCAGGGCACTTGTGAGTGGACAGCCAGGCTCTCCTAGTAAAGCAACTGCCCAATGGGCACCTCTGGTTGCAGATTTGTGGTGGCTGCAGATTGGCTCAGGGGCTGCAAGCTCCAGGGGCCAGGGAAATGGCTGGCCAGGGAGGTGCTGGCGGCAGAAAGACCATAGCTGGAGCAGCCCTGGCTGAGGCTGAGAATCACTAGAGGGAGCAAGGAGAGTGCCCCACCACTGCCCCGTGTTATCGTATGCTAAGGGACTCTTCTCAGTGCCATCCCGGAGAGATCCAGAGACACCACAAAAGTCCTAGAGGAAAACATAGGTAGTGAAATTTCAGATATTTCATGCAGCAATATTTTTTCTGATATATCTCCTAAAGCAAGGGATATAAGGGAAAGAATAAGTAAATGGGAGTACATCATACTAAAAAGCTTCTGCAGGGCTAAAGAAAACATCGACAAAATGGAAAGGGAGCCAACTGTATGGGAAAATATATTTGCCAATGATACCTCAGACAAGGGTTTGATCTCCAAAATATATAAAGAACTCACAAGACCAAGAGGACAAACAATCCAATCAAAAAACGGGCAGAGGACTTGAACAGACAGTTCTCTAAGAAGGACATACAGAGGGCCCAGAGACAAGTGAAGCGATGCTCAGCATCACTAGCCATCAGAGAGATGCAAATAAAAATCACAATGAGATACCACTTCACACCCGTCAGAATGGCCTTCATAAACAAATCAACACACAAGTGTTGGAGAGGATGTGGGGAAAAGGGAACCCTAGTGCACTGTTGGTGGGAATGCAGACTGGTGCAGCCACTGTGGAAAACAGTATGGAACTTCATCAGAAAACTAAAAATGGAACTGCCTTTTGACTCAGCAATTCCAAAACACCAATTCAAAAGAATTTATGCATCCCTATGTTCATAGCAGCATTATTTAGAATGGCCAAGTGCTGGAAACACCCTAAGTGCCTATCAGTAAACGAGTGGATCAAAAAACTGTGGTGTATTTACACAATGGAATGCTATGCAGCAGAAAGAAAGAACCCCTACATTTCGTAAGAGCATGGATGGAACTGGAGAATATTATGCTAAGTAAAATAAGCCAGGTGGTGAAAGACAAATACCGTATGATCTCACCCATAAGAGGAACCTAAAGAACAAAACAAACAAATCAGCAAAACAGAACCTGAGGCATGGAAACAAGGAACATACTGACAGAGACCAGAGGGGAAGGGGGAGGGGGATAAGGGTGGAAAAAAGGGGAAGGGTCTAGTCAAGGAACATGTATGAATAACCCATGGACATGGACAGTGTTGTGGGGACTGAGTGTGGGAGCATGGGTGGGGGAGAGCAAAGGGGGAAAAATGGGACAACTGTAGTAGAACAGCAATAAAGTATTTATTAAAAAATAAGTAAAAGACAGAAAACTGTACATGAACAACAATTAAAATAAAATAAAAAGAAATATTTCTTCTTCCAAAGAAAAAAAATGAAATAAGTTGCTGAAATCCCATTGACATAATGGTTCCATTTCTAACTTTTTATACACTTTGGTGTTTGAGTTTCTGAAATCTTTTACAGTATTTTATATAAAATAATCATTTTGTTTTTCTTTGCAAAATGCTTTTATTATGAAAAATTATGAGTGTTTGGAGCTTCCTCTCTTGGCTGTTGCTACAGGAGTCAGATTACTGAGAGCGAGATTACAGACACTGATGAAGAGAAAGGAGTCCCCAAGTCACGTATTTGCTTAAAACCCAAATGACGGAAAAATCTTTAGTGCTTTATTCTCTGGAACAAACCTAGAGTCTTTTATAGATACTCAGTATCAAATTTTATTTGTTGCACTGATAGAATACTGTGACTCTCCTCCATTATGAATGTTTACCTAAATCTGTTTTCGGATGTACATTTTACACTGTTTACAAGAATGCCCTCATTTTCAATGTACCTATTTGACTCTTTTGTAAAAAATATATTTGAGCTCATTTACTGTTATGGTTTCTATTCTAAAATTAGACAAACTCAAATCACTAGTCAAATGAAATTTTAGCTTTTTGAAATTCATTTACTTTTAAGTAGAAGAGGCTCCCTTCCCTGTGGATCCAAAAACAATTCCTGGAAATCTGTGAGATGGAGGGAATCTCAGGATGTGCTTATGCATAAAACACGCACAGTGATGTGTTAAGGTTTAAGGTGAGTTGTTCACCAGAAGTCTGGTAGTTACTGCCCTCACTTCTTTCTGTGTGCAGACTTTCAATTAAATGGAGATATTCCAGGCCTGTGGTCTCATTTCCAAAGCACACCAAACATTAGCTCTTTAGTCCTGCACTGGGCTTCTGTGTTCAACTTGTCTTGACATTTTTATTTGATACTAGGCTAGACAGGTACCTCAAAATCCTTTGTAGTCAGGAACTACCTGGATTGAATACTTGTGACTCATAGACAAACTTCAGATGCTCTCACAGTTAAAAAAATAAATATTTGAATATCTTTAGATGGGCATGTGTGACCTACTTCTCAAATGCCCTCATTTCCAATTGTCTGTCAGCAGGCCTACATTTAGATTTCTGGGCTGGCACTGAAGGCTTAGAATTCAGGGTGCTCTGCCTGGCACAGTTAGGATGGCCACCTCCCTGCATTCTAGGCCAGGGCTCTTTAATGCACACACCACCACCTTTTTAAGGAAGAGTTCTCTGCCCATTTCCCTTTCTCATTACTTCAATGCCCTCTCATATATGCTTTATTAAAAATCTTCTGCCTAACTTGACATAGAACTTGGCTTCTCTCGTATAGTAGAGTTGGTTTGCCATGTGGCTCTCTGGAGTGGAGACAACACAAACAGAGGGTGCCCCCACTTTGAATCACACCTTCTCAGTTAATAGGCACCCAAAGAGGTAGGACAAATAATCTCTAATTAGTAAGTAAATACTAAATACTTGTCTTAAAACATGCAAATAATTAAGGCAAAGATATCACATTGGATATATTGTCCAGTTTTTCTTCTTTTATACTTTAGTCATTATATTTTTGAAAAATAGGCTTTTTTCTTGACTTTTTACAGACCTGTTTTTATACAGAGGGAACAAAGCATACCTAGCTGGAACCCCAAAGGGACATGCAATTATTCCACAGGAATTGAGTGAGGCAGGATTTGTCCACATCATTTCTTGGTTAATTAATTAATTAATTAATTATTTTTTTTTACTTCTTGGTTATTTTAGAATTTTTTTATAGAGCATTGACATGAATTTTTTTAACATGGGAATTGCTTTTCTCTTATAAAATGCTCACTAAACTTTGTTTTAAAATGTTTCTTTCTGCATGTTGAGAAAAGTTTCATTTCTCCTACTTGATATAAAAAAATACTATCTCCATAAATAAGTCTAGAAAAACTTTCTATAGGAGGTAAGACTTTTGTTTTACCAAGTGGCTAGCTGGAGAGGGAGAGCTGAGAGAGATTCTTCAGCTGGTGTGGAGTGATGAGGAAGAGAAGGCGAAGAGCTTCTGGAACTGTGTGTCAGTTGTCTTTCACTCTGGTGATGCTGTGCATAGCCAGTCTTACCCTCTCTCCTGTCATCGGAATTTTTTGGCAAAGATTTATCAACTTAATAAAATATCTATATTTTCTGTTATGGTTCCATTACTATAATTGCTTCTTTTCCTTCAGGTCTTCTTTGCCCTCAAAAGTTTCCATAGTTTTTACATATTTTGCTTTTAATGTTAAGTCTTCCCAAGATCCATGTTGAAAATGGTTCCACAGAATTTAAAGATATTCACTTTTTTACTTTTCTCCTCAGAATATTTAATTTAAAAACATTTTTAATTTATTTTAATATTTCCTTCCATCTTAAGTTATACAGATACTGGACAGATAGCTCAAATTATTCCATGGAATAAGTCTGTTCGGGATGTAATGAATTGTGGAGGAAAAGATTGTTCCTTTTCTTTGACTCAAACAAGAGTATTGTGAGGAAACCATAGGAATCCAGACTTTTTTTTTTTGATAGAGTGCTCTACTGCTATGATATACTCAATTCTGTCCTTGTTTTATTTACATTGTTTCTTGAGATCTATCTCTTAAATCCACAGATGATCAGAAAGAATGATTTTTTTAGATTCCATGTAATAATCACTTAACAAGGGTATGGTATATAAACTTAGTACATATGAAAAGTTATATTCATATCAAGTGTTTCTTTTTAAAATTAGAACTCATTTTGAAATTTTATCATGCAACCCAGCCAGACAGAAATTCACTTTGTTAAAAAAAATTCTATGTGAGGTAGGGGTATGTCCATTCTAGAGATTTTATGTAATGATACATAGAAGAGATTTCTTAGAGTCTATACTTCACCATAAAATAATCTATCTCTCACATAGCAAATCCAATCCATCAGCAAACACTGTCAGCTCTGCCTGAAATGATATCCTCAGTCTTTTCATCACCTCCACATTCTCACTGTATTTCAAGCTATTTCAGCTAGACTATTGCAATAGCCTGGGTTGGACTGCTTCTGTCTTAAACTATTTTTAACAGTAACTATAGTCATTTGTTTCAAATGAAAATAAGATTATATCACCTCTCTGATCAAAACTTGCCAATGTCTTCCTTTTTCACAAAGAATAAAGTTCAAAGCTTTTTTCTACCAAGATCCAAAAGTCACTACTATCGCTCACCTGGCTACCTCTCTGATCTCATTTTTTTTTTTTTTATTGTTGTTCAAGAACTGTTGTCTCCATTTTCCTCCTATCACTCTCCCCTGCCTCACCCACCCCACCTCCCACCCTCAATCCTGCATCCCCCTCCACCATTGTCCTTGTCCCTGAGTCCTTTATACATGTTCCTTGACAACCTTTGCCCTTATTCCCCTTCCCCCTCCCCTCTGGTTACTGTCACAGTTTGTTCTTTATTTCAATGTCTTTGGTTGTATTTTCTTGCTTGTTTGTTTTGTTGATTAGGTTCCACTTGTAGGGAGATCATATGGTATTTGTCTTTCAACTCCTGGCTTATCTCACTTAGCATAATGCTCTCCAGTTCCATATATCCCCTAGAACAAGGGACATAAAGGAAAGAATAAACAAATGGACTTCATCAAGATAAAAAGCTTCTGCACAGCTAAAAAAAATCAGCAAAATGGAAACAGAACCAACCATATGGGGAAATATATTTGCCAATGATACCTCAGAAAAGGGTTTGATCTCCAAAATGTATAAAGAACTCACAAGACTCTACACCAAGAAGACAAACAATCCAATAAAAAAATGTGCCAAGGACCTGAACAGACACTTTTCCAAGGAGGACATACAGAGAGCCCAGGGACATATGAAAGGATGCTCAGCATCATTAGCCATCGGAGAGATGCAAGTTAAAACCACAATGAGATACCACTTCACACCTGTCAGAATGGCCATCATAAACAAATCAACAAACAAGTGCTGGCAAAGTTATGGAGAAAAGGGCACCCTAGTACACTGTTGGTGGGAATGCAGACTGGTGCAGCCACTATGGAAAACAATATGGAATTTCCTCAGAAAACTAAAAATGGAACTGCCTTTTGAGCCAGCAATTCCATTGCTGGGATTATATCCTAAGAACGCTGAAACACCAATCCAAAAGAACCTATACACTCCAATGTTCATAGTGGCACAATTTACAATAGCCAAGTGCTGGAAGCAACCTAAGTGCCCATCAGTAAATGAATGAATCAAAAAACTCCGGTACATTTACACAATGGAATACACAGCAGAAAGAAAGAAGGAGCTTCTATCCTTTAGGACAGCATGGATGGATCTGATCTCATTTCCTACAACTCTCTCCTTGTTCACTCTGCTCCAGGCCCCTGCTCCCTGAACACAAGTTCTGCTCCACCCTCTGGGTCTTTGCAATTGCTCTTCTGCCTGGAACACTTTTTTCCCAGACCCCTGTATGGCTTCTTCCCTCAATTCCTTCAGGTTTCTCTTTCAATGTCACTTCATCATGGAGGTGTTACCTGACCACTCTCCCTCTCTATCACCTTACTCTGCATGCCAGTATGTATTTGTCACCATGTGACACACTCTATTTATATTGTCTACCTCTTTCCCCAACATTAGCATGTAAGCTCCATGAGAACAGGGAGTAGTACACCTGCTTTGTTCATTGCTCCGTCGTAAGACCTATAATGATGTGTAGCCTGTAGTTAAGTGCATAATAAATATTGGGTAAATGAATAAAAAACAAAAGGATTAACTAAAATGACCATATGACCACACTCAGGCTCTGTAATGACTAACATCTAGAATTTACTGTGAATAATGGACTGCCATGGCTATAAAGTATGTTCTCATATTACTCTCTGAGTCCTTCTCACTGGGTGATCTCCTTTAATCAATAATTTTATCTGGACTGAGGGAACCTCTTCAGGTCATGTTACAAAATTCTAGGCCTCACTTATGTTTTTGTACCAGGCAGACTTAGTACTCTGGGATCACTGACACATTGTCGGATCTTGTCTTCTCTCTAACATAAGTTTATTTGGGGCTAGAATTAATATTCCCCTCTGGTGCTGTTATCTTGTATTTGGAAGATAATTTATTTCTCATCCATGTTGTGAAAATGAGTTTTTCTTGTTTTATGAATAATATTTGTTATGAGGTTTTTCAGAGACCTTACAGAAAGTACATGATACTTTAGAAAATTTGAAAAACTCAGAAATATATTAAAAAAATAACTATTACCCTTGGGATTTAGTATTTGTTGAGGATTTTTAACCAGTTCTCCTGGACTATGGAACCCTCCTAAAGTTCGTGTTGGCCATGTGTTTGCTCGTCCAGTGGAATAGAGTGGTAGTGACCTGTATCACTTCCAGGTAGAAGTCTTTGGAGTCAATTTACTTTGAATACTATTTGTAATGGTTTGCTGTGTATAGCATAGTGGTTAGATAATCACGTACTTTACAAAGTCTTGCCCAGTACCCATCTGGCACCATACATAGTCATCCCAATATTACTGACTATATTCCCTATCTATGCTGTACCTTACATCTCCATGACTGTTTTGTAACTGCCACTTTGTACTTCTCTTACTCCTCTCCCACTCTTTTGATATCTCAGTATACATATATACATACATACATATATATGCCACACAATCATATATATGTCCTAGATTTGCACGTTAAAAATGTTTTCTTATGTCAATACTTTCAAAAAATTATAAGCTCAAAGAAAATGTCTGATGACTTACTCAGTATTGATTCTATGCATGTGGGAAGCTTCAGCAAATACATTTTTGAAGGTGATGATAAATAAATGACATTTTATTCTATATTGCAACAGCTCTGTTGATGCAGAATATTTTGAATTATTATTTTAAATAGGTGCCATTAACTGATTAAAAAATTTTGTTTCCAAGTATTTTCTCATAGAATAGGTATTTAAATGTGATTCATGTAAACATCATTGCTTTCTTTTTTCTTTTTTTAAAAATCAGACTCAACCTCCTCTTTCTGAATTTTAGGACCACCTACAGATCCACCCCCACTGTCATTTTTAAAATCTTTTCTATTTTCTTTATTTGTACTCATCAAGCAGATCATTTTAGTAAGTGGTGCCTGTTTACACTGAATTAGACATCCCATAACTTCCAAATTCCTGACACCCAACTGTAAATGAGAGCCTTCTCCCTTCACCCTTTCTTAGATCCTTCTCAATATCCATGTTATACAAAATACTTATCTCACTTGTAAAGTCTAGTGTGGGTGAAAAGACTTCTGCTTCCTTTCATCTATTCTCAGAATTGTTTATCACCCAGCTGTTTCATTCACTGACAAGAAAAAAACATAGAAGAGGAAATAAAATTACTTTCGATGTTCATCGAGATGATAAAAGCTTTATACTAAAAAAGAATGTGTAAAGTATTTTGGAATAAACTACTAAGGAAGAAGGAAAAATTTAGAATTTCTGCTTCACATTTCTGGAAAAGAATTTAAAGTGTTTTGCTGCCTGATTACTTTAGTATGACCTTATCACCCTTTACAGGTCCTGCAAGTGTGTATATATGTATGTATTTATATCATAGCCAGAATATGGAGGTTCAGGAGGGAATAGCAGCAGAAGACACCTTTACCTCTTGCTTTTTATCCTGGTGTAGTCCTCCTGGTTAGTTATACCCTGTAGCAAAGGTAGACTTTTAGGACCTTTTCTCCATTAGTAGGTATAGGGCTAGCTTGATGTCAAGGGAATTGTTGAAATGGTACCACGAAGGGTACCCGAAAGTCTGGTCTATAAACAAATGAGTATAATAAAAATAATTCTCAAAATGTTCTTAGAAAACTCAAGTTCAAACTGTGGGTCAATTTACAAGTTATGTGTTACGAGACTAGCCAACTCACATCTTTAAGCCTTAGTTCCTCATTGATAAAATGATCACATCTTCCCCCTATCCAGCCTTATTGGGAAGAAATAACTGTCATTTTTCTTATGGATCATCAATCAATCAATGATACAATTAATCACAATGAACAAATCAACCACCCAACAGATATTTATAGGACATTTCTCATGTCATTTATTAACAAAAAACAATGTTTCTTCTCTATCTAATGGACTAGGAAGGACTTTCTGAAGTCCTCATAGTAAACATATATAAACATATATAAAATAAAGTTTACACTTCAAATGCTAAACAAATGTCAGGCATTGTTATGATTAATAATGAAGATACCTCCCTTCCCTTGGTCATTCTGATCCCACACCTAAAACTGAGGTCTATCCACGGCTTTGTTGAACAGCTAGCACCCCATATGTGTCAGAGGCCACCAGGCTGTGGTGTTCACAGTCTACGACTTGGCTCCTCATGCTTCTTTACTTGGTACCTGGCTGCTGACCTCCAGTCTGGTCTCCATGTCTCTGAATGCACTAAGGTGAATGAACTCTTAAGTCCTGATACTATTACTGAAACATTCCGATTAGCACTGTTCCTCAGTTACCACATGTACTCAGTGCTTAGATACATCTGTCTCCCAAGCACTTAGTGTACTGCCTGATCCAATCCTTCAAGGCCTTTAGATTAGGCCTACCTACCTTAGTTCCAGTCTCAGTAACAAAGAATCAGAACATTTCCCCAAATACCTTCCTGACTGAAATTCCCTCATCTCTGCCCCCTTAAAAATGCAATGTTATCTAAAAAGAGTGGCTCATAAAACCATCATCGAGTTTTAATACTTGAGCTAGAATCATTGCCAGATAGCATCTTGAAGAGTCAAGAAATAGAATATTCAGAAAATGTGTTTTGAGAGGGTGGCAAGGAGCGGCAGTGGGACAAAGTCTGTCAGAAATTGGTCTAGATATGGCAGAATTTAGCAGGGACCCATGGGGGAATTTCTTGAGAATGATACAATCAAGGAGAAGAAGGGATGTGGCAATAGAGATGGAGGGAAAGAAGGAAATGGAAGTTCAAGAGGGCAAGTAGGGTAACTAGTGTCAAAGAGCTCTTACAATATTTTTTCACTGCCTCAGATATGGTATGCATCTCACTGAGTTAGAATCAGCTGTATGTGGTTTTATGTTCTTTATAGGATGATGAGTTCCTTGTTTTAATCAACTTTTATTCACAGTACTTGGTAGAGTACCTGGAAATAATTTACGTACTTAGTGTTGCATTAGGAAACAAAAAACATTACTTTTGTTGTTGGGCAATTTATTTTTATTATACTATTATTTAAATAATTTTTATCGTTATAATTCTATAACACATCACCTGTGTACTGTATTGTATGTTCACCTGCTATTGGGTGATTCTGCCTTAGAACTCTAGTCTTTTTCTAAAGGAAATGCCTCAAGATGCTAAGTTCCTTGATTCGTCCTAAGTTAACTATTAAATCTTTGACATCTGGTTTATTATTTGAGTCATGTAAGAAATCAACTTTCTGCCTGTAGATACGAGTGTGAGCAGTGGGAGGTAAGGCCATCAGGAGAGACTAGGGGTAGATACACTGGGAACAACATTAAACTTGCACTTGGTTTGTAGGCAATGAGGGGTTACAGAAGGATTTTGACAAGGAAGTGGCAATACAGGAGTGTGATTTAGAAATATTAGTGTACCAGCAATTTGTAGGCTAAAATGAAGTCATAGTGGGTAGTAAAAATGCCTTAAACACTGGCAGAAGATAAAGGAATATAAAGGACATGAGAAATGTAAGATGCTTATCTATAGAATGAAAAATGATTTAAAAGGAGGAACAAAACAAAAACAAATATTCAAGTGTCATATGAAACTGATGATATTAATAGCAATAGAGAAGTCAGTGGTGAAGATATTTAGGGAAGGAAGTTTTTGTTTTTTAAGATTTTATTTATTTATTTTTAGAGAGGTAAGGGAGGGAGAAAGAGAGAGAGAGAGAGAAACATCAATGTGCAGTTGCTGAGGGCCATGGCCTGCAACCCAGTCATGTGCCCTGACTGGGAATCGAACCTGCGATGCTTTGGTTCACAGTCCGAACTCAATTCACTGAGCTACACCAGTTAGGGCAGAAGGAAGTTTTTCTGGTAAAGAAAATAAGCAGAAGGTTCTTACAGAAAAACAATGGTTGTAAATTGGATATTTTGGGTTTAAATTCTTGCTTTGACCTTGGTCGTCACCTCTCAGAGTCTCAGCTTCTACAATTGTTAGGAGAAATATGGGTTTTGGACCAGAAGAGCTTTAAAATTCCTTCTAGTTTGTCACTGTGGAATCTAGGCCCATTTCTTCAGATGCTTTATCCTTTCAGTACTGGAAGGAAGCCAGATAGGATAGATATGCAATGACTACTGAACTGAGTATAAGGTACTGCAATTGATGTCTCTTTACAATCACAATAGGAGGGGGTGTATACCTTCGTGTTTGGGTTGACTACTATAAAAATCAAACTCATGGTAACTAATCATTCTGTACCTTGAGACTCTTGCTTTATCAGTAGACTTATGGAGCTGTGCGGGGTTTTTGCTTGGTAACTATGGAAATAGCTGTCCAGCTTGGCAATGTTGAAAGGGTTCAGAGCCTCTGTAGGAGAGGCTCATGCAGGGAGCCTGTCAAGACATTGCTGGATATAGTCAGTGTATCCAGATCTCAGAACAAGGAGAATCATGGCAGCCAATGAGAATGAGAATGTGCTTTGAAAGGAAATAAAGAGATGGGAGGACAAGGGAGAACATAAATGAGTTTTAGGGCAGTTTCTTCCTAGTGGCTATTTGGCAAGAGAAGATGGAGGGCAGAGTAACTTAATTGGAAGGCAGGAGAAGGATTGATTTGGAGGCAGGACAGCAAGGCTTGGTGTACAGAAAGGCTGGTTTGGGTACTGAGAGATATTATGAAGAAGCATAGAGCACTGCCAGGCTGCAGAGACACTGTATCAGGGCTTCAGACCTGGGGAGGTGGACATTATCTGGAGTGAAGATCACAGTAGAGGCAATAAATAGAACTCCATCGGTTTCAATCTGGTGCTGACATTAACCTAATTTTCTAGAAAAGTCATATTTTTCAATTTTGTGAAATTGTGCTACAAGTGGGTAAGTGGAGGCTTTGCTCTTATGTTCTCAGGGGAAATGATTTTCACTGTAATTGCTTTTTATTTTTATCACTGAGTAAAATAACTCAGTGTCCCTCACTTCCTATCAGTGCCCCAGGCTTTCATGTGCTCAACTTGTTTTAATTCTAATCAATAGGAGAATAAGCCCCGAAGAGTATGTTTAAGGTTTTGAACTGATTGCATCCCCAAATCAAGCAAAAAGTTTCCAGATGCTGTAATGTGCTGCATAAATTCAATAAAAATTGCCATGCGCATCGGCATCATTGCCTATTGTTATGGACATGAACAAATTCCATCTTTCATTGCCCATTTTGTTTTAGTTCTTTGACTTAATGGTCCCCCATTTCAGAGAGAAACTCCATTAGCATTTGCAGATGTCAATGTAAATGCAGGAGGAAAACGCTTTAGGACATGCGCTAATCAGGAGAGACCCTTGATATCTTTCTGCTTGTAAAAAAAAAATGTCAGGAGAAAAAAAAAAACTAGTTACCATTGGATGAGTATAAAATCCTAGAAAAGTAACAATTGAAGCTTTAGTTCTTATTGTATTTTATTTATTTATTTATTTATTTATTTATTTATTTATTCTCTGCCCCATTCTGCAAAGATTCTGAGGAGGCATATAACAAATGCACATGCAATGAAATAATAAAAAGTACAAGGGAGATTAGAAAATTAGGACAGGGAAAATAGAATAATATAATTATGGCAAATATAATAAGGTTTCTGATTTATTACTGTTCTTTTCTTGGTAGCAGTAAAAAAATGAGGTATATAATCACTGATGAAGCTTTTGTTATTGGAAGTTCTAAGCATTTTTGTTTCTTAAGAGAAAATTTTTTTCTGGCACTATATTAATTAAAAGGAAAGAAAACCTCATGTGGAACTTTGTAAAGGGTCATTGAGTAATGTAATGTGTGGTGGCTTTAACATTTTTATACTGATTTCAGTTACAAATATCATGTTTGCCTCTGGCAATGACCTTTGATAGAAGACAAGGGAATATTAATAACTGTAATGTGACATAAAGCAATTCTGAAGGAGCTTAATTTTGTTGAAATGAATGCCAGACTATTGAATGTCCAACTTTATTCAGGCAGATAGAATAAGTCTGTTTCTCAGCTTTGAGGAATGTGTAAACCCCTAAATGAAGAATAATTGTACAGGATATTCCAGATCTATGCACCATGGAGTAAGCACAGCCTATTCTCTCCCAATGAATGCAGCTACAAAAACTTGGGCAGGATTCACAGAGCAGCTATTTGAAGGTTGTACAAAGTAAGTACCATGGAGAAAGATGAGGATCGGGAAAAATATCAAAATTCAAAATACCCGTAACCTGAGTTGACCACTTAGTTTACTTTAGCATATCTGGAATGGAACTTAATGCAGCTGAAAACCTCAAAGTGGACGTTAGTGTGGGCAGAGACGTCCAGAAGCCCTGCAGTTCTAACGTGAGAAGCAGCAAAGTGATTTTCTAAAGCTAACAAAGAATGCAGAAACCTCTCCCACCTTTAAAAAATTAATTTATCTTTTCTCCATTTTTTGCTTCCTAACCCTCAAGCAATCCTATAGGAGTGGCAACAGCAAAGCCAGTGGGAACTTGTAGGAGCCCAAGATACTAAAGGTAGTGTCCTAGTCAGTTTCAGCTACTATAATAAACCACTGTAGACTGAGTGGCTCAAACAACAATTACGTCTCATGGTTCTGGAGCTGAGAAGTCTCAGATCAAGGTGTCAGCAGATCTGGTGTCTGGTGAGGGGACCTCATTTGCAGATGGCTATTTTCTTGTTTTATCCTCACATATCTGAGAGAGAAAGAATGCTTTAGTTTCTTTCTCTTCTTAGAAGAACACTAATCCCGTCATGGGAGATTCCGCCCTTAGGGCCTCACCTAAATCTAATTATCTCCCAAAGGCCCCACCTTGGGGATTAGAATTTCAACATATGAAGTTGAAGGTCAGGATACAAACATTCAGTTCTTAATAGGTAGGCAAACCTCCTCTCTGGTCAGAGGAGCTATAATCATAAAATGGATGAAGTAACTTCCAGTGGCTCTTTTCCTTTCTCTTCCTGCTGTTCTATAGTTTGAGCTGAGGTGTGGGCACTGCTGGGGGAGTAGAGGCAGAGTTGGGTAACTAAAACCTTAGAGTTCCGGCCAGATGACCAAAAGGAAAACAACAGAGAGTCAAAATGTACTGAGAAGATCCTGATAAGAGAAGACTTGAGAATGCAACCCCTTAAAGTTATACATGGACTTGTAGGCTCATCAATGAGATACACGGTTGTGGATCTAATCCTGAAAAATATATACAGACTTTGGGAACTGTACTATGGGGTATACCAATGCTCAATATCCAAACTGACTTATGGGTGGCTTACATTCAGGACAGATCTGTATAGCACTGCAAAGTTCACAGAGAATTACTGAAAGGATTTCTTGACAAAGGGCCATGATATAAAAGAAAATATGGAACACCTGGAATGAAAGAAGAATACCAGAAATGGTAAATACCATTTACCATTTGTAAATACCTGAGTAAATATAATGAACTATTCACTCATTGAGTACTTTAAAATATACCTGATGATTTACAGCAAAAGGTACGTTTCTGATAGGGTTTTCAATGTATGTAGATATAATATATAAGATAACTGCAACACAAATGTGGGAGAGTATAGACAGATATTGGGGTAAGAGTTCTACAGATCACTCAAATTCATAGAATATTGATTCTAAGTAATCTGCTAAAAGTTATGTATGTAGCTCTGGCTGGTGTAGCTCAGTGGATTGAGCATGGGCTGAAAACGAAAGGGTTTCAGGTTTGATTCCCAGTCAGGGCACATGCCTGGGTTGTGGGCCAGGTCCCCAGTGGGGGGCATGTGAGAGACAACCACACATTGATGTTTTTCTCTCTCTCTTTCTCCCTCCCTTCCCCTCTCTAAAAAAATAAAACCTAAAAAAAAAAAGTAAGTATGCATTACTTAATCAATAGAGAAACACCCTAATTAAAACAAAATAACTTTTTAAAAGAGAGTACTAAAGGAATGTTAAAAAAATAGCCTGAAAAAGGATTTAGAATTGCCAGGACATATTTGCAGACATATTTAATACATATAAAACTATAGTAACCATGGCAGTGTGGCACTGGAGTCCAAAACTAGATTCACCCATGTAACTCACTGACTTTGACAATGATGGAAAGGTATTTGAAAACAAAGACATTTCCAAACCATTCTTTGAAAAGTATGACTTTTTCAGAAAATGGTGTTGAACTGATATTGCAGAAATACAAAAAATTGTAAAGACTACTTTAAGCACTTGTATGCCAACAAATTAGATAACGTAGAAGAAATAAATAAGTGCTTAGAAACAACCTACCAAAAATGAATCAAGAGGAAACAGAAAATCTGAACAGATCAGTAAAAGCTAAGACAATGGAAGCAGTAATAAAACGACAACAACAACAACTTCCAATAAAGGAAAGCTCAGGACCAGATGGCTTCATGGGTGAATTCTACCAAATATTTAAATATGAAATAATACCAATCCTTCTCAAACTCTTCTAAAAAATTAAAAAAGAAGAGTTCTTTTTCAGTCTTCAAATATTTTTATTGGAAGGCCATGCATTCACTTTATTTATTACATTTAAAATCATTATACATTTAGAGGAACAGTTTAAAATTCATTTTATGAGGCCAGCATTACTCTCATACCAAAGCCAGATAGGGGACTACAGGAAAAAAATTATAGGCCAACATCCTTGATGAACATATATGCAAATTCTTCAATAAAACATTAGCAAACCAAATTCAAAAATCATTACACCACATTAAAAAATCATATACCATGAGGCAAGTGAAATTTATTTTTAAGATACAAGGATAATTTAACATATACAAATCAATAAATGTGAAACACTGCATTAACAGAATAAAGAAAAATATATGATTGAATAGATTCAGAAAAAGCATTTAATGAAATTAAGTATCATTTTATGATAAAAATTTTCAACAAATTAGGTAGAAGGAATGTAGTTCAACATAATAAAAGCCATATAAGATAAGCCCACATTAACATCTTTCTCAAAAGTAAACAGCTGAATGCTTTCCCTCTAAGAACAGGAATAAGACAAATGTGCTCACTCTCACCCCTTTTAGTCAGCATAGTACCTTGCACTGGGATTCTTAGCTATAGCAGTTTGGCAGGAAAAAGAAATAAAAGGCTTCTAAATTGGAAAGGAAGAAGTTAAATTGTCTTTGTCTGTCACTGACATGTCTTATATATTGAAAATCCTAAATACTTCAGTAAATAATGTTTAGAACTAATAAAAAATCAGTGAAGTTGCAGGATACAAAATTAACATAGAAAACCCAGTTATATGTCTATGCACTAACAATGAACTATCTGAAAAAAAATCTTGTTTATAGTAACATCAAAAAGAATAAAATACTTAGGAATAAATTTAACTGAGAACGTAAAAGATGTCTACACTAAAAACTATTAATATATTGTTAAAAGAAATTGAAGAAGACATAAATAAATGGAAAGACTGCCTTGGTTCATGGATTGAAAGAGTTAATGTGGTTAAAATGTCATCTGTATACCCAAAGCTGTCCATAGATTCAATGTAATCACTATCAAATTCTAATGACACTTTCCACAGAAATAGAAAAAACAATTCTAAAATTCATATAGAACCATATATAGCCAAAGGAATTCTGTCAAAGAAGAACAAAGTGGAAGTCATTAACTTTCTAATTTCAAGTTATGTTACAAAGCTGTAGTAATCAAAACAGTTTGGTATTGGCATAAAAACAGACATATAGATCAAAAGGACATATTCCATGGTCCAGAAACGAAGCCCTGAATCTTTGGTTAATTAATTTTTGACAGTGGAGATAAGAATGCACAATGGAGAAAGGACAGTCTCTTTAATAAGTGACATCAGAAAACCTGGACAGTCACATGCAAAACAATAAAACTGGACCCCTTTCATACAAAGTTAACTCAAAGTGAATTAAAGTTTTGAATGTTAGACCTGAAACTGTAAAACTACTGAAGAAAACTTTGGGAGTAAGCTTCTTGACATTGGCTGTAGCAATGATTTTTGGATTTGATACCAAAAGCAAAGGCAACAAAAACCAAAATTAACAAATGTGAATACATCAAACTAAAAAGGTTTTGCATCAAAAAGAAAACAGTCAACAAATGAGAAGACAATTGTGGAACAGAAGAAAATATTTGCAAACTATATATCTGATAAGGGGTTAATATACATAATGTATAAGAAATATGCACAACTCAAAAGCTAAAAAACAAATAATTAAAAATGGACAAATTACCTGGATAGACATTTTTCAAATGAAGACTAGAAATGACCCACAGATACGTGCAAATGGGCTCAATATGGCTAACCAAATTGAGACCTCAATGAGCTATCCTCCCATATTTCTCATCAAAATAACAAGAGATAACAGTGTTGTTGAGGATATGGAATAGCAGTTGTCCCCAACTTTTTGGCACCAGGGACAGGTTTTGTAGAAGACAATTTTCCCAGGGCAGGGAGGGGGAGGATGGTTTGGAGATGATTCAAGCACATTACATTCAAGCTCACCTCCTGCTGTGCGGCTCATTTCCTAACTGGCTTGGACTGGTACTGGTCCAAGGCCTGGGGGTGGGAGACCCTTGGAATAAAGGGAACCTTTGCACACTCTTGGTGAGAATGTAAATTGGTTCATCCACTATGGAAAACAATGTATGGTGATTCCCTAAAAAATTTAAAATAGAACTATCATTCTATAGACCGTAAGAATATTTACAAACCACATATCTCACAAGGGACTTATATTCAGAATGTATAAGAGCTCTCAAAACTGAACAGTAAGAAAACAAATAATCCAATTAATAAGTAGGAAAATATTTGGACAAATGTTAAGTTAAATAGGATATGTATATAAGATGTACAAAATAATGATTCGATATTTGTGTATACTATAAACTGATTACACCACAATAAGTCTAGTTAACACCTGTCATCATACACAATGCTAGTTTTTTTCTTGTGATGAGAACTTTTAAGATCTACTTTTAGAAACTTTCAAATGTGCAATACAGTATTATCAACTATAATCGCCAAGTAATTTATTTGTTTTTATTGCTGAGTAATGCTTAATTTGTTTACCTATTCAAAAATGGTTGTTTCCAGTTTTTTACTATAGTTTTGTTCCAGTTAATGATGGGGATACCTTCTGAGAAATGCCTCCATAGGTGATTTCATTACTGTGGGATCAGCATAAACGGCACTTACACAAACCTAGGTGTTGTGGCCCTCTGCTCACCTACGTTATAGGGCCTACCCTTTTGCTCCTAGGCTATAAGCCTGTACAGCATGCTACCATTCTGGACACTGTAGGCAGTTATAACACAATGGTAAGTATTTGTGTATCTAAACATAAACATAGAAAAAGTACAATAAAAATATAGCACCTGTATAGGGCACTTATCATGAATCAATCTGGCAGGACTGGAAGTTGCTCTGGTTGAGTCATTGAGTAAATGGTGAATGAATGTGAAGGCCTAGGACATTACTGTATATTACCGTGGACTTTATAAACACTGTACACATATGCTACACTAAATTTATAAAACAACATGAGATTAAATCAAGCAGAAGAGAAATGATGCAATTAAGAGACTTGATAAATCTGAGATGTATGAGGCTGCTGCTGGAGTAACATTGCATACTCTTATAGCAAACCCTTTTCCCCCTTTTAATAATTGGAAAGAGTGAACTCTAAAATCATGATAAAAGTATAGTAAATACATAAACCAGTATCATAGTTGTTTATTATCATTATTATTATGTACCGTACATAATCGTATATGCTTTACTTCTATGCATCTGGCAGCGCTGTAGGATTGTTTGCTCAGCATCACCACAGAGGTCTGAGTAACATGTTGTGCTGTGAAGTTATGATGGTTGTAACATTTAGAAGGTAGAAATTTTTCAGATCGTTTATAATCTGATGAGGCTACCATCGTATATGCAGTACATCATTGACTGAAATGTTATTTGGCACATGACTATATTATGAATAAAGCTGCTTTGAGCATTCCCATACATTTATTTGTGTAGATACATTTTTTTTTCTTGAGTGAATGCTCAGGAGTGCATTTTCTGCTTTGTATGGCAAATTTATGTTTCACTTTACAAGATGTGGCCAGACTGATTTTCAAAATGGAATAGTATTTTACATTTCCACTAGTGATGTTTGAGAGTTCCAGTTGCTCCATATCCTCGCCAAAACTAGGTATTAGTCTTGTTATTTTGGTCATGCTAGTATGTATGTATCATTTTGGCCTTAATTTGCATTTCTCTTATGAACAATGATTTATGCAATGTGTTTGATTCTGATATTTTTTTAAATGGACAACACATCTTGTGATTATTGAGTTATGAGAGATCTTCATATATTCTGGCTATAAGTCTTTTGTCAGATGTATGTATTGTGTATGATTTCTGCAAATATGGATTGCTTTTTCATTTTCTTCATAGCATCTTCTGAAGAGTTTAACTTTGCATTTTCCTGGAGTTCAGTTTATGAACATTTTCTTGTATTTGTGCTTTTCATGTTCCAGCTAAAAATGTTTTGCCTACCACATCCTCATAGAAGATTTTCCCCCTATTTTTAGAATAGGAAGATTTTTCTCCTATTTTTTCAAAATGTTTAAGAGTTTCAGCTTTTGAATAATACTGGTTAGGTATGTTGTAGGAAACCCCTCTATTAGAATTTGTCTGGTGTCTTCTTCATGATTAGGCTGGGGCTGTGGGTTTCTGGGAAGGAGCTCTTTGAGATAAAATGCAAATTCATCACATCATATCAAGGGTACATGCATACTATCAACTAGATTTATCGCTAGTAGTGTTGACCTCTCTTTTCCCTCTTTCCGTACTGGACTCTTTGGGAAAAAAGTCACTATGCATAGCTTGCACTTAAGGTGAGAGGAGTTTATTTAGAATTATTTACTTATTTAGAATTATTTTGCATGGGAAAATTGTCTCTTCCCCATCATTTATTTATAATTAATATGGGCTCATAATATTTTTATGTTGTATTATAGTTTAGTACTACTTTATTTATTTTGATATTCAAATTGTTCAAGTCTTTGACCATTGGGAGGTCATTCAGTTGGCTTCTGCATCCCTTTGATATAATCCCATTAGTGTGTGTGTGAATGGTTTCTTACTTAATTTATAGTACTACAAGATGCAATGGGCTCATCTTAAATAACTCCCACTCTTGTTATAAAATCAGCCATTGCTCCTGTTTAATAAAGAATGGTATTAGAAATCAAGGTCTGGGTGTTATATGTGCTCATTGGTACTGGAATTTTCTTTTTTGGGGGCCCTCTCAAATGACAAAGTGAAAAAATAGTTGTGTGTATACTGACCAGGGAGTGTATCTACATATGTCTATAAATATGTCTATGTTTAACCAATAGTGTCTATATTAAGTTGACCATGCATTTGACTTAATACCGCATAGATTGCTCTAGACTGTTTCACTTGCTTATCTGTAACCACCCCTTCCAATAGTGAGACAGTGACATGTTTAATATTTATCTGTATTAATGGATCCTGAATGCCCATGTGAGGTTTGGGAACAGGGCAGATTCATTAATATTTGATTTACAACAAATAACAATCATTTGGTTCCCCTGTGCTCCAATTCTTAGCTCTGCTGCAACATCACGAGAGCTGGATAGACAAACCTACACACAGAACCTGTAATGTAAGAGAGGGATCTTGAAAACATGAATCTGGGTGCCTACATGTATGCTGTTTCCCTCTCTTCCTGAAAGAAGGCAGAAAAACCTTTGTTCCTCCAGAAGGATTCTGGATTCTTATTCTGACTCTTTTAAACATAACAGAATTTCTTATTGTTGAGTAACTGTTACCTATTATTTCCATCTTTGCAACCAATATGTCTTCCTGGTCTCCACTTTCAGCCTTCCTTGAAGTGTAAACACATATCTCTAAGAGATAAATTTCTCTGGAGTTCTCTTTAGCTAATCAGTCATAAATTCCCTTCTGTTGCTTGCTTTTAAGTCCTGGTTCTAAGTTCAATAAAATTTGAACTCAATGCAAGCTCAAATACCCCTAACTTGGCAGAAAAAGAAAAATATTTTCTCTATTGCCCCACATATAGATGAGGAGAATGAGGCTCAGATAGGTTAAAAACTTGTAAAAGTTATGAGTGCTGAAGGTGAAATATAAAAAAAAAAACCCAAACATCTCAGTCTATATATAGCCCATGTTTCTTCAATCAGTAGCTTGAAAAGATGTATCAGATGTTTTAAGAACATACTGAACTTAGTTCTTTGACCTTGCTTTGTTCATCTTTTTTTCTTGATTCAACTACCTTATATTTCTTCATTAGTTAGCTCTGCAGAATTTTATTTTGTATTTAATTTTAATATTTATTCAGTAATGAATTTGAATTTTTAGTATTTGGATTCATTTTGTATTTTTTTTAAATACACTCCACTTTCTAGAACTTGACAAGATATGGAATGTCTCCTTTAGATCTGGAGTTCTTAGGTAAGATTAGGTAATATTGGAATGACACTCTGATAAGCAAAACTGTTTGGACTGTCTCTGGAGTAGATTTCCTGGTTTAATATGAGTAAATAGCTCACCTTCAGCTTTGAACATACCAGCAGTTTCCCACATATCTTTCTTCTTTGATACTCCAAAGTATTTCATGCTCATTCTAACCTCATATTTCATTATTCATGTTTCTTTGAATGGTTTGTTATTTATGCAACAGCAATCCTCAAGGTCGGGGTACTAGACCGTGAACGATTATTCAGAAGAGTATAAAAACCCCAATGGTATTTCTAGGCAATGAGGTACAAGACAAACTCTACAGCTGACATTTTTACCAGCACAGTCTCTTCAATACTGCTGCCATATAAGGGACTCAGGAAAACTCTGCAATGTCATGAAGTTTTTAACATTGCTTTAGAGGTTTCCGTGCATTTCAATTATGACTTGTATTCAGATCCACCATTTAATTCTTGACAATTGCTTGCATTTGACAATTTCTGATTTAGCTGTTATCTATTTTTCCTGTGCTTTCAAGAATGGGATGATAATACAGACTTCTTTCATAAAATATAAAAGGGCTCTGGACAGTTCTTATAAATGTTCACCTGCATGCTTAATTTCCTGTGGTTACAACATTAGAATAAAAGCCCAGGAGAAAAAAAGCTCACTAGTCCTGGTTTAGCACATTCCTGGAGTGTGCTTTGTCATAGGACATCAATATAGTCCTGTCACCGGGGGAGCTTCCCTTCCTGCCAGTGAGAACAGCTAACAGGCTATGGTGGAACAGGAAGTCTTTTCAAACAGCATATGCAGGCTCCCTGAGGCAACACAGCCCTCTGTTAGCTGCAGTGGCAACGGTGCCTGTAGTTAACACAGTTTTGCCCTTTTGGAGCTCAGCCATTTAGAAAGCTGCATGAAGTCTTTACTCCAAGTAATCTGCAGTCATCATTGAACATTGTGCGATTGTGTGGCTGCCTTTGCTGCTGTTTCCAGTAGCTGCCATGCTGATGGCGTCTTCCTCTCTTACATTCAGTAGAGAGCCACCAACAGTATTTTGACAGTAAGTGACTTCTTGGTTATTCTTTTAGGTTTATGACTTCTTTCTATTAAAGTTTGACTACACTTCATTTTCAACTGACTGAATGCTGATTGCTGAAGATAACTGTTAATTTCAGATACATTTCATCTGCTTCCTGGAACTTTATTTGAATATCTCACCATTGTTGAAGGCACATGAATATGAGTGGTTTTCCCAATTTAAGATCATATATGTAGGTAAAGTAAATGGTTCTTTTGAAATAAGATGAAAAACATTACAAAATCAAATGTATCTTTTGTAAAGAAGAGGGCTTTCTGGGCTGACAAAACTCTACCCTTCTTTCTACAAGTGAAACCCATAGCAGGAATGAAGACTATTTACAAGTTTAAAGAAATGGCTTATGTTGTTCACAAATCAATAATAACTCCATTTTATCATAACAGCTTGGAAGCACTCTGCCAGTATATCCTTTTGGTTAGGGAAAGGATAAAACCTTTTCCTTATTGCTCACATGTTCATTCATTTGTTCCTCAATCAACACGTTCTAAAGAGAAATGCACTTCGCAGGAACTGTGCTAGTCTCAGTCTACAGAGAAGATGAAGACATGGTCTTTGTGTTTAAGCATACCTCAGCGTTCATGGACTGAGTGGATGGATGAATGGATGGATAACTTTTTTCTCCTTTTCTTTCTGGTATTTGATATTTTGAATACTAGGAGACAGGAAATATTGGTTGTCCCTTAGGATAAGCAGATCAGAACTTCTACATAGTATAGTAGCAACTTGTACATTATTTTTCCATCTGAGTTTATATCCATAAAATCAAAAATAATAATATTAATAATAATGATGGTGACAACAGCGCCAAATATGAGTGGTATAGACAGTCTAATAAGACAGAGACCTGTACAAGTAAAAACTTTTTTTCAGAGCTGCAAACTCCTAGATTTAGAAAGTTGAAGTTGTCACTTGCCCATCTGCTACCAACTTCAAAATCTTAGGATATATCCAAATACTAAAGCATTGTCCTTGGTTTTTAAAAAACCTTCATGGTTTTTAAATCTGTTTTTTCCCCTTCTGTGACTAGGAGTAGGAAGTGGGGTTTTTCAGTTGTGCAAGGGGTTTATACTTTTATCAGAGAAGTTGACCATGTACAATCGAATTCTTCTCAAATATTTTTTGAGGATGCCTTATGAGCTAGGTGCTCTGCTCTGTGCTCCAGGAGACACACAAATGAGCAAGAAAGGGAAGTAAGAATGTGTACAGGTACACGTAATACAAAACAGTGTGATACATGCTTTGAGAGAAGGGCAAAACAAGGCCTGTTGCCACACAGAGGGAAGAATATGTGTTCCTGGCCTTACCAGAAAAAGATTTATGAAAGAAGAAACATGAACCTTGAAACTGAGACTTTTTAGGGTTTATTCAGTTAGAAGTGAAAGTCAAGGCAGTTTGAAGTATGATAAATGTTATCCTCAAAGGTCATTTACTGAACACCTACAGCGCATATCCGGAGTCTACATGTAACTTGCAATCTATCTGAGAATCTAGATTCTTATCTAGTAAATACAATGAAAGGTGGCAAATTTAGTAAAAGTGGTATGTACTGAGTATTCTGGAAGCACAGAGGGAAGAAGCAATTTACTCTGACTAGAAGGGGAAGGTGGTTACATTTGACTGGGGCCTTGGGGAATACAAGGAATTTTATGGTCAAGTAGAGAGAGAGTGGCCTTTCAGAGAAAGCAAAGATCATATATATGCAAATGATCCAATCTACTGTTTCTTATCATGTGATTCTTAAGCTCCCTCTATCAGAACTAACTGGGATGCTTATATATAGAGTCCTGGCCCCACACCAGCTCGACTGAATTACAATGTCTTTGAATGAAACCCAGAATTTGCCTTCTAAACATACTTCTAACCTTGATGAAGGTTGAAAATTGCTGGTCCATGGATGAAGCGATGTGACTAATCGGAGGACTGAAAGTAGTTTAACACAGCTCAAGCTCTGCATGTGTAAGTCTGTGTGTGTGTTTGCAGTGTAGCAGGAGTTGTGAGAGATGAAACCAGAAGAGTACTTGGTGCCAAATCATGGAGGTACTTAATGCATCAGCTTTGTTTCTCAAATAATGGGGAGCCACTGATGTGTTCTGAGTAGTTGAGTGATGTATATATAAAGTACACGTGTGAAAATCCAAACGGTAGACACTTAATACACAGTTGTTAACCTGATTGTTATTTTCTCCTACAAACACACATGTATATTTTTAGAAAACATTTTAAAGATAATCTAAATCCAATATTCTACTTGGATTTGTCAGTTGTGATTTTGGATATTACTAGTAAACATATACTCTTTGCAACACATATTTAATGACTACAGTTTTAACTGCTTACAGCATGACAGTATAAGTCTGTAATTTTGCTGAGGTGATTTGCAATTGCATGTGCCAGGGAGAGATGGCAGATGGAGCAAATTGGCTTGGCCTGTAAGTTGGTAGATGGACCCACCTGGCATGACAGTGTGGCTCTGTAAGCCTATGACTCTCCCTCTTTGTTGTACCGGCCACATCTCGGCCACATGAGGCTTAACCTATGCACAACCTAAAAAGCTACACTGACTCTGCAGAACTTGCAGGTCTGTGCCGGGGGCCGAGAAGGCGCTCTAACACTCTCTCAGCCCATCTTGGAGCCTTGCTCATAAAGTTAAAGTCTGCAGCGTATGCCTGGGGTCACCTTTATAGATTTCCAAAAATTTTATTTTCTGTCCCATCCCCATTCCCTAAAAGAAAAGTAAAGGGGAGAAGTATCCATTACCACAGCTGATGGCCAGTGCTTAGGCTTTTCTTAGACAAGTTGGTTACATACACGTGTTGTCGGGGCCACACGACGCCTGTTTACTGAAGCGTAGTGGGTGCAGTTGTGGGCCTGCTGCAGCATGAATCTCTCTGCTCACCCAGCACAGAAACCCTTGGCCACTAATGAGGATCTGCCCCAGGAGTCACAGAGTGTGCGCTTTCCCTGAGCACACCCAGAGGGACGAAGGAAAGAAGGAAGAGGCTGCCAGGGGTCAGGGTGGGTGGGGTTGATGGATCAGAATTCGCCAGGATAGCGCACATGAATAATTGAGCAAACATTCTGTTCTGCATCACAGTCTTCCACAGGAGGGGCAAGGCCAACTGACAGGCCTCTGTGACGATGGGGAAGCTGGACTCTGAGCGTGGCCCAGAAGCGCTTCTGTCAAATACCCTTGAGGAAGAAAGGCTTGTTTTACAACACCTGGCATGAAAATAAATCAATTTGAAAGCAAAATACTAGGCATTTGGGATGTATAAATCTCTAATGATGTGGCCCAAAGTTTTCAGGAAACTTCCTTGCATTTGTAACACCATTGATGTTGAAAGTGTTTTTTTGTGATTTAAACTTCCCAAGTGCTATTTATGTACACAAAAGTAAATAAATAAGAAAACAGATGTGGGACTCTGGCTGGGGTGGCTCAGTGGACTGAATGCCAGCCTGCAAACCAAAGGGTCACCAGTCTGATTCCCAGTCAGGGCACATGCTTTGGTTGTGGGCCAGGTCCCAGGTAGTGGACATTTAAGCAGCAACCACACATTGATATTTCTTTTGCTTGCTTTCTCTCTCCCTTCACCTCTCTAAAAATAAATAAATAAAATCTTTAAAAAAGGAAGAAAACAGGTATGGGGATCCTTTATTCATGAACATCATATATTATATACCATATTGAACATTATATATCTATATGACTATATCACATATAATAAATATCTGGCTTGTTTTTGTGTTTTGGGTATTTTCTCTATAATATCTTGAGAAGGCATCACCTGCCTTTGTTTTCCTTGGCACCAGGAACCCTTGTGTGGAGTGGCAGAATTTGTTGTTCCCTCGGGGATATTGCTGAAGCAACCGAGGCTTGTTAAGGGGACATTACAACGGGGTAATATTTGGGGGTAAGGAACCGAAGTAAGAACGGAGCTACAGTAAAGGCATCATGTTGAGGGTGAGGCATACTCCCAGGGTGTTCTCAGTTGCTCTTCTGTGGACCACAGCCACTCTGTGTATGAACACAGGTGACGGGCTCCTGTTTGCATCCGAATGATGGGAGTGGGAAGGGGTGGGCTAGGAGTTATCACATAAGCACCTTCTACCTGAACTGGCGAGGAGTCAAGGAGCTGCCTGCCCTCGAGAGGCCATGCAGGCCTGGTGGCAGGTCATTTCAGAAGTAACAGAAAGTAGCTCTTACATGAATATTCCAAACTATTCATGACCCTGGATGTTTTTCAGGATTCCAGAAGGAGAATGGAAGTAATGGAGCTCCAGTAATGACTGGGAACATGAAATGTCCTCTCCACCTTTCAGGTTGGAAGTGAGAGATTAAGTCTGATTTAGGAACCTGATTGACGGAACTGGGGCACTTATTACACTCAGATTCATGCAGCTCATACACAATACAAATGTGTATCGCACACAGCAATCTACAGAGAACATGCACAAGTTTGACACGACAGTGATGTGCAAAAAGCCAGGAGAGCATTAGCCCCATCTCAAGGTTGAGCAAAGAGAAACTCGGAAAAGTCAACAGACTTTTCTAGGGTCACACAGATAACAAGCGTAAATAGAGGTCCTACCTAGGTTGTCCAGGTTTGTTTGTTTTTTTTTCCTACCCAATGGAGCTTATGCTAATATAACACATTACAAAAAAATTCAGTGCTTTTAAATGTGCTTTTAAATGTAAATAGTCTTTGTATGTTAGTAACTCCCTTGTTTTATCAGAGTTATTACCCTTCAGGGGACATTTCATGTGGCCTCCGAAGACAGTTGTGAGTCTGAGAATGTTGGATCTGAAAGCAATCACAGGGATCTTCTGCAAGTTTCTCATGTTGGAGACGAAGAAAGAGGAGCCCATGTGAATGAAGTGACTTGACAAAGGCCAGCAGGCTGGCTCGAGGCAGAACCAGTGCTGAAACATCTAGTCTTCTTACTCGGAAGTCCTTCCATGTCACTGTGAAACTTCCCACCATTGATGAGGCAGCATAAGACACACTGTGAAATCAAGTGGGCTGCTGAACGGCATCAACAATAGCAACAAATAACGGAACTGCAGAGCGGATCTGTGAGAAAGCATGAGGTTCTCCTCAGTCACCAGAAAAGTCTACAGTGAGGCATTTCATTCTAATGCAGGGGTGTCAAACTCATTCTCACAGGGGGCCACATCAGCCTTGCGGTTGCCTTCAAAGGGCAGAATGTAATTTCAACTCCTTAACAGTTAAGGAGTAGTTACATTTATACAGTCCTAAAATTATTTCGGTCCTTTGAAGGCAACTGAGAGGTTACTGTGGCCCTTGGTGAAAATGAGTTTGATACCCCTGTTCTAGAGGCTCATAATTATTTATAAAAGAGAGACAACTACATAGCCGCTTGCTTTGCTGATAATACCCGTGGATTTAGGCCAATGTAAAGAGGAAGTGTGGCTCTCTACAGATCAGCAGGCTGAGTGGGCCAAGTCTTGATTTATTCTATAGTAAAATGTAATATTGATTTGGGCTCTATCCTAACGCTTATCACATTAGGACACTTCAGAGAAAAGAGCATTAAGTTAGGACACAAAACATACGGGACCAAATCCTGGTTGTGTCTTGAGGCAAGTAGTTTATGATTTGGAGCTCTCAGCCCTCTCTTATCTGACGAATGTGTATGACGCCCTAGCTGCCCTGCTCTCCTTACAAGAAGCATATACTATATTACACATAATATTGTAGAGGAAAGGGCCTTGTGAACTCTAGTTTTAAGAGGAGTTATTCAGAAATTCCATAATACTATTTATTAGGAAAAATGAAAAAGACATAAGCTGGCTAGCAAAGATCTACTACTGAGCTGCTCTTTCAAGTTCAAGGCTTTGTGCTAATTTGCTTTATGCACATTACATGTAATTCTTTCAATGACCCTGTGAAGTAGGTGTCATCACTTCAATTTTACAGACAGCATTTGAGAATAAGGTTACACAGTTAGCCTTAAGGCCAGCTGGTAAGAAAAAGAGTTGAGGTTTGAATCCAATTTATTTTGACTCCTAGGCCCCTGCTCTTGCACAGCCTACTGTCCCACCTCTCAGAAGAACCCAGATGCCCCACTTGCCACTGGCAGGCCTGTGGCATTATTCTCTTACGGGGCAGAGTAGCACTTTGGTGAATGCCTGGCGTGATGACACAGGCAGAGACGCTGTTTTCAGCGGCAGTTCCTGGGGCTCAGCCAGGTCCACATTCTGGACATTTCCACTTGTCACTGCAGATTGCACCTGTGTTTTCCCATTGTTTTATCACAGAAGCCTGGTGATAAAAGCCTCTCTTTTACAGCCCCTGTGAAATAAATCGAAGCGCAGCGTTCACAAAGACACTCCACTGGACCCGTCTGCTGTTGCAGCCTTTGAGTGCTTGCCCCGGTACTTGTTTTAATGGCCCAAAGGAAAGAAGTTTTTAAGATCAAATGAGACACCTGAAATGAAATCTGGCTTTCTAGTCTCATGGGTAGGAAAAGTAGCTTTTACACTTTGATTTAAACTTTGAGAATTGTTTGCCTCTCAGACTTCAGGGAGAATACAGATTTATATTGGAATCCTGCCTGGAGATGAGCCTGCGAGTGCTAAGTTAACCTGTTGGATTGTGGAGAGTGGGGCTGCCCAGTGAGGTAAAAGTTGGAAAGACTTGCGTTCCCTTCCTGGCAGTGCCACTTACAGGCTGTGTGACCTTGGAAGAGTGAAATAACTTCCCTGAGCCTGTTTTTTTCCCACCTATAAAGTAGAGATTATAAATCTATTTGAAGGTCTAGGGTTCAAGGAGGTTAGTTCACTTTTCCAAGTTCACACAGTTTATATGTGGTGCCCTCACATGCACATGGACACACACACACACACACTCACCTTTGAAGGGTATATTAAGAATTCAAAGAGAAAAAACTCTTTAGCTTATGTATGATTGATTCATGGCAGGTTTTCAGTTCCTCTGCACTTGTGAACAGATGATCATAACTTAGTTCCACAAATTGGTGTGCTACCCCATATTTAGAAAGAATGAAAACCTGGACCAGAATATTTTTTAAGTTCTGTCTAGCTCAAACATTCTATGAGTCTCTAACTGATCATGTGCAGCCCGACAGCCACAAGAGTGTTGGTGGTTTTGGACGGACTTGCCGAGCATTATAATGTGTAATAGCAGTGAATGGGCCACACTAAATGCACCCCACCCATTCAGAATTTCTCAGAAGGGCCAAGTCTGAGTCTATATTTTGGAAGGTATGACATTGGTATCATGCTCACATGACTGCCTGCCCTTCCTTCTATCCTCCTCTTTCCTGGCTCAGACTCCTTCAATAGCTTCCTCTTTACTACTGTGTCAAACTTAACCACCACCTGGATTTCCTAACTCTTTATTTTGCATCAAATTGACCTCAAAATTTATTTCAAAGAGCACTTTCCAAAATACTGAATTTTCTTCTGTACAAATAGGAATGAAACACTGTCAAAGATTTGAGAACTATTTGGTTATTTTGAGGTTATCATTTCAGTAATTGAGAACTACCTGAAATTCTAGGGAGAGTTGGGGAAATTATAGGCAAGCAATAGTGTTCTTTTTCTTTTATTTCTTTTTGTTTGTTTGTTTGCTGGCTTTGAGAAGGGAGCAGCATTAAGGAAGCTTCCCATGAGCCACCAGAGACAACAGTTAGAGTGATACAGACTTAGTGTTTCATTAAAATGGGCTCTGGTTATTTCTGTGAACTCCCCAAACGAAGCACAGATGGTAGTTTTTAAATGCATACAAATCTTGTCATTACAAAGGATGACAAAATACTTGATAAAGTCTCTGTGGTCACCATGCTACAAAGTATCCAACAGGGAGATAAAAGCCCTGTTGGACCATTAGCCCTTGAAAAATTGAACAAATGTGTAGAGAAGAAAAATGTTGACTATGACATGAAGAGGAATTATACTTTTCTCAAAGAAACCCAAGAGATCAAAATAAACGAACAGGCTGGATTTTGATGTTAAAAAATTCCTGTTCTCATTCATGAAACAATTTTTTGAGCATATACTATGTTCTTGATGGTATTCTAATACTGGGGGAACACTAAGATGGGCAAGACAGGGTATCTGTTTTTGTAATTAGAAAAACAAAAAATAATACCTCTTTCTTCTCTTTTTGTGTTTGGAAGCAATTGAAAATAAAAGAAGTCATCTAGCAATCAAATATAGTAGCTTTATTACCTATAATGCTGACTGGATAATCGGGACAAATGGACTTGCTAATTCTAAAGCTTCAAATACCTACTCTGAGACAAGTTTGGGTTAGTGGAAGAGATACGCATAGACTCACTATTGTCTAACTTGCCTTGCCTTTTGAGGGCAAACTGGTAGCTTCTTAATTGATGAGCTGCACTCTATAAGATTCATAGCACCTACTAATCCGATAAATTAATTCATAGATCATTGGGAAAAAAGAGTAAGGCACAACATGGAGTGAGCCCCATGTGTTAGATCAGTGGAAGTAACCTCCTGGAATGCTTGAGGTAAGAGAAATAGAAACCTCCACCTAATATACTCCAGCTTTCTTTGTTCTCCTTACCCACGGTCTTCATCTCTACTGTATGGTAAAATGACGGTGTATCCCTCTCTGCAGAAGAGATCCGTAGTATATCAGGGAAGCCCTGTTCTAACTTTTATGATGTAACTCTCCCAGTACTAGTTGGTATTTCATTTTGAGTTATCTTCTTGGGACCACTGATGAGAAGTTTAGTTTTGGTTTTTAGGTGGCCTTTGAATAGGGTTAGTACTTTAGACTTCCATTTACTTCTTATTTTATATCTTTTATTAAATCACATTCTCTCTTATTGTCCAATGTAAGAAGTTGTGAAATAAACCAAAATAACCAAAGTCAACACCATGGAAATGTCCTCAATTTGAATATAACCATGTTCTCGTTACTAAATTCCTAGGAATAAATAAAAATACAGAGATCAAATTCTCTTCTCCTCTTAATAAATTTTAAATTCATCGAGGAACAAAACTCTGCTTAAGGACTCAGTAGGTAAGATTTGAAAGTTGTGAACTTGTTATGAAAATAGGTGACTTCTAGACTTGCACTTGCTTATAAAGATGTCTTTGTACACACCACTTCTCTTCCATCATGTGGCCAATTTGAGACCTTTTCCCCCCATGAGGGGAGTGGAAGTCAATCTAGCTAACATTTACTGAGTACTTTCTATGTGCGAGTCACTATAGGTAATGCAGAGAAGACCAAAGACACAGCCCCTTTCCCTCAGAGATATACAATCAAGTGAACTGGGTAAAATGGAACAGTAAGTTCACATATAAAGTCTTCTTTAGCTGGTTCAACCCAAATCACAAACACAATTTCTCATTTATTTTTCAGTTTCACACTCACTGAGTTCTCATATGTTCTCAACCTACTATGCTTAATAACATCCTTATGTCATTACAGGTGTGTTTCCTTTCAGAAATGGCCTCTTTTCTGCCTTTTCAGACACACAGCTTTGAAAAACCAGTTCAATTATTACTTCTTAGATGAAAATTTTGTTATTTTCTGGAAAGAGATTTTAGGACTTCTACTGAGCTCCCACAGTATTTTTTTCTACCCCCATCAGAGCACTTATCCCCTTGTTTTAAGGTAAGAGGATATCTTCTTGTTTGTTTAAGTTTCTGTGGTGGATTGTGATGATGGCTGGGACTCTTTACCTCTCCCTATACTGGTGCTCTTTGCTGTGTGACTTTAAGGGCCCTTCTCCCAAGAGGCAGGGTTTATCTCCTTGCTGTTTGATTTCTGAGTTTGGCTGTGTGTCTTACTTTGGCCAAGGGGATGTTAGCAGTTATGACACAGAGTCTGGAAAAAGTACTTGAGTATTTTTGTTGTGCTCTTATGCTTCTCTCATTCCTTGAGACCAGCCCCTTGGAAATGAGAGATGTGTGGCATGCACCTGTTTTTTCAAACTCTATCAGCTGGAACCAGCCTAGAGTAGCCTGTAGCCAGCTGACCCGTAGATATGTGAACGAGCCCAGACAAGCACAGAGTAACTGCCTCACATCCAGTCCAGACTGATTCACTGACCTGCGTACTTGTTACTTTATGGCACTGAGTTTTTGGGACTGGGTGTCAGATAACTACTTTGTGGAAATAAATAACTCATCTCCTGTTCCTTCCATTAGACTGCGAGTTTTTTGAGGGATTATGTTAGATTCATCTTTATTTCTTCCTCAATACCTAGCATAAAAAAGATGTATTTGTTTGCTAGATGTATTTGTAACCTAGATAAATACGTGATTATTATACACACAAATTAGAGCTTACTCCAAAGTTGATTAAATTTGGCTTTAAAATATAAAATAAATTTTATGTCATTGTAGTCCATTTATTTTTCTAACGTTTTCCTTAGGTTAACATTTATGATGTTTTTCTACCTCATATCAAACATTGAAGAACAATAGGCCTCTAAGAAATAAAGAAGCCAGAGAAAACAAGTTGGGGATGAAATGAAATTTCACTGTTAATCAGCTGGCTGACCACATGAAATAAATAATCCATTGATTCTAGTTGTCTGCCTTTCCCATAGCTAAAAACTAGTTTTATCCTATCTACATGGCTGTGGTGTAAGACACGGAAATAGTTCAGGTTATTATTAAGGTGGACCCAAGTATTTAATTTCTGCTTGCTTTTATACATTTTAATGAGCCTAGTGTTGCCAGTTAAAGAAGCAGAAACAAGTAGTTTATTTAATATTTGTCTGCTGATTTCCTAGGGATGAGGTAGCCCAAATTACTGACACTTGGGTTTTAGGGACAATTTATCAGTCTTTGATAGAAGCTGAAACGTAAATAGGGTGTTAATTGGAAAACTGAGAGATGACTATGAATAGGAATCAGTTTTGAAGAATGCGTGTAGCCAGTAAACCAGGAGCCTGAGATGCCTTGCTCTGTGAGGCTGCCCTTGGGTCATGGCCTTCCGTGAGCTGTCACATACTGCACTCAATGAGTGATTTATTCATTCTGAACATGCTGTAGAAACATAGATACTACAGGTTTGGGGAAAATAATCAAGATGGATTGGTTCCTTCAGGCAAACAAACTTCTTTATAAACATTGTGAATTAATAGACTTCTAGAATTCCTTATGAGCTAGGGGAAAAGAGAGAAAAGCCATTTTTGGTAAGGTGTTAAGAAATAATAGATTATGAAATTTACTTGATAAGTTTCTTACCTATCTGATATTGTCACGGTAGCTTGACATGTTCTGATGTGACAAGTATGAACTTTTCAATATAGATATTGTTCTGAATGTTACCAGAAAGAAGCACTGGTCCATTAAGGTCCTCCTCCTCTGGTCTCTGTGACTGCATTCTTGATTCCTGTCTACTAGCCAGGACATTATCGTATGTGCTGGCTTTTTTTTTTTTTTTTTCAGCTTGTTTTTTCTTACTCTTAGGTCATTTTATAGCGAGACAATGCCCTGTACCTTATCCCACTTGTCAGAATCATTAAGTGAATCCTGTGATTCTCATGGTAAAGCTAAGTTTACCTCAAGGTTTTGGTGGGGTGCACTGAAAATGGTTATCACTTATTTGTGCTCAGAGCCAGTCAAGGCTGTTGATTTTATGTCTCGACACAGTCAAATATGACGGTAGCCTTCTGGGAGGAGACCTAGTTTCATGAAAGGAGTGTGGGTTTTAGGATAAGAAAGATCTGTGCTCTAATCTTTGCTCTGCCACTTACTAATTTTGCAGTCTTGGCTGGTTACATAGCCTAGATGAAGCTCAGTTTCCTTATTTGTGAAACTGGGTTATGGATTGGTACAAGTGAATCATATGTAGCAGGCATTCAAAGCAACTAGAGTTCTTCCCTTATTCTATAGTTCTTTTGGTTTCCTCATGTTCAGGTCGTATAAACTGGAGTAATTCAAATAAAACACTGGTTGTAAACAAAGGAAGGAAAGCCCAGAGCCCAGAATTAGTATAGACCATTCATATAACTCTGGACTGTGTGGGGCCACCTATCGACCTCAATTACAGCCTTGAGCTCTGACTGCTGGGGTAGCTGGTTGGATTAAAGTCATTGCTGAGAATGAAACTCAGAGGTGCTAACTCATTAGAAGTCTCCTCAGACAGTCAAGGCTTGCGCATACCGTTTTTGCCTTTTTAGGCTTAGGAGGTTAATGGCATTTTTTTTAAAGATGAGTTTTCAAAGGCTTGATGATTTCACCTGAGCTGGATGTTTATATATATAATCTACTCCATCTTTGGACCCAGTGAAATGTGAAATGCAGAAATGTAGCATAGTGGTTTAACCCCAACTTTCTCAGAGAAACTTGCTAAAACACACACATACACACACTTTGGTTATTTACATTTGAAAAAAAAACCAATTCTATTTTCAATCTGAGTTAAGTGCTTTTAAATGCAAACTTTATTACCCATTCTATTTCTGCTGAACTTTGAGCTCCAGAAACAGCATTCAGAGAAGTGGTAAAATCTGTGTGATTCGAAGCAGAAAATATTCCCAATATGGGAATATTTCCAGTGGAAGCTGCAGAATGGAGTCCTCGTAGGTGGGAGACAAAAGATTCTTCTACTATCAAATTTTGTAGGGTAAAATGCAGATCTAATTTCTAACCATTACAGATCAGGAAGCTAAAAACAATAAAGGATACTCTACTTTCTCCTCTTTCCTTTCCTCCCCCAAAGTGTTGGCGTGGGGTCTGGGAAGCTTTCTGTGTTGACTGCCATCACCTGGCGTCTACCGAGTCCCAAGCAGGTAATCTGATCGTCTTTCTCTCCCCCATCTGCTTGTGAAGTGCTATGAGACTTGAGAGGTATTATGGCCATAGGGCCTGAATGAGGACAGAAAAGGTCTCTTTGCAGAGGATTTTGGTCATAGGTAAAATGCATTTAAATTCTTGATAAGGGGTCAGGAAAGAGCAAGCAGAGAGAATGGTGAGACTTACTGTGAAAATATGATTCTTTTCTGCAATAGCCCAGGTATGTCAAAGTAAATGAACTTTTAACTCTGGTATAAACTGATTCTTCCAGCAGAAATTTTCTTGCAAGAGAGCCTCAGGAAAAGGATTTAGGACTGAAAAAGGAAGCCTCACATGCCATTTTATTCTCTGTTTTTATAGTTATGTCACATTAACTTTAATGAGGCAAAGTGTCTATCAAGCTTTAGAAATATATGAGAAATTTTGAGGAGAATGATTATAGATTCAATTCAAAAAAGATACTCTGGATAGTCAGTTAAATCTTCTTTCTTCTTATTAAGGCTGACTTTTTTTTTTTAAAAAATAGGAGCTTTTTATATTTTGTGCTACGTGACATAACCTAAAAAATACTTAGAAAATCCTGTGATAAAATTTTAAAGTGAAGTGTTTTGAGAGGTAAAAAAGAATATGATGTGAGAAATCTTTTGACAGAAAGATGACAGGCAAGTAGACAGAAAAGACTTCTGCATTCTAGTTGAAGAAAAAGAAACTACCCTCAAAATGACAAATCATGTAACAGTGGACTAGAATGAGTCATTTTCTTTTTATTTCTTTGGTAAAATCTATCTAATGATTTTAATATTTGTTCTTTATTTTTTTCTGTTTTAAGTATAATTCAAAACTCTGTATCAACTCTCTGAAGGTTAAGACAGGTATTTATTTTAAAGTGAAAAAGGATTACAGATTTTCAACCATGTAAGTCATAATACAGCAGAGATGTATCGTTGGAGACTTTTTGGGGAAATGTTTTTTGGGCCATTACTCCTCTTGATGAAGACTTGTAATGATGATAAACCGCTCTTCCTACCAGGGAAGGGAAGCATTTCCGAACAAATGTAAAAATTTTCTTTTGGGTAAAAGCAACCAGTTCTGTAATTTAATTCTATTCTAAGCCAATGTCTAGAATTTCAGGGGCAAGGTGAAAAAAAATCTCCATAGTGTTCAGTAAATTGGTTTCAAAATTTGCCTGTGGGGGATGAAAGGCACTCTCCCTTAAGAGAAGATTTTAATCTAAACCTTTCATCTCGCTGACTTGCCTGAGTCTGAGATGATAGAGACTGGCATATGAAGGGGTGAGACAGTTTCAGCTGCTCATTGACTGTTATGATGTTAAGATTGCATATTAAAAAAATTCTCCACAAAGGAAATGTGTATTTTTCTGTCATGATATTGTTTATCAAACTGTATTGCATTATTCAAATATCCATTTTTGAAGAAATACCTACACTCTTCCTGCAATCTCAGGGGATGTGTGAACTCAATGGCCACTTAAACTGTTATATGACCCGACCAGGGAATTAGGACCCAGAGCCTTTGATCTCCCACAGGCACTGGGCCACAGCCCTTTTTTCCCTTTTCTGATCAGAGCCTATAATATGAACAATGGGGTTTGTCATTGAAACACGCCCAGAGGTCTCAGGATATTAAACTGATTCAATGTCCCATCCATTACGTGATAACAGTTTGGTGTCTTGAGAGCTTTAAGTTATTCCAAAACAACAAGACTGAATGACCCCAGGTTTCTTTTCTGAACGATTACCCTGTCACACCACTTGATCAGTTGCCAATTACTGGGCATTCTGATAGGCTCAATTTCCTTATATGATATAGAGATGAGAAAACAGAGTTTCAGAGAATTTTAGGAGTTTTCCCAAAGTTACACAGCTGAGTCAGGATTGAAGACAGGTCTAGAGTTTTTTAAAATCCCATAGTTTTACTACATTACATAGCCTTCCAAATTGAGAGGAAAAAACTAAGAGCCAAGTTTAGCTATTCCCAAACACTCCAAAGAGTAGTAATTAAAGTTTATTTCACTTTTTTGTCAGTCCAGATTTACATGCCAATATCTGAACAGCAGCTCCATGGTTTTGGGGACTCAGGCTCTTTCTAGCAAGCTGCTCTGCCATCACTAGGGTATCTTGTCCTCGTTGCTGTGATGCAGAGGACTTACGACCCTGTCTACCTTCAGCTTACAGAAAGTGGGCAGGGGGATGTGGGAGAGGAAAGAGGGCATGGTGTTTTTCTTTAAGGGCACAAGCACTTTTACTCGTATGTTATTGATGTGAACTCACCCATAAGGTCATGCCTAGTTACAAAGGAAGACAGAATAACCATGAGACTAGATAAAACTAGGAGGTTCTATTATTATGGGAAAAGGAAAGAACAGTTATTGGAAGTAAATTAGAGACCATGTTAGGGACTTTTCATACGATGGAGTTGACCTGTTTCATTTTAGTGAAGATTCTATGTTCCAGAGAGACTTTGTAAATTAGCCGAGGTTATATAGAAGTTGGTGGCACAGCAAGTCTAGAAACCAGTTGTCTTGACCTCCAGACCTGTGCATTTTCTACCACATCAAATTAGCCCTACAGCTTCACTGTTGCTGGTGGAAAAAAGATACCGACTATATCGGACCACTGGTGTATGAATTATGTTCATTAACACATAAAACATTCCCAAAGAATTGAAAGACGCTTTGTGTTTCTCTTCCATGAGTTAATTTGAACCACATAAATATTTGTATATATTTGTATTTCTTTGAATGGTTTTAAAAAAAGCATTTCTGCATAGCTGTGCAAATGTAGTATAGAGGAATTTAGTGCAATTGTCTAATGGACAGAGAGTGATTAAGTTCTGAAATTGATCACACTGTGCATTCCACTTAGATTGCCTGACAGATTATGGGAATTTAACTTTAATTTAGAATATGGTGCATCATAGTCTAATAATCTGTAGCAGTGATTTTCAACCTTTTTCATTTCACAGCACACATAAACTAAGCACTATAATTCTGCAGCTGATTGGACAAAAATAGGTATAATATTTTTATTCATTTACACCAGCTGGCTATTGTTGTGTTGGCTGTTGTCATTTATTTATTTGACAATCCAGGGGAAAGAGGTCAGTGCCCCTGACTAAATAGTCAGGTATTGCATATTTGTAAAATTCTTGGAGCACACCAGTGTGCCGTGGCACACTGTTTGAAAATCATTATCTGTAGTCTCACACTGTCATGCATTTTTTGGAAAGCATTTTGGAAAGCAAAGTTAAAATCATTCTTGGATATTAAAATGTTTATGTGTTCAGCCCATGGGCCAATTTACAATTTAATTCAGATGCTGTAAAGACCTATGCTTTATGAACACAGTGGTTAAGAAAAAAAATGGAATCTGTTGTGACACATCAGCAGCTGAGTGCAAAACTGCCTCCCACCCCTACAAGAGTGGTTGGAGAGTAGATTGTGCAAGGCACAGTGAGCAAAACCAAAACCAAAGTGGGATAGAGGACTAGCTGCCCCAGCTCCTACTATCAGTTCTCCAATATCAGATGCTTTTATTCACTGAAGCATCCCTCGTTTGGTCTTGCCTGTCTGGTGTAAATATTCATCAGTACCAAAAGCAGTATATCCTGTATTTATTGTGCTTTAAGCTTTATAAAGTGCTTTCCTTTATGTGACATAATTTCATCTAAAAAACAATCCAGCGAGATAGATGAGGGCAAAGCAATGATTCTGATTTGTACAGATAAGGAAATCCATCATAAGAGAAGTCATTATGAGATATGTTGATTGTCACAAAAGCCACAAAGGGAGAGTCATGGTTGACTATGAGTTCAATGTTCGCCTTTGAGACGGGGTGTTTTGTGTATGTAAAGGTATGTTTCTGGGATGGAGGGCAGGTAGCAAAGTTGGAGTCATCCTGTGAAGATGTCTATAGAAATGAAAACAATAATCATTTTAGTAGTTGCATGTTTCACATAACTAGACTTTTGGTTCTGCCTGTGAGATCTATTTTTTTTAATATAGGAATTTTTGAGAATTTTAATCCTGGGAGGCTGGAGTATCCATGCTACATTTTACTGTTCTGCCCTTTCCTCTTGTTACTGAGCCTAGAGCCCTGCTGTCCTGCTGCTCCTTGTTGTAGTACTTCGTCTCTGCAATCTTTGTCACTGCTCCATTTTCTGCTCAGTATAAGACCCATGCATTGTCTTCCTGTCTGCTCTTTGAAGAAAAACCCACGATCGGGGATATAGATGTAAGTATAGATACAGACGTAGACATTGACGTAGATATTTGGATGCTTTCCTCTGGATGGTCATAGTCCGTGTGGTTATGTGGCTAATGCAAGATTTTCTTTTTATGATATGGTACAGAAAAAGGAAATTTGGTGGTTTTTTTTTTTTTTTGAGTCCATTTGTTTTGACCTCTTAAGAGATCAAACGTAGCCATATCAAGAGCACTGACAAAATTCGATTTCAAACACTCTGAGAATGAATTTGCCAGTACTTTGGCTTCTCAGTGACTGGTACTGACACTAAATTTTTGTCTCTGACATTTTTGCAAGCTGAATACTGACATGGATTTTGGCTTTGCTTTGGATGATCTTGGTCCTCTTTGGCACGACATCTCAAGACTCTAAGTTTGGTTGGCTACCAGACTATAAGGCTTGCAATTAAAGGTGACATACTTCTATCTTTTATTTTATAAATAAATTTTTGGTATAGACTGGAAACTCATAAAATTATTGCACATCTCAAAATTTAGTTCAGTGACTTTTCCCCTTTATTTCTGAGGACCTGGCCTATATAATCAATCAGCTGTTGTGTTACACGTCTCCCCAGACACCTTTGCAAAGTGCGATTTAACAGGGGTACGCTATTTACTTCTAATGATTCTAATTAAGCTTAACAAAGAGCCAAGACTGAGAACTAGGAAGCTGGCCTTCAAATCCAATTCTGGGGAAATTGATTTATCTCAGCTTTTGTTTCCTCACTTATAAAACCAGGGGCTTGACTATCAACGCAGTAAGCCAGTCTCTCTTCCTGTAAGTGTGGGTGGGGAGAGTTGCACTGGGGATGTGATGCATGCTTCACTGCCTGCACTGAAAAGAACAAAATGACTCCGTACAACAAGGGAAACCTTGGCTTTGAGGCCCTAGAACAATAATTATGAGACTTTAGAGTGCTCAAGAATCTATGCTTGGGGGAACTTACTAAAAATTTTGTACGCCTGGGACCCACTACAGAGACTTTAATTTGTGTGGTCTGGAGAGGTCTAGGAATCTGCATATTCAGCAAGTAGCCCCCCTTGGGAGCCACTGCCTTAAATACTCCAGGGCTAAGGAGGAAGCAGGTAAGCACTCCCAAACTATCAGTTGATAAGCGGCTTTGCACAAGTTTCCCGAGCTCAGTAGATTTTGAGCTTAGTAATTGGTTAAATTTCTGCTGGGTGTGCTTTTGGATGAAGTTTGCTCCAGGTGGAGGCTACAGCCTGAGGGGTATGTTGTATCATCTCGTTCTAGTTAATGGCAAGTTCTCTTATGATTTCCTTCTAATCTAGGAGAAGCCTGGCTCTGTCGCTTCAAAGTACGTGATTCTTCCACAAAAGCCTTTTTTATCTCTAAAATGGGGGTATTATAATACATTTTCCATAGTGTCATCACGTAAGGACACATAAGGTCATGCTTACAAAGCAATGACCAGAGTGCCTGAAATACAATAATGCTGAATAAATGTTACTACTGTTAAAGGCAATAGATGGCTTTGACTTAGTAATCAATTTTTAGTACAATTTGCCCTTAAATTTCCAATTCATCATTCAAGTATCCATTCCTGATTTGTGTGCCATGAACATAGCACTCTGATGTTGTGGGGTGGGTTACATGTGAAGAAGAATACAAAATAACCTCAAAGGGATGAACACTAGCTTTGGTGGGCTGATGTCAACTAAATTAAGGGCTTGGGAAGAGGAGGGAGGGATTCAGCCTGGTTTGATTCGAGAAGGGTCTTGGCTCAGCTCTAAACCAAGTCTGATGAAACCCTGCTCTACGGTAATAAGGAGGGGCTGCTGGGGAGCTTCCAGGAGTTCACTTATAAATTTCCAAGTAGTGATATGTGTAATTGTCCTTGTCAAACAGGTGGTTAATCAACAAAATATTTTTGTTTTTAAAATTAAATAAAATTGAGGAATGATCCTTCTCTTTTTATTTATGTCAGACATTTATTAACCAAATTTTGAAAATTCAGTGGGAATAAAAAAGCAAAACACATTGTTAACAAGGGTAGGCTGTGTTATCTATTTTCCTAACCGGGGTGGAGATTAAGGATTTCTTTGAATTTGGTGATGCTTTCTGAGTTCTTGCTGGCAGGGCTTCCTAATGAGGGCTTCCTTTGACAGACTGCTCAACACCTTCGCAAAACAAACAGGAATCACTACTCGAGTTAAAGACATAGACTACACAGATAATTCTTCCTGAAAGAAATAATCTTTTCTCTCTGTCTTTCAGAAGTCGCTGGTGGAAGGGGAAAGACATTAAAATAAGGTTAACTAGACCAGAGTTTTATGATGCCTGCAAAAATCTGCAACCCCGAGATAAAGAATTCACATTTGTTGTCAAGAGACACAGACTGGCTGAAGAGCAGACACAATTACTTCAGTTGGAAACAGGTGTCCTCAGAGACGAAGACAGGGAATCAGAACAATCACTATTTCCTGGCCGCAGATTCTGCCTGCTTCATTAGCAATGGGCGACATACTACTTCTAATTAAGAAGCCATTTAAAATCATTTGCAAAGAGCAGGGACATGTCAGGTGTGAAAAGTTCCTCATGGAGGAGCACTTCAGGGCTAATGATGATGAGACTGACAGCAGTTTGGGATCTTAGGAACTTACTCTGGCAGCTGGGAAGAGCTCCTAATTAGCACCTGTGGTTCTGTTAAAAGTAAAATAAAGGAACCAATATATGGTTTGGGGCCAGGTAATTTTGAGTGACAAAAGTCTTCACATGCTCCAGGAATCCTGTCATGTTAAATAAACTAATCAATAACAAGACCAAGTTCTATTCACATAGTCATGTGCTCCATGAAATCTACTATTCTAAATAAACTAGCCGATAACAAGGGCAAGTTCTAGTCACAGAGACATGCATAGCTCAACTGAAATAGCAAAGAAAACAACTCAGAAAGCAAAGGAAGTGGCCTGATTTTCAGGCAGTCCTGTAAACCAATAGCAGGTATTCCCTATGACCAGTTTTGATGTCTCCATTTTGGCTTGTTAAAGAATTTACACTGGTACACATACAACACGCTGTTTATCCTGGTTAGAGAAGGTGACAGTGGCCCAGCACTTCAGAGTAGTTTCATTGAAAGGCCTCGTGAGTCAGAGTGACCTGTTAACATTTTTAATTTGCCACTCACGAAATGAATGATATTGACTCTTTCTGAAAGCTCAGTCTCAGACCCTTCATCTGTTGGATGGAAATATTAATGCTAATTTCACAGAGCTATTGTGAGGATTGGTTATGATGTATGATAGGTACTAAAAATGTAGCCATTATTATTCATGTTTTGTAACCTTGGGGACTCATTCACTCAGCAAATATTTTTTGAGTGCTCATTATACGCTAGTCTCTGTGAAGGTTCTGGATGGCTTTGTCGTAAACATCTGTAATATAGCACTTTATCCTCTAGGTGATAATAAAGGAGCATATGTGCAAATGAAGATGCCTGTTGAGTTTAATATTTAGTCCAAGAGGATATTACTTTATGGAACCAGAAGAATTGGTGAAATTTTTCAAAATCTGGCTAATATTACCATGTTGGAATGCTTCTCTACCTTATTATTCCAAATGACTCTTGGAAGGGTAGAAAATAATTTTCATCATCAAAGGGGAAAACTTTATTAACACTGATGATATTGACCTGAATGTGTCATGGATTCTGAAGGAGTTCTCCAAAATGAATTCTCAAATTAAATTAATGACCCTCTCATTGAAATAATATAGTCTTCTACTTGTTAGCTTGAGCAACATGTTTTTATAATCTGTGTTCAGTTTCTATAACCGCATTTGTTTACTTAAAATGCAGACTCAAACCACAGCCCACCCCATCAGTGGAATTATGGGCAGAGTCTCTACTCTGATTTTAATCTAAGTAGAAGGATTTCAGAAGCAGGTAACTGTGGACAAATACAAACATGGTGATTAATAGCTCATTAGGACTTTTGCTCATTTTCCTGGCAAACAAGACTTGGTTAGATTCTGCTTTAATTTCCTCATTGATAATTGGGAAATAGCATCTTGTACATACTAAGATTGAAGTTACCTATGTTTTACTCTTACAAAAATGACACTCATCCGTGCTTCTCAAATTTTAGTTGCATGAGAATCACTTGGACCACTTACCAAAACACAGATTTTGGGGCCCCACCCTCCAGAGTTTATGACTCACTAGGTCTGGGGTGGGGCCTAGAATATGCACTCTAAAGTGACGCTGATGCTGCTGGCTTGAAACGCCACTGTGAGAACCACTGTATAAGAGTAATCTAGTCTCGTTTTGTCAGGTGCTACAATTACACTGAACCAGCTAGTACTTATATAATACTTGATAGCAAAAGGCTTTCCCATACAGTCTCATTTTATTCTCCCAGTACCTCTGGGATGTAGACATTATTAGATTTGATTTATAAATGAGAACTGTACTGTAACAATTTCTGGTTTTTCTTTCCTAATAAGCTGTGAGTTCTTTGAGGCCAGATTTCATATTATATTCAGTTTTGTATCCTCCACACATAGCAGGGGTCTGGAAATAAATGTTTGTAGAATGAATAGAGGGATTGGCTTTGCATCTCACGGGGAGTTTGTGGTAGAGCCCAGTTTTGAACTTGGACTTCTTAAATCTCAGTCTAATGCTTTTCTTCTCCTGGGTATACAAATCAAAAAGCAAATTTGTTCTGAAACTTGAGAAAAGGTAGCAGTGTTTCTGTTTTATCCTAAAATCCTGGGTTTCAAAACTAGCTAGCCAGGGTTATTAAAATTTGTTTTGAACTATATTATTAACCACCGAAGTGCACAGATTAGTCATGTCTTCCACATTTCCTCTTTTTTCTTTTATCGTGACTTCTTTACCAGACTCCAGCAGTCCCCACTTTTCACAGTACAAATAATTGTGCTAGCTCAACTATTAAAAGTGATCTTCATGGGGAAAGTTACATGTATTTTTTTTTTTTTTGGTCAAAACATTAAAGACTCTCTTACTGTTGGCTATAAATAAATAGGAATATGAAGAAATAAAACTAATATTCATTTAGTACATTGCAACTTAGAATATTAGAAGTATCGAGATTTATTTAATTGAGAATTGTTTTATTTCATTGTAAATAACATCAAACAGTTTGAGCAGTACTTGCTTTCTTGTCATATAAATTATGATATGAACTGGGTGTCTTTTCTTATGCCTTGGAAAACAGTCATATTCCTTTCTCAATTTGGATCAGTTTCCAACATTTTATCTGTTGCACTTTCAACATTGTAGAATATCTCTGAGGGTTCTTTTAATGTGAAGGCTTTTGCTGACATCACTTCCTCTGGGACAACATCCTTTCATCTCAACCACTTTCCTCATGTATGCTGATAAATTCTCCTTCATTAAGTTTCTTTGGCTGCATAGCTAGAGTCTTTTGAGTGGTGGCAGTGTCAACATTTCCTGGTCAGCTATTTCTACTTCGTCTCTTTAGCATCTGGGTGTAAATTTCACAAAAACATCTTTATTTGAGCAACAGCTTCACCAGGTATCTTAACATTAATCAACTCATGCTGACTTATGAAACAACGAAATCAGCTTTTACAGGCAGTTAAAATTTCTTTACTCTCCTACTAATTATAGTTTTTGTTCAATGTGGCAACTAATTTTATTAGTTTGTAGTCAAACTGATTGAGATTTGCTTTTTATTACAGTCTTCAATTCAAATTATAAGTAGACGCCTCATTTCAAGCAAAAGTAGCTTTCTGTTCCTAATGCAGTTGAACAAAAAGATCTTGAAGTGACTTTACCTTATTTTTTAATATTTATTGGACTTTTTCCATATGGGTTTTATTGTACCTTCTTGCAGGCCTAGATCTTGTTCTACCTTTGTCAACATTTTCTAATAACATGCAATTTTACTTCACCTTTTGTTTTCTGCTGCACTTCCATCTTTGCCCGCCAGTTCCTTCTTTTGCTTCTTTATTTTTGTATATGTGGGTTTATTATCACTTGTCGACGAGGAGATGACACAGCCATGCGCTATACTATCTGTGCGGGAACTGAATGACAAATGTGAGGACAAATAACTGACAGGTTATGAAAGAAGTGATGTAGCCAGCCATCACTTGTGATGCTCTTTGGTTTCTGCCTACTGGTCTGTGGACTGTGGAGCCAGCAGTGGAGTTTGTATTTTCTGCCACTGCTATACTCACAGTTAATATTCTGTGTTTAAGATTTGAACCATGTTATTGGGAAATTGATATTATTTACCTAAACCATGATAAATAAATTTGTGCATATTGGGACTGTGCAATGTGAGGCTTACCTAAAATAAAAAAAATTCTGCATACTAGATGAAAAATATTTGTATAACTTCAAAGTCATCCACTGTAAAATAGCATCCCCCAGTATTTTCTAAGTTGTTTAAGAAGACAACTTTCTCTGGCCTCCAGATGGATGGATTAAATTAGGAAATGCATGTATATTGTAACATAATTTAAATATATCATGTATTTAAGGGGAGGTAAGAAAGAGAAAGGTCAATAAACCAATTTAAAAAAAATTCAGTATCACAATATAACTTAAACCAATCTATAGAGATCATTTAAGAGTTGGATGAAATGTAAGAGGACTATGTTAAGACTTGATATTTATATTTTATGCTACTCTAACCTTCTTCCTGTGCTATTTCTTCCTCATGATTATTTCAGTGGTCTGAATGAAATGGATGAGGTTCTCAGTCAGACTAGGTGGGCTAGGTTCTTTGAAGGAGGGGGAATTTGGACTGATCTGAAAGATTATTTGTCTAAGTCACTGAGTTTTCATTTTTTTTTTCCTATGCAAGGATTTTATTCACTGTGCTATGCTCTTTTGTGATGGAAGAGCTGGAGAGAATTTTAGGCATTCATTCATTCTCTGACTGCCTAGAACAGCTCTTGGCACATAGTTGTCATTCCATAAACACCTATTTTATTGAGCCCATACTCGGCCCTGGGAATGCAGAGACAATTCAGACATTATCCTTGTGGGCACAGAACAGAGCTCTCTGTACCATGACTTTCTGCTGAATCTCTAGTGTTGTGCAATGATAACACTAATGGAATTTCTAAATTATGCAGTGTCTGCAATGTACTGGCAACTCTATTAGACCTTTGCCGACATTATTGCTGTAGTTATCTGAAGCCCAGATTGGAGATGAAGGTTCTACTTTCAAGGTGGTTCACTCACATGTTTGGCAAGTCTTGCTAGTAGATAAGGGCCTCTGTCCCAATCTGCTGGGCCTCTCCGTGGGGCTACTTGTGTGGCCTCTCAATATGGTCATGCCACTCAATCACCCCCAGAGAGAGGGATCCAAGAAGTCAAGGCAGAAGCAGCGATGTTGTTATCTCCAGAACAAAAGTCATACATGGTCACTCCCTCAGTTTCCTACTGGTCACGCAGCATACTTACTATACAAGGGTATCCATGCAAGGAGGTATTATATCTATGAGATATAAGTTATAATCATCCCACTTTACAGATGAGTAAACTGTGCCACAACTAGTAAGTGGTAGGACAGAGAATGCCTGCTTTCTGCCCCCAAAGTTCATATTCTTAACCATTACACTGTCATATCAATTATACTTTCACATTGGCTATCATTATAGATATTGTTTCCATATTTGGGATATTTCTGAGCTCTTCATTCTATTTTGTTTTGTTTGTCATCCCCGATGCAGCAGTATTACATTGTTTTTTATTACTATGGCTTTATAACTTTATATCTGGGATGATTCCTTAACTTTATCCTTCTTCTTTATGAGATCCTTAGCTATTCTGGAACACTGTACTTCTGTATACATTTCAGAATAGTCTGGAAGAACCCTGCTGGTGCTTTGATTGGAATTGCACTGAACCTATAGATCAGTTTGGGAAGAAATGATGTCTTTAAGATACTTTGTCTTCCTGTCCTCACACTGGATTCTTGAATATGATGTATCTGTCCATTGACCTATGCTGTCTTTTCACAGATCTGGTGTTTTTTTTTCTGTTAGTTCACTCAGGACAGTACATGGCTCATTTAGCTTTGTTTTATAGCAGTCAGGTAATCTCAGAAGAGATTGTTGCCACTTTAGTCCTTTGCTTGTGCCAGTTTCCCAAGTTGGAAAGAAGTGTTACCCCATCTGTATGTTGCTTTGCAGTAACCTGTAGTTCTTGAAAATTCCTGCCATTCTAACTTTTCTATTTTTACAACCCTTTATATCCTGAAAATACCCTGAGATCACTTCAATTCTCTGCTTATTATATGTCCTAAGGCTTCTTCTTGCCTCTCAAGATTATTGGAGGTTTTAAATGTTTGTCAGACCCGCCCACAGGTGGAGCTGGGTAGAGGTGAGGAGAAGGGAGAGGTGTGTTGAGGAGGTTTGGACGTGTTGGGTGAAGAGGTAACAAAAGCCGTCTGGTCGATGGGCTCTGAGGCAGGGATTGCTGCCAGGAAGATTCATTTGAGGGCACAGCCTGAGTGTCTTCTGTCTTTGGAATTCATACTTATGATACTACCGCTCACCTCACACCTTTTCAGTCTCCCAGAATGCATGGAGGGACGAGGACAATGACCACATACACATTTTGCAGCATGAAAGCACGTTTCCTTTGGTTTCACTTTATGTAAATGATCTAACATTGTTCTTTGATTTATTGACTAAAACTGATAGGTGCAATTTCACTTTTTTATTATTGTTTTTTTCTATTACCATTCATCCCTCTTATGCCCTCTTCTACCTCCACACACCCCATACCACCCCTCAGCAGCCCCTACAACCACCACACTGTTGTCCCCTTCCATGAGTACCTTTTCTTTTTCACTCGGTCCCTCCACTCTCCAACCCCCACCCAGAGCGGTCAGCCTGCTGTCCACCTTTGAGTCTGTCTCTGTTTTGTCTGTTAGTTCAGTTCATTAGATTCCACATATGGTAAAATTATATGGTGTTTGTCTTTCTCTGACTGGCTTATTTCACTTGCAGTTTCTTATTTATTATAATATTAATATTTAATAAATAAGAAATCCAGTTTTGGAGGAGGGGGACTAAATCCTTAAGATTACATTAATGCTGTAAGCTTGTAGGGATCATATAGGTCTCTGTAAGAAGTTATTTAGTTAATACATCTCAGTGAACTGGAAGAAGCTATTTAGAGTACAGCAAAAACTTTCTGAACCCTTAAATCTGTCTCATTATTTATCATACACAAGATATCCCAATGATAGGCTTCTCTACACATACAAGACCAGGATATTTTAAATTTAATTTTGCTGGGGCTCTGATCTTAACAAGGGTATTTAAAAGTATATATGAATAATGAAATCCAAACAACCCAGGGGGAGTCCTATGGAGTTCTAGCAGCATAGTTATTGTAGGCAAATCTTCTTATGAAACTTTAATGCCTATACCAGGAAATGCACTGGGTGCAGCTCTGATTGAAGTGGAAAGTTCTTACTGTGTGAAGTGTACCCATTGCTGTTCAGTATTTATTGGCATAATAGAAGCACTTGGGAACAAATATTCCCTTGTATGTGCTAAGCCTCATTTAGAGCCAAACCTTTCTTCGAATACTCCATTTGTGATCAAATGGTAGGTGAACATGTAGCAATTCCCTAAAAGGGCAAATTCTGTATATTTAGGAGCATTTGCTGAATTTCAATGTTTTTTTTAAGAGCAATTTTTTTTTTTTTGTTTTTTACTTTCTTGTCCTCTTTCCCCCTATTTGGTTTGTCTCCTTAGGTGTACCTATGTGAGAAGCAAAAAATGGAGCAAAGAAACAGTTCCCAATTTCATGCTTTTTGTTGGATAATTAACATCAAAAAGAACTGAAACTTCCACGCAGCTTTTAAAGCATGGTTTTCATCAATTCATGGGATTGGGAGCACAGCTGAAGTTCATTCAGTGCAAATTCTATGTCTTTAGCTTGGTACATGGCCATTGAGTAGAAAGCCTGCTGGGGATTATCTTTAGTTTCAGTATTTGTACTTGACAATCTTTTTATCTCTTTGGATCTAGAGATTTTTCTTCTGAGGGTCCTAAAAGTTAAGTTAGGTACTGAGTGCTTCAGTAACTATGCCCCCTAAATGGTATGCAGACAGAGATGGGGCCTTGCTTTGCCTATTGGTGCATGCGCAGGCACCAGGGGCATCCTTAGAAATAAAGAACTCAGCACTTTAAGTTGAATGCCATTGTGGGTCATTGAGAACTGGGAGTGGTTAGCTTCTGTTCCCTCTGGAAACTCATCCTCACTGCTTTTCTTATGTTCTTTAGGCAAGAGATTCCATGATTCAGAGCTAAGATGTAGTTCATATACTACAGTCAGATTCTTACATCCCTTCTTCCTTTACTTCTAAAAGAAGCAGAAAGAGAGGCAGAATAAGAAACCCAAGGGCAAAAGGGCCAAGTGCATAATAGCTAGACTGGTGGAGCAAAGAATATGGCAGAGGGGAGGTGGGCAGATTCACTGGGCAATGAAAGTATGCCTTCTGGTGACGCTGTACAAGTCAACTAATCCTGGGCCTCACTGTCCTTATACACAGATTCAGGGTGTTAAATTTGGGCCCTTTCTAGTCTAAAAGTATATGACATCTTAAGTCCTTCCTCAGCCTCCCTTAATTGTCTTTTACAGCCTTACCACTTCAAATGCTGCATGTGGACCTGCGGAAAGGGCGGCGGGCTGGAGGGGACAGAAGGTAGACAGGCCCTGCTCTAGAGGCACAGAATCAGAATCTCTGTTTTACAGTTTGCTGACTGACCCCTGTGCGTGTCACAGTTTCAGAAGGTGGTCTAGAGAAAGTCTGCGATTACTTTTTTTTCAGGTTAGAAACAAAGAAACAAATACCAAGCAATCAATCAAACAAAAGACTTTAGAGATTTACATTTCTGAGGTTTCTTTTTTATTATAGGATCTTCAGGCTGTTGGAAAAAATTTCGACTACCTGTAAATATTCAGTACTGTTTGGTGGGGTTTAATACTTATCTGCCACCTCAGTGAAAGCATGTGAAGACTGGTCTCTGGTGACTCGGTTCCTTTGTCCTCCTAAAGTAGTGCCAAGTACACAGTGTCTCATCATGCCTTCCCTTTACAGTGCATCACTTGCTTGTGTTTTTCATAGGAGCCCAGAGCAGGAGGCCGGGTAGGCACTGCTGCTCCTAGGCCAACAGCTAAGATCAAGGTCTCTGAAGGTCAGAGCTGCTGATTCATTGACCGGAGGTCCCAGGTCTTCCGCTCCAAGTCCTGGCCTCCTCCCACCTTGAGGCTGCAGCACCATTTATGGAGAGTACAACCTGCCATTAGAGCTGCCTTTTCCTTTCAAGGACTTATAAAACCCCTTTTCCTTGCCAGACAGACAGTCTTCGTGCCTGTTATGTAAGACCTGAGACATAAAGACTATGAAGATCAGTATTAAAACACAGGCTGCTGAAAACCCCAGGCTCCTGGGTATCTCCACTGGACCAGTGACCACTCTCTGTCTATTATGCATGGGGTGGACCACTCAGTGTGGTGGATTCCTAGCTGATGGTTCCTGGAACTCCCTGCCCAGCGCAGCTAACCTACCAGCCTCTGAACTGGTGGTGAGGAAGTTACTGTTTTATTCCCTCTCAACTTGTTTTCTTTTATCTTCTTTCATCTTAGGACATAGGATTCCCTCCCACACATGGTTCTTTCCCAACTCCACATATTTACTTATTTAAGAAGTTAGAATCAGTATTTGCTACCCCCTTGTAAAGCTGTGAATACATTTTTATTTCTAATTCTCCCTTCTAGGATTTTAGAGGTGGCAGGGGGTATAGGTTTTTGTGCACCAAGAAGAAGGGCATGAGCATGAAATGCAGAGCTGTCTGGGGTATGCAGGACAGTGGCCGTGATTCAGTTCTCCTTAGGACTGAGGTGTCTGCTGGGCAGAGCAGCTGGAAAGTGGTCATTTAAAGTGCCCTGCTGGTGAGATGGTGAAGTACGAATCATCAGCAGGTTTGCTGATCTTTTGACCCACATCCCCTCTAAAAGCTGATTCGAGGGCTATTTTTGCTCTGCTTTACCTTCGTTTAGGCATTATGTTTCATGTTTCCTAAGTTATGATAATTTGGCATGTCCATCTTATGAATCTGTTAACATGCTGGGGCAGAGGTGAAGTAGGAAAGTTACATTATGTTTTCATGACTTTAAAAAAACGATAGCAAGATTCTCTTTGAGTCAGCATAAGAGTCAGTGTTGACTGTGAGGAGTCTTCCCAAAGGAAAGCACATGAAGTTCCTACCACATATGAAGGAGGTCTACTGGAGTCAGACCCACTGAAAGGTCCCAGTGACTTGATTTTATGGTGAGATATTTACTGTGATGCAAAGGGTGCTTTTGTGGATGAGAAGTAGACTCTGTATGCCAATTCTGTCTGATTTTCCCTTAAGACAGGTATGGGCAAAGGCAGGAAAATTCCGTTGACACTCCCATTGCATGTGTGGCCCTGAGTTTTAGCAATCTGTGAGCAATATTGCTCATTTACTTGCCTCAGAGAGAAAAAAAATTCAGTGCTCTGTACACAGTGGGACTTCTGGAAATGTTGTATAATGATGTTGTTTATTTCTGGGACCATGTTTGGAAAGGAGTTTCGTTAGCAGGGATATGTTATCTAAAAATTATGCAGGTGTTTAATAAAAGTGCCAGGAAGCTAAGCTACTTTGGGACATTATATGAAGCAGTTGGTAAGGGAAAGTTTTCTTTTAAAGACTCCACAGATGAATTAATTTTAAATAGGTGCTAGCAGAATGTTGATATAGAATGAACCAGTAAAACAGTGAAGTCTCCCTGTCTGTTCCCAAGGTCAGGGACTGTTATATAGAGTGAAGATGAGGGGATCATTATTCTTAGGCAGTATTTTCTTTCAGAGTTTCTCAGTTTTTCCTCAGCTAATCTCTAGATAAAAGCTAGGAGACTAGCGATATATTGCAGCTGGTGTTATCACTTTTTGGCAATTCAGTTAAAATCCAAGTTCTGTAATATGGCCCAGAATCATCCGATGCCTTCTACTTTGCAACCTTTACTTAACATGTCTTTGCCTGCTCACTTACGTACTAATAAGATTATATATGTATACATATATTCTCTTATTTCAGGATGAGTTACAAAAACATACTTGTGCTTAGGGTGATATTTGGTGGTTTTCCTCACAGGGAAATTACTCTTGGGAAGTGTGGGAATGCATGTCCAGGCCCTTGGGCACAGTCTTAGGACAGTAGGCAGGCAAGACTGTGGTGCTGCTTGCTGTACTGACTTGCTTTCCTAATTCAACTTTTAGCCAACCTGGTGTAAAATAGGGCCGGTGCTCGCTGTCTCACCAGGTTATTGTAGGAACATAATTAGATAAGATTTTTCAAGCATGGCGCTTAGTTGGTACTCAACCAAGTCACAATTTCCTTCAGATGGTCAGTCTGGCAAATTCCTTCAAAAAGCTATTCCTTGAAAGGGTAAGGCAATAAAATACTTCCACTTTGGTGTGAATGGGAACCTCGTGGGTGAAAGTGTCACATTGCACTGCCTTTATGGATAGCAGTTTGGTGATACAAGAGTATATACTAAGGCACTCAAAAAGCTTCGTACCATTAGTTCCTGTGACTGTGGCTATGAGGATCCATTTTAATTTTAATTAAAGATGTAGAAACTTTTTATGTTCAATGATGTTCATTACCATATACCACAATTATAAGTTGAAAAAATGTAAATGTCTGGTGGTAAAGAAATTATTCTAAAATGTATGGTGTATCTGTAGAGTGGAACACTTTTTAGCCATCACACATAACACTTTCAAGAAATATTTATGTGTGTATTAGTAACATGGGAAAATGATAATAATGTTAAAAAGAGCAAATTATAAAACTGCATATGACCCCCATTTTATTATAATAATGCAAGGTATCATGCTAAATATGAATAAGAATCCCTAGGTATTTATTGAAGACTTACTGTGTGCTGGGAATTGTGCTAAGGAATTTATACCCACCAGCCCCCAGAGAAATACTACTATCATTCACCTGTACATGTGAGGAGCTCAAAGTCTAGCTTCATTAGTGATTTTCCCATAGAATCTTAATAACTAGTGTTGGAGCTGAAATTTGCACTACTCTTTGATTTTTCTGTATCCAAGCGTGACACCTCCTTACCCGTCCATTGATTCTCTATCTGTACTGCAGCAGACAAATCACATTGAACTATAAGTCTGATTATTTGATTTCCCAGCATTTTTAGGATAAAGACCAAAATTGTTGTGTAACTATAAAGCCTACGCTCTTAGCTACAACTGTTCATTGTTTCTCCAGATAATAGTGTTGTTTTCTTTGTTTCCCTAGTGGGGAAATTACAGATGGTTCTTATTTTCTTTTTTGTATTTATCAAGCCAATTAACATATATCGTGTTTATAATGGGAGACAGGATGTGTATAAAGGCAATGATGGTGAAGGTTTCTAATAAATCATTTTTATTTTTTAAAGAAAGAAAACTGAGCAATACAATTGTCTCTTAGAGGGCTTAGTAACGTGGCATAGACTCATATACAAGGGGTCCTCTGGAGACCAGAGCTAATGGAATCTACAAACATTTCACTGGAGCCATAGCTATGTCTTCACCTTTAAAGTAATAAAAGATGCTCAGCCAGGAACTACTTTGGCCATTCCCATTGCTGACAAGACCAGCAGCTTTAGGGAGGCCTTTACAAGAGCAACCCTGGAAACCATGAATGGAAAGTGCCAGTGGGAGAGCAAAAATTGTGTCAATTAAGGATAGTGCACACATTGCTGAATTCCCTCTCTCCTTCTGAAAGAGCATCCAGTTCCATTAAGCTTACTCCCTGGTAGTGTTGCGTGTCCCCAGGTATGCAGGGATTTAAGCAATCACCTTAAATTACTCTTACATTTTCAAGCCTTTACTCATTCCGCAAATATTTATTGATTGAATACAAATCTGTCACCAAAGCTCAGTTATTTACCTTTTAAATATTTCTTGCATCAGTCCATTACTCTCCATTTCATGATAGCCATTCCAGTCCAACTAACTTTCTACAGTATACTGCCATAGCCTCCTAAGTCACCTCCACATAGCCAAGTGTACCACCTCCTCACCCATCAATTCCTTCTCTGTCCCTCCTGCAGCAGAGAGATCATCATGAAACATAAATTTGTCTATTGTTTTCCAATGCTCTTGGGATAAAGAATAAAATTCTCAGTTATACAGGGCTTCTTGCAGCATCTGGCCCCTACTATCGCTCTGTCTTCTGCTCATAATGTATTATCCCTTGCTCTTCCTGCTCTGTTTGCATTAGTCTTATTCTCATAATATGTGTGCTAGCCTCTTGCCCATCTCAAAGACTTTTGCCCACAGTGTTCTGCTGGGGATATGCTTCTTCATTCTTCCTACAGAACTTAGCTTAATGGCTGCTTCCTTAGTGAACGCTTCCTCACCATCTTTCCTCTAAAATATTTTTTCTTTATTGTATTTAATTTTCCTCTCCTATGTACCCTGAATACTCCTCATCATGATAGTCATCATAGTTGAATTTTGACATTGGCTGATTTGGGTGTGATTATTGCTTTGAGTTTGAAACATGGGAAGGTAGTCCCCACATGGGTGACAAGCTCAGCACAGGCTTTTGGACTCTTCATCTATCTCTCTGTGAGGAAGTGTTTCAGGCTGCCCCAAGGGCCATTGTCATGTGGCCCATGGGGGATAAAAGACTGCACAAAGAGAGTGCTCTTCTCAACAGAGTGATGTCCCCATCCCATACTAATCTATGAAGTTATTGTGGAGGAGAATTCACTATCTTTCCAGGAAAATTGTTTTTCAAAGACTAAAAAATCTGAGAACTTGAACTTTAATTTAGCTGATTTCTGAGCATTAGAATAAGGTTTTTAGGTATTTCTTGTGTATAATTAAAGTTAGATTTATATTCAAAAGTATATGTTGGTATCTGAATAAATAAACATATTATTCTCATAATTAATTACCCCCTCAATCTTACACATAATTAGAACTAATCGGAAATGGACTCAATCTCTACCCATTAAGTTAGGTCTGGGTGTAACTGAAAAAAGCTGAATCTACCATCTATCATCTTTAATTCCCAGGTCCTGACCCCTGCTTTGATGTCATATACAGTTTCAAATAAACCAGTTTTCCCTGTATTGGTATCAAAACGAGAGAACTTGAGTCCTCCACCTGTGCTGTGATTAAAAGCATAGATTCTGAAGTCAAGGTTCAAAGCCTGGCTCCACTGTTTATAAGAGCAAGAACTTAAGCAAGGTATTCTAACTCTCTGTATCTCAGTTTGCATTATTTTAAAAGTGGGAACAGTAATATTACCATAGAAGATTGTTATGAAGACAAGTAAATATATGTAGATCTCTTACAACAAACAATGTACTATATAATTTTTACTTATAAGTATTTTAGTAAACAAAAGCTTTTGTCAAATTGTAAAGGTGCTGGACATTCCCACCATAACAAATTGAAGGCTAGAATAAGTGTCAGTTGTATTTGTAATATCGGTATGGGTTTTAGATTAGACAGTCCTTTAAAAAAGTTATTGACAAAACTCGTAAGATTGAGTTCCACTGTCTCAAGTTTGGCTAATGGGGTGGAGATTGGGTGAGAGCTGAGAGAATAGTGTCCTTTCTTGGAAAAGGCTGAAGAAGCACAGTGATTCATGAGCTAGTCTATTACGTGGATTGGTGAAAACTGCAGGACTCCAAGGTGTGTGCTGCCTGCATTTGCACCGCAGTGTAACATATACACATTGTGCACCAACAGTGTGCCCCCCGCTGGACACTCAACATGGCTAAGGTGTGGCCCTGCCCTCACAGACCATAATTTGGTAGGGGCACTTTAACATTTCCACAAATAACAATTTTAAACCACATGCATATACTGTGTTACCTTGTGCTAAACTACAGTTAAAAGCAATTTGCTGGTGAGATTAATTTGCTGGTGAGATGTGAGAAAGCTCTTTGAGAAGAGATAGATCACTTGGGTGAAGGAAGAAGATTTCAGTAGGTGCTATCATGACAAGTGGAAATCACTGATGGAGAAATCAGCCGAGACAAAGGCTGGGTGGCGGGGAACTGAACAAATTCAGGGAATGGAGGGTAGATCAGGCAACAAGACTGTAGGGCTGAATGAAGTTATAATCATTTGTATATGGGGAGAGTCAGGAATCCTGGTTTATGTTTATTAATTCCTGGCACAGGAGTGAAAATCTAACTTGCATAATGAAATCTTATCTCATATATCTCTCTCTTATCATCCGCCCCATCCTGTTTGTCCTTTCTCTTGCCTCAAGTTTATGCTTTCCTGGCATAAAGACTGATTGTAATTCTCCTCTAACAGGAGACAACTGGGAACTGACAAGGAGGGACTAAAAGACTGTGCAATCAAAGGCAATAAAAAGATGCATTTGAATGGGTGCCTAGATCAGAATTCCAAACGTGTGCTCTTCTGCAGATGCAGGGTGATGTGTGGCTCCTCTTCCATGCTGGGCAACTCCCATTATCCTATCTGTCTTCCTCTACACTTAAGTTGACTCCATGGGTAACTAGTATTTTTAATCCATCTTTCTCTACTAGAACCATTTTCTTTTTAACTAGGACAAAGGAATCTAAGCTTATAGCTTCCTGTGAACAGCATGAAAACCTTTTAAATTACACGGCATTGATGGATTTTTACCCCTTCCTCTAAATACAATACCCATGCCATCCCTGGGGTTCACTTAAGGCTTCCTTACTGACGATAAAGCTGCTGCTTGGCACAGACAAGGGTCCAACTCACTGCATCATTTCACTCTTGTTCACATTGCAGTCCTACCAGTGAGGCCGAAAGAGAAAGTCTAAGCCCCTGATCCTGGCAGCACACAGCATATTAAATGCTGTTCTTGCTAATGTTTCTCCTCTTGAATGGCAAATGTGTTTGCTACTGCCTCCCCATCCCAGTGTCCTAAGTGGTTGGGTTCTGAATTGTGTACTATGGACAAGCTGCAGAGGGCTCAGGGGAGAGGCTTTGAAAGAAAAAAAATTATGTGAATGCTGAAATGTCTCACCTCCAGGAGAGTCTTTAACAAGAAAGCCTTGCCTGCTTTGGGCTAGAATAAGGCATTCTTTCTCCTGCCCATTTCTGAACATAATCCTAGCAGCCAGCTTGCAGTTCATATGCTGCTTGCCTGTAAAACTTTATGTATGAGAAATTTGACAAGAAATGTTATTAAATGAACATAAGAACCTTGGTCTGGATTGCCGAGAGCCAAGAAAATGAAACAAAACAGACTGAGGAAAAGAAAGTATCTCGCCACAGACGATTATGGGTGCCTGACTCGACCACTTCCAATAGTGTGTTTGCATCCCATAATAGAGTGATTTACAATTTGGAAAATGTTTCACCCACTTTATGTTGTTGGACTCTCACTGACATGTCAGGATGAGAGGCCAGGAAGAAATATTATTTTTATGGGGCCAGTGGGGAAACTGAGGTACAGAAATACGTGAGTGGCATGAAATTACATGACTGGTAAAAGGCAACACTATACCTAAAGCTGAGACCTTGTCATTTAAGTCCCAGGTCCATCAATCACACTGTCTCCTAGTTGAAACAACACTGCCCCATAGGACCATTGTAGAGACAAAGCGCCTTCTGAGGTCTTCTGGGAGATCCTTCCTGACTGCAGTGTGCTCTGTGTCTGGCTCCTGTACTTGTATGTGAACCATCAAATTTGGTGAATACTGTGGATTCTCTTGCTTCCTATTTTTAAAATATTTTTTTGTGTTGGGCTACTAGAACACAAACTTCCCAAGACATGTGTGATATTGTTGGACACAGCAAGCATTTACTGGACACTTATCGACTTACATGTTTTGTTATTGTAGTAAAAACTGTCTTTTAAGTACATTAGTACTGTAACTTTACATTGAGAAAAGTCATGTGATAAAGTAGTTTTTTATACCTTAACCTATCTCATTGATGCTCTTCAGTGTCTTCAAAATAATGGAATACATTTCCTTGTATGTCCAAAGTGATAACATAAAATAAAATGTGGACAGTGATCTGTAATCTTTTTTGGGTTTTGAACATTTCCAAAAATAGGATGAAAATGATGTTTGCATGCAAATTCAGGATGGAGACAAAAAGAGATCTATGGAAGCCCTTTTAGGGCCATAATTAGGGATTAGCAAAAAATAACGTTGCTGTGTTGCCTGACAGTGGTCACTGCCAAGCACAATCCAACTACAACAAAAAAATAGAAACATATCTTCCCTGAGATTCCCACTGACCCATTGTTGTTCGGGTAGGCAGATATTCATCTCCCTTCAGTTTCCTTTTTGTAAATTCCTCAAGCCCCCCTACCCTGTTTTTGATAACAAGAGGTAATGACATTCACCTAAAAATTCTTCATCCAACAGTCTTTTATTATGTATCTCTCACATGCCAGATGCTGTGCTGGCCACAGGGACACAAATCTCTTAAGGCATGTGTGTTATCCTGAAGAGGTTCTAACTCTAGAATGTGTATTTAAAAAAGGCTATGAATTCTGCTAGGGGAGAAAGGGTGAGACTTCTTTGTAGTCTTAGAATTGGAGGATAAAGATAAGTGGGCATCCTCTAGGAGGATAAGAGAACAATGTGTGTTATTCCAGCAAAACATGCTCTAGCTCATCCACAGGTTCAAAGACACTGCAAAACACAGTCCATTCAGCACACAGTGACATGTTCAATGTGTGCTTGCAGTTGAGTGCTGGGTGAAGAGCTGGGTCTGTGGAAAGGAGCCAGGGCTCAGATGGTGAAAGATCTTTGAGACATGAGATGTGTGCTCTTTATTCTACCATTGAAAATACCCAGACGGGGGAACTTAAAATCTGTCTGGAGCTCTTTTATACTACGACATAGTTAGCATTACCAACACTGGCTACGCAAAAGGAATTATTGGCTCTTGTCATAACCCAGGGGCTACAAACACAGCCATCTGAACAAAAAGACCTGCCTGCCTATTGCTGGATGTGTGAACTATAAAAGCTCTTCAGTGCAGTAAGAACATTTTCTTGGATCTTGAGGATGTTAACACAGCTGTTTATGAACACTGTCAATCCACAAGTAGCAGGGGCAAGCCACAGACAGATTTATCTGGCTGACTGAGAATTTTGAAAAAAAAGATACTGGTGACATGGTAGATTGACATTCCTGCTGATACTTTAAGTAGCATCCAGAATCTCTTTCCAGCTGAATGGACATATAGTTTCTGTCTCTGATTACTTATGCATCGTGTAGCTCTGTGCTGAAACCTTGCCATTTGTCTGTTTAATTCAGTGAAGGTAGTGGAACTATATTCTTTCCATTCATTTATTTATTCTCCAGCATTGGCGGGAGGTCCAAAGGCCAATACCTGCACATCAAAGTCTCGCGGGTAAGTGGGTCTCACTTCACTGGAATCCTCGTCAGTGTTTCTCTCCATAACCAGCTCCAGTATCAATTTACTACATGTATTCAGGAGTGAGTTTTATTCCCTCACCACTTAACTGCCTTCGTATTTGGAGGATGTGATTTGAGGGCACTGATTATTAAGTCGATTCACCATAGCTTTCTGGAGACTGAAAAATGTCCTGCAGAAATCAAATCTCTTCATACTAGGACCCTCATCTCTCTACTAACTGATTCTGGGGTTAGCAGCGTTCTTTTATGTAAGAAAAATGATGAAATATGATTAATGACCTGTGGCTTCCCCCTGCTACTTATGGATTGACAGTGTTCATAAACAGCTGTGTTAACATCCTCAAGATCCAAGAAAATGTTCTTACTGCACTGAAGAGCTTTTATAGTTCACACATCCAACAATGGGCAGGCAGGTCTTTTTGTTCAGCTGTGAACATGGCTGTGTTTGTAGCGCCGGGTTATGACAAGAGCCAATAATTCTTTTTGTGTAGCCAGTGCTAGCAAGTTTAAGAGGCAACCTCTTAAACCTGCTTTGCCTAAGGGCCCTAGAATGCTCTGTGGCAGACCCCATACTAAGAGGTCATAGGAGAGAGGTTGCTCTACATTTTGTCTGGGGTGAGTCTAGGCAGCCAAGATGTTGCAGATGGCAGAGTAGGCAGTGGCTATAATCCAGGCCAGAATGCCAGATGCCTGTGCTGTTTAGATTAGCCCAACATGTAGTCTACCAGTTTCTGAATTGATTCAGCTATCTGGGTGAGGTATCAGGAAGCATTTTGTCCCATATATGCAGTCTTGGTTTGTTTGTCAAACTTCCATAACATCATAAGACTTAAAGAAACATCAAAAATAAATAACTGTTTCAGTTTTACCCATCACCTCATTTTTAAAATCACATTTAAGCCACATTCAATAAATTGGATGCTATTCGTTTCTATAACTCATCAGAAAAGGGTCTACCTTGGCAACTGGTTCTCATATCGCCCATGAAATTTATGTTTACTTGGCTCTCCTTGATGTACTCACCAATATGTTATTAAATGTGTCAAAAGTCAAATTACTTTTAATTTTCCTCTCAAGTCTTGTTTACAATTCTTTGTGTATATATATATATAAAATTTGTATGCTTTGCATTGTGATAAATACTTTAGCATGCATGGTTTCTTCTACTCTGTCAATAGGTAGGTACTATTATTTTCACCATTTCGTGTCATTTCAATGAAGACACTGAGACTTAAAGAAGTTACCGACTTGTTCACAGTAACAGTCAGTTATTGGCAGAGCTAAAATTTAAATTCAGATCTGTTGCATTGCAGACCCTGAATTCTAATACTTATTCTATATTATCTTTCAGTTATGTGATTATTCACCAAGTATCATTGCATGTGTTTTGCTAATACTTTGTGGATTTTTTAAAATAGTTTTTTCCAAACCATGGGTTGTGGCTCATGAGTGTTATGACCAGCTTGTGGGTTTCTGTTTAATGAAGTGGACCAGAATAGAATATTATAAAATAGAGTACATCAGACATATTGACGGTAGTAATGTAGATATATTTTTGTGAGACATTAGTTTCAGGTGTACACATAGGTATATAGGTTTCTATGTGTAATTGAAGCACAATGCAAAATGTGTATATTATTGTGAATCATGGTAAATTTGGGGAGACAATGCTATGCATCATATAAAAACACTGTGAGTTCCTTGCTTTCAAAATACCTACCTCACTGGGAAGTGAAAATGTGTATATGTTAATTAATGTCAGCAAAATATGCTAAAGTAGATTATCAAAAGCTAAAATGTGCAGCTGTGGATAAGATTTAAGTCATAACCCTTTCCTGGCGCTCACCATCTACTGAGTTATTGCTTTCCAGAGTGTGTATAACACTCTTGGGATACCTTGAGAAGGACATGGTTTGTTGGGTAGGCTGCTCAGTGCCTTGAGCAGAGAAGGTGTTTCATGAATGATTATTAAGCAGGTAGAAGGAGGAATAAGAACTGGCCTCCTATGTAAAGAGCATTATTTACAAATAGCACATCTTGAGTTTGGTGAAAATTAAAACTCTCATTTCATGCCTGTTTCTTCCTTTTAAAATGAATCACTTTCTGTTAGATGTGAAAGAAGCAGAATAAACCACAGAAATCTTCCGAGGAGGCGTGTAAGGTGGGAATTGTCATGGTGGCTACTTGGATATCTTGACTCAGATGGAGGCCTCTTTCTTAACTTCTGCAAGAATACGAGACAAAAATGGTTATGAATGAAGTGGATCAAGTTTACCTAAAAGAAAACATTCTGGACAGATGTCCTTTAGTATGTCGTTACCTAATCCTATAGCTTTGAGTCAACCAAATCACTGATATTAAATAAAAGCAATGCTAACACATTCTGAGTCACAAGATATAAAAAATGTCTATTTCTGTTCTCGTTAACAGAGTTACATACAGTTGTTTCTTTAAAGTTCTCATGATCTTCCCAGAAACTCTTATGCAGTTTTTGCCTTAATATTTGCTATTTATATTTGTGTCAAGTGAGTGATTTAACTAAAGTTGCATAAACAAATAATTCAAATTTTAATTTTTCTGAGACCAAAGGGCCATCTTTTAAAAACTAATATAAAATTAAGCAAGAAGGAGAAGTGAGGTGTAACTCAGGAGCCACAATAACAGGTCATACTGAAAAAGAGCACTTAGAAATTGGATTTGAGATTCTTTAGTTTTTTTCTTGCTACCTAAAAAATGATCTTAATGGACTTTATTTTTTCAAATTGGACATATTGTCTGAACAAATACTTCCTGTTTGCCTGATTTATACCAAACATTGCACTAGATGCTGATAAGTCAATCCTAAATGAGATGCAGACCTGCCCTCACGGTGCTGGAGGGGAAGCAGTTGTGGCAGAGACATGCACATGTCATAGCTGTGCTGAGACAATGTCACGGGTGCTCACGGACGCTCTCCCTCAGACAGCAGTGAGCGGGGGCTGCCTCTCAGGGCAAATGAGACTCAGGTTGAGAAGTACAGAATGAGTAGGAGAGTTACTGGGGCTAGAGAAGGGCAACTTAAGGAGCAAGGATGAGAGAGAGACAGAGAGAGAGAGAGAGAGAGCTAAGAATTTCTGATCAGTTCCATACGACCAGAACTCAAGAATGTGAGGTGACAAGGTGGAAAGATGTGGCTGGAAAAGAAGGGTAGGGATTAAGGATAAAGTATTTTCTGTACCATGTTCTAGAGCTTTTCCTAAATCCTGAGGTGAAATGAGGAAGCTCTGAAGGGTTTTCATTAGAGGAGGGAGATGGCAGTTAGCTCAGCAAAAAGTAGCAGTGCTTCACCACAGGACTGGAGCCACCTTTCTCCTTTTGCTCTGTGGGAGAGAACAGAGCCGGAGAGCGTTTCTTTGAACTCCTTCAGCTGCGTTCCCCTGACGGGCTGCAGGGAAGGATCAGACATCACACCTGCCACACCTGGAGACTCTGTTTCTATAGGCAGAACAAACTCTTCAAATTAAATCTCTTAGCATTTTACAGAACTCTCTGACTACCTAGAGAAAACTGTTTTCCCCTCACTCTTATAGAACATGAAAAATGATAACAGAGCAAGAATATTTATAGTCCTACATGACATATGGGTAGCATTAAGTCCGTTGGCCTTTACTTGAAAACTGGTGCTGTGATTAACAAATATGATCTCCATCTTCACTGAAGGAAGAACGAAAAAACAATGAGCTTATATGGAAAGTTCTTCCTTTGTTCTACACACCTGCCTCATCTCTCTACTTATTTCTGCCTGTATGTTCTGTGTTCGTCACCACAGACTTATGCCTCAAGGAGAAACATAAAATTAGACTCAGCTACAAATTATTCAACTTCTGGCATCTCTGATGTGGCCTCCTATTTGCTTTATTCTGCCTCGTCTGCTGCTTTGGATCACGTCTTCATTATTTTTACAGGCCTTTGCATTCCTGCCTTTATCTAACATTTTTCAAGCATCTTAGAACCTTTCAGAAAATGATTTTCATGTGTACCTTAAGGATGTTTAAAAAATCATTAGAAGCCAACATTCTCTCTTGGCATTAAAATGCTCTTTCCCTTTTCCTATCTCTGTACATATGTTTTTGTGAATCTGCTTGAAATCTCAGTCACATACATATCACTCTGTGTAGGTCAATGAAAGTTACTTGAATAACAAGACAAAGAAACAGTTCTTAACTCTTGTTAATGCAAAAATACAGCAATATATTATTACTCTGGGGGAACAAGAATAGGTCTAGGTGCATCATTCTGGCAGAAACCATCACATATGTACAAATATAGTATCTTAATTAAGAAAAAAAACTTAGGTTAAATGACTAAATTACAAACATTTCTAGTTCATATGACCACTTAGTGTCTGAACAACTACTTGCCTTGTATCCTGCTACTTACATTTGCCCTAACATCAGTGGTCCACTTGCTTTTGACCTTTTGACTTATAGAATCTAGAAACTAGAAGTTAGAAGATAGAAGACCCTGAGATCATCAGATTTTGGCCCTTGACTTAGATCTGACCTGTGCTTGGGCTTATTCAATGTTCTTCACCTTCAACTTTTCCAGGCTCTCCACAATCTAGTCCTAGCCTTCTGCCAAAGGTTTATCAGTACCTATGGTTCTGGTGTTAATGTAGTAGTTGAGTCTTACCAAGGTCCTGAATAAGATTTGCCAGGCTCTTTCTGGCATGTTATTAATGCTTTTTCTTTTTCATTCCTACATATTCACATGGCTAAGTCCTTCCCATCATTCAGGCCACATGTAATCAACCTAGTTATTTCTGTCTCAAGCCTTCATTACTTATTCTGGGGAAGCTAAGCTGCTACATAAAAAGGGACTTGTGCCCTGGATGGTATAGATCAGTGGATTGAGTGTGGGCCTGTGACCCAAAGGGTAGCCAGTTCGATTCCCAGTCAGGGCACATGCCTGGGTTGCAGGCCAGGGCCCCAGGTGTGGACATGTGAGGGGTAACCACACATTGATATTTCTCTCCTTCTCTTTCTCCTTCCCTTTCCCTCTCTATAAATAAATAAATAAATAAATAAATAAAATCTAAAAAAAAAAGGGCTTGTGATGATGTTTACTTATTTTCCACATAGTAATATTGATGTATTTGTTCCAGGTTATGGGAAAACTCTATGAGGTAATTCATGTGTCCAGGGTCCGCCCATCTGATTGTTCTGTCATGCCCATTGTATTGTCATCATCTGAATAATTAAAGCTGGGCTGTGACTATATTCAGTTTCTAGCCAATGGGAAGGAAAAAGGGAGCATGGAAGAGGAATGCGTGGTATGTTAAGGCCCAGAACCAAAAGTAGAACACATCATTTTCTTTCTATTTGATTGAAAGAAAATGATTTTCATGTGTACCTTAAGGGTGTAGTCATATAGCCACACTTGTTGCAAGGGGGGCTGGGAAATATAGGTATCTGGGTTGCCATGTGCTCAGTACAACTTTACTTTTCTAGAAGGATTCATTCTTTTGGACAATTAGCAGTACTCGGAACACCAAGTCACTCTATTATCACATCACCCTGTTTTATTTTCTTTACAGTACTATCATTATCAGAAATAATTTTTAATTAATGAGTTAATTTTTTTCTTTTTTACTTAATCTCTCATTATAATGTAAGATCTATCACAGCAACATCATATTCTATTTTGTTTACCTCTGCATTGCTAGTGCTTGGCATATAGGAGGTATTCGCAAGTGTTTGAGGTTCCTGAGACTGGGTGATCCATTTGCTTAAGCGCAAACTACTTTTAATTTCCTTTTTACATCTGCTAAGGGGCTTACACATCAGGGCAGTTTGGGGGCCAACTTTGAGATTGGATGCTGGAGCTTCATTTAACTGAGTTCTTACCCTCTTAGAAATGACAGATCTCATCTTGGACTGGGCATGTTTGATCACTGACTCACATAGCCAACCTGCAGTTGTTGGATGAACATCATTTATCTGGGGTACTTCAGTTAGGGGAGTAACTAGTAGCCTGACGTAGAGTACCAATGTCTTTCTTATCTTCGAAAGATGGGGGCAAGATCTCAATTTCCACCATGGTTCATTCTGCTTTCTGGGGGCATCTACCTGTTTAGCAATCATATCACTCTGCTTCTATTTGAGGTCTACCTCAGAGTCTGCCTGAAATGTACAGATCCTAAAAGGATGAGAACCCTTTTCTAAAGGAGGGAGGAAAGTTCTCATCAGACACTATTAGCAGCTCCCCTTGCTTTCCCTTCTCCTGTCTCTTCAGCCTTACCATGAGCCCACCTAGATCAGCAGTTTGAGTTTCTTGCCTTATATTCAGCTTGTCTCCTGGTTTGTTCCAATTTAATCTAGTCCTAACTCTTTATCTTGCATTCATTCTATACTGGTGTTTGAATATGGAATATTATGATCCTGGTATTGAAATAGAATGATAGAAATGAGATTAATTTAGACTTTAAACTCTATGTGAATAGGGACAAGGTCTGTCTTATGCATCATTGTATACCCATTAGCCATCTGTCACATAGCACATAAGCAAAAAGGTAAATGAGCAAGTACAATAAAATGACATGCATTATACTTTGAGAAAAGTACAAAGAAGGAAATGCTAAGATGTTATGATTTAGACAGAATACTCAGAGAAGACCTTGTCTGAAGAAGTAGTGTTTAAGTTAAGATACAAAGGGCCTGGAGAATAGAATCTAAGGTGATACCATACAATTGCTTAAAGTACAGTTTGGGTTCAAAACCTGGTTCTATCAATTGTGATACAAATCAGTCTTCTCAGGCTTCTATAGCAAAATATCATAGACTTGGCTTAAACAACAGGCATTTATTTCTCATAGTTCTGGAGGCTTAGAAATCCAAGATTAAGGTACCAGCTGATTGAGGTCCTGAAGAGGTTCCTACTCCTGGCTTGCAGATGGCCACCTCCTCTCTGTGGGCTCACATGACAAAGAAGGAGAGAGAGAGAATCTCTTTTCTTAAACATCTACTGACATAATCATGAGGGTCCCCCTCCCCCTACCATGACCATATCTTAACCTAATTTCCTCCCAAAGGCCCCATTTCCAAATACCATTACATTAGAAATTAGGGCTCCCATGGATGAATTTGTGCGGGAGGTGACACAGTTCAGGCTATAGCATTACCTGTATAAATTTGTTCAAATCATTCCACTTTGTTATGCTTCATTTTCTTCATTTATAAAAGGAACTAAGAGAACTTACCTCATGAAATTTTTGTAGTGTTAAATAAATTCATATGCTTAAAAATCTTTTTAAAAGATCCCAGGCACATAGTAAATGCCATGTGAAGACTTGTTAAGTGAATAAATATAAAGTGCATACCAAACAGATGGAAGAGCAAGGACACAGCTTTTGAGGAGACAAGGGCCCAAGAGTTTACGAACAGGGCAAGGAAGCTGTATGAGGAGGATAATGAATAAGGGTGGGGAGACACCTGAGATGGAGTGGAAGAGGTGGTCAGTTCTAGACCAACTTGGATTGGGTTTTGCTCTCAGTGGAATGGGAAGCCAAAGATTATTTGAGAAAATAAACTAGAAAGAGTATGAGGACAAATGTTGACAAGGATTGAGGGGTTGTAGGGGATTTGGGTTGGGATTTTGAACTTGAAAAGATAATCGACTTCAAAAAATTTTAAACTTTTTTTCTATTTTTATTATAAAATAATTTAAAACATACAAAAGTTTTAGCAAGTCTACATAGTACAATGAAGTCATACATTCACTACCTGGATTTAACAGTTGTTAACATTTTGCCATATTTTGTTCATCTATCTACCTATCTCTATACCTGCATCTACATGTATATTTATATCTGTGTCTATCAATATATACCTCTCCAAACTACTTTAAAATAGGCTGTAGATATTGGGACACTTGGCCCCTGAACATTTTAGCAGGCATCTCTTAAAATGACAGAAATTATTCTGTATAGTTATAATATCATTATTGTATACAAGAAAATTGGCAATAATTCACTAACATAATACCTAATTTGTTCCCAAAAATATAATTTATGCATTTGAGATTGCCAACATTTAAAGATTAGGTAGGATCTCTGAAAAGGGATAGAAAAGAAAGAGTCTCAATAAAAGTTAAGGCAGAAAAGCCTGATTTCAGGAAAGCCCAAAGATAAGTGATTTTAAGAATGCTAACTCTGTAAATACTAATGGCCTTCTCCAGTTAACTCTTTGTCTTAGAAAAGTTGGGTCTAGGGCTATTTGAAAGAAGTTGAACAACAGAATTTGTTGATATCCCCTCAGACTAGTGATTTATGATAAACATGCAGTCTCCAACATTTTTGGCACCAGGGACCAGTTTTGTGGAAGACAGATTTTCCGCAGATCAGGCAGTGGTGGGGGATGGACACCTTTGGGATGATGCAAGCACTCTACACTCACGCTCGCCTGCTGCTGTCCGGCCCTGTTCCTAACAGGCCCTGGCTGGTACTGATCTGCAGCCCCTGGAGGGTGGGACCCCTGGCTCCTATTCCAATTGATTTGGTAAAGAATTAAAGATGAGAGGAGATAAAATTTAATGTTATTTGGAGAAGAATTGTAAATTGAACCTTAGCTATTGACTGGTACTTTATCATTCCATTTGTAGTTTTATAACACTCTTCTTCTGGGAACTGACTCAATTTCACAGAGTCCTATCTAAAGGTTTTACTCCCTTCATGTCTGGTTAAATATGCCGTTAATTTAATGTTATCTGTAATCTCAGTTTTTTTTTCCTTCTCTCACCAAATGGAATAACCATGTAATTTATCTTTCAAATTGGAATACCTTTTAAAGTAAAAGGGGCACCATTAATAGTGACACAGAACTAGAGGTATGAAGTGGATCATTGTAGACAAACCAGTTTTTGTGGTTACCCTACCTGTGGATAAGTCACTTTTCCCCATTCATTTTCTTTTCCCTCTCACTCCCTCCTTTGTAACTGAGGCCTCTTAACATATCAAGAATGGAAGCCCTCCAGGATACCCTTTATGAGAAAGCAACCTCTCCATATAGCATTCAAGAAGTCATAGAATAAAATGCACATAATCACAGCCACTAAAATTTAAGCACTTTTAAGTGGTTTTGAATTACCCCATACTTTTTTCTAATATTCTGATTTCCAAGGTTTTCCTCCTTTATAAATTTCTATTTAGCACCTAATTTATGGAATTTCTTTATAATTATTTTACTTTGCAAGAGTCTCTGCTAAGCCCTTCACTAAAAAATATAAAAATTAATGCATTCTTTAAATATCTGTTACCTTATTTCACATAACTGATGGATTAATCCTTTCAGTGAAAAGAGATTATACCCTTTTAGTAGAAAAAGGAAGTCAACAGAATAGAAGCACAATTGTCAAATGTATTTGAAAATACCTTGCGCCCGGTAGGCTATCAATAAGTACTGAATGAACAAATGAGTGAGCCAAATTATAGTGTTTTAGTTTGTTTTTAAATTGATAGAATAGTAGGCTCAACTTTTCCCTTTTATTGTAAGTGTGAAGGCAAAGTCAAATACAAAACAAATTTAGTGTCTCCTTCACTCTTTCTGCCATGATCATTCTTTTAGTTTGATCAAAATCAGTACCTGGTTAATTATATACTAATGTCCAAAGTAGAAGCTTTTTGGTTTCCTCTAAAAATAGGGTTACAAATGGATCTTGCTATTATGTTCCGTTTTGAAACATGATTTTAGTAGGTCGATATAACCTGAGTTTTTTATTTTGTAGTTTTCAGTTTCCTTTTTTTCTCTCTCTCTCTTCTAAAGATTTTATTTTTTAAAGAACAGTTTTAGGTTAACAAGACAACTGAGAGGAAGGTAGACCTTTCCCATGTCTGACCTGCCGGCACACATGTATAGCCTCCCCCATTTAACAGCATCACTTAACAGAATGGTACATTTTTACCAAGAATGAGCCTACCTGAATGCATTATAATCACTTGGAGTCAATAGTTTGAATTAGGGCTCACTCTTCCTGTTGTACATTGTGTGAGTTTGGACACAAGTAAATTGCCATATATTCATCATTATAGCATCATTCAGAGTATGTTCACTGGCCTAAAAATCTTCTGTACTCTGCCTATCCGTGTTCTCCACCACCTCTGCCACCACCTCTGATCTTTTATTGTCTCCATAGTGTTGTCTTCTGAATGTTTTTTCTTTGATTGTCAGTAGTATGTCTTCTACAAAATAATTTTGAAGGACTTCAGTTCTGAAAGTTGGATATCAGTACTCATTGTCTTCTGTGTTCTTTGTATGGCAGGGGCTGGTAGGCTAAATGCTGCACATCTGGGCTTCCTTCCTTTAAGGTTCTGGGTATGATTTAGATTCTGCCAATAAAATGTACCCACATGAAATTTGGCAGACAGAAGGGAGGCAGAAGCCATCTTCTTGCTCCTGTGGTGGCCAGCAGCAAGTCATTTGGATATGTTTACTGTTGTCAAACGTCACGGGCTGGTGGGTAATTACCATCTTCATGGATGTGGAGGCAGCAGCAGCAGCTAGTTTTCCGAGTCCTGGTTTCTAGCCAGGGTGGTGTGACCTTGGAGCTAGTGGTCCAAATGGTGGCTCCCTGACTTACCTGCTGCTTCTAACAATTTGTAGGCACCAACTTTCTATATTATACGCCTTTCTATTTAAGATACCTGAAGAGGTTTTGGTTTCCTAAACTGAATCTAAGTGATACTACTTTATAATATTCAGTTTTTATGTGTAGTAAGAGGTACCAGAGCAGTTCTTTATTGAACATGTAAGTTGGTTTTTAGTTTATACATTCACAAACTATGCTGTTAGGACCATTTGTTATTGTTAAACATTTCAGTTCATAACAGGAAACTTTTACTCAACCCTCAAAATATGTTTCTGAGTAAAAGAGTACGTACAGTTTAAGTCACACATATATACAAATACATGTATATTAATAGTTTCATGAATTACTCTCTAGAAGTGTTGTAGAAGTAAATGATGGTGGCAATTTTATATGTGAGTTGAGACAATTTTATTTTGATGAAGGAAAAACATAAGGGAGGTAACTGGTGGGCTCCAGGGAAGTGGGTTGTTAAGTGGCATCCTATGTAGAGCCCCTGAAAACATTTAACATCCACAGGAATTGAAAATAGGGTGGTATCTCCTCCTACCTTCTTTAAATCAATCTCTCTCCCTCTCTCTTTCTCTCTCACTCATATTTAGCTCTCTCTCTGAATATATCTAGTTCTCTCTGAATATATGCATTTGTATATATATGTACATATATGTATATATGCTTATATATACATATATATTAATAGGTAGATGTTGGGAACTGCCCTGCCTGGTATCAGAAGCTGTAACCCCTGCCTAGGCTAAGGCTGAGGGAATGACCTTGGAACTGTAAGCCAGCAAGGAGACAAAAGCTTATCTCCCTCGCAGGAGCACCACTTCTGCTCCTTTTTACTTCACCCTGCCTGAACCCCAATGCTTGGTTGGTTAGCCAATGATGGGTAAGATTCCCCAAGGGGGGAACAACCTAAGACAGGCACAATCATGTGGGAGGCCCCCAAGGAAGGACTTTGGGGGCTATGGCAAAAGGGGTTGATGGACCCTCACCCCTCAGCTTTGACAAAGCCTGAGTGCTCATGATCCATGAGAAAATCTCCTTATCTCTTGGTTGCCTTAGTTCCCCTAGCTCCACCTAAGCCTGAAACAATGACAGAGGGTGGTAGAGCCCTGTGCTGGAAAGGGCAGGTTACCCAGGTTATCAGGCCTAAGAAAAAATATGTAAAATCCTGTGAAACCTGCTTTGTTTAGAATGCTCTGGGTTAGAATGCTCTGAATGAGAAGGGTCCAAGGAAGAAGTAAGTTTGTTCCTCAAAGTTTTACAGCTCTTTGATCTTGACTCAAAGTAGGTCCTCAGAGTTCCTTGTTATTTGATCCTTACATCCCTACAATGAGTAATGAGCTTTACCTGAATTCTTGTACAAATGAACCCAATAAAAGGCCTGCTGGGACAGGAGAACGCATGCCCTCCCCCAGAGAGGGTGGCCAAAGTGGTCTCCCCTGCAGAGGGTGGCCCCTCCGTCCCTACTTCTCCACAGAAAATTGCCTGTTTCTGTGTATGTTCATTTCTTTTGTGTCAACGAGCCATCTGCAGCGTTCCGTGGTCACTGCTGGTTGGTGATCGTGCATCAGGTAGATATGTTTTTAAAAATTTTGCCTTTCTTCATCCATGTTGACTACTGTGATGCTTCAAAATATATATCAGATATAAAATTCTTATAACTTTCTCTCTTTTGGGTCCCTGCTTTGCTGACGATCTGAGCAGGCACATCACATTAGGAATCCTTAATGTCTCAAATAGGGTCTAAAACAGGGGTGTCAAACTCACTTTCACTGGGGGCCACATCAGCCTCGCAGTTGCCTTCACAGGGCCGAATGTAATTTCAACTCCTTAACAGTTAAGGAGTAGTTACATTTATACAGTCCTCTAATTGTTTTGGCCCTTTGAAGGCAACCTCGAGGCTGATGTGGTCCCCAGTGAAAATGAGTTTGACACCCCTGCTCTAAAACAACTTGTGTAGCTGCTGTGAGGGAAAATAATGATGTTTTGAAGAGAACTTTTACACTTCACATTTTGCCTGGGTCTAGACTTGGCCGGTTGGGAGTGAGCACAAAAGCAGAGAAGAGGAGGAGTCTTTTCAAGATATCACCAATCAGCTCTATCAAAGCTCTACTTGCATCAGCTGCATCTGGAGCAGGAGTCAGGCTGTGTCCTGTCTTCCTTGTTCATTAATTATACACATTCCTTTCTAATTTCAACTCTAGTGAGCCCTCTATCTCCTTACTGGGCTCTGACAAAGTTCACTCCTAAGCACCTAGCAATATGGTGATACCTATCTTTCAAAACAGGTTTATTGAAGAAAGGAAGAAACAGAGAAGATAAGTGCCACCCTACCATCCTGAAATCCCTCCTCCTCCATTACACATATATGCCTGAGATAAAACATAGCTCATTGTATCCTGAACTAGGCTCAAAGTTGTGTGTCTTCTAATGTGAAATATGCAATTTTCTGAATTTCTGTAGCTCCATTTCTCATTTTATGTAGATGAAGAAACAGATAAACAAATATGTTTAGAAGGCAGCAGATACCAAAATTATGTAGGCATATCTACACTTTCACTGTTTTAAAACAATCAGAAATTGTTTCAGCGTTCTTATCTTTCTAAAGCTTTTTCTCAGCTCTGTGAAGTGACGATTTATTTCCATGATTTTCTACTCCATCACTTTTTTTTCTCTTGGCATTAAATAGCAGAATTTATGCTTTCGAAGTTCTGGAGGCCAGAAGTGTCCAACTGGTTTCCCTGGGCTGAAATCAATGTGTCAGCAGGACTATCCTCTTTCCAGAGGCTCTGGGAGAGAATCTGCTCCTTGTCTCTTCCAGGTTTGATGGCAGCCAGCATTTCTAGGCTTGTGGTAGCCTCAGTCCAATACCTGTCTTCCTGGTCCCATTGCCTTTTTCTCTTCTGTCTGTGTGTGGTAACCACCAGAGTGAAAGAGGGGTGTGGAGAAGTGGAAGAGGGTAAAGGGAGGATAAATGGTGATAAAAGGAAACTTGACTTGGGGTGGTGAACATACAATACAAAATATGGGTGATGTAGTATACAGTCGTACACCTGACACCTACATAATTATATTAACCAATATCACCCCATTAAATTCAATTAAAAATCAAATAAAAGAAAACACAATTATTCAATTGCAAACATGTGCCATCCTTTAAGAGCTAGGAGAAATGACTCTGAGGGGAAGCATTTATAAAGCATACACTCAAAATGTATTAAAAGTGGGTATAAAGTTCTTAAAAATTTGTAGAACTGAAGGAAACTCAAAGGTTATTTCTGCACGTTTTCAAGTATATGGAATGGAACAGAGACTTTGCTAGTACGCTTTAGAAGATATTTGCCAGTTTAACCAGGAAAGTTTCTGAAATGTCCAACAATTTACCATTTAATTCCAAGTTTTCCGAATTAGTGTGTTGTAGTTTGTTTCCCGAGGTTGTTCCCAGAAATAGCAGTTTTGAAGAATGCTAGTAGGTGCTGCAGGAAGAGATGACTGTGGATGAATAAATTTTAGGCTAAACAAAGTTAAATGGTCTTTCTTTTAAAGGAAGCCTCAGGAACTGTAACATACTTCTGTTCTCTGAGTTTCTCCAAAAGGGGCACAAACTTCATAGCTTTTCTCAGGTATTTGACCTTGAAGAACCCCTTTCTTTCACAGGGCAGTTTTGTGAAATTACATTCTACAAGACTTGTTTAAGGACTGGTGTAGACCAGAAGATTGAGATGGACAAAGTGACTTTTAGAATGATTTTTAAACCACCCTTTGCCAAATAATAGAGATGAACTAGTATATTTCTTATCTTCTTTTAACCCTTTTACAGATCAGATGTGGTCACTCATATACATGCTTCACAAGTAGCCATGACAGGCAACCCACCTCTCTGAACCTCACAAAGTTCTAAATTGAATTGCCAGTGACTTGTTGCTGCCTTCATTTCTTAGTAGTGTCAGTAGTAGGGAAGAAATCAATCTCTTACGACCTTGGACATGGTTAGCCACATCAGGAGAGCCTTTCTTCCTGGTCTTGCATTCAGGAAGGTAGAATATAGAGTACATGGGTGTTTTGGGAACGAAGACTTCCCTGATTAACTCTAAATTAAGTGTCTGTCAAGTTTAGGGTGCTGTATAAGTGTCATGTGAAGCGGGTGGAAATGGACAGCAAGTCCTCGTTTTTAATCACCCTCTTCATATGAGCCCTATTGTTCTATAAGGAAACTCTACATTTCCTATTACTAGGATAATTTCCCTAAGTTTCCATAAATCTTAGTCTCTCACTAGTATTCTCTTTATGTTAGTTATTCAATTAATTACAAACTAATTCAATAAATATGTACTATATGCCTAGGAGATATTATTTACTGTGATGGGAAGTCCTAAAAAAAGGAGCAGGCATAGGGGTGAAGAAGAACAAAAACTTCTGTTCTAAACAGATTAAGAATGAGAATCTTTATTAGATATTAAAGTGGAAAGGTTAAGTAAGCAGTTGGACACAGGAATCTAAAGTTGGGGTACAGTTTGGGGCTGGTTATATACATTCGAGAACTCTCAGCATAAACATCATGTTTAAAGCGTGGGGTGGGTGATGTATCATGGTTACCAAAGGGAGGGGGCCGAAGGACTGACGTGTGAGGCCAGACCTGCATTCAGAGATCCGAATGAGAAAGATGGTGCAGCAAAAGAGGCGGAGAGAAGTAGCCAGGTCTTGAGAGGAAGAACTAAGAGTGTGCTGTGTTCTGGAAGCTAAGTAGAGACAATATTTCAGAAAGGGGAGAAACATCATGTCAAATGCTCTGGAGTAAAGTAAGATGAGGTCTCAGAACTCTCAGCTGGCATTGGCAATGTTGGATCCTGAGGAAAGCAGTTTCCATAGAGGAGATATCCTTTGTATGTTGTAGCAGTGGCAGATATCATATAAATTGCTGTTCAAAGGTGGTAGTTATATTGGCTTCAGCCAAAGTTTGCCCCCTTATTTGTATAATTGCCTTTGGATCAAAGGTACGTGTTTTGTTCATATAAACATTTTGTTTTTGTTTGGTGACTGCATGTGGATGGACTAGAGATAAAATGAGTTTGTTTTTGTGGCTAGGGTTTTTTTCTTTAATCTTTTGATTGAATGTTGGTCCATGAATTCAAAGGATGCTTGATAGGTGATGAAATTTGTAAACGTTTTAAATGAAAACATGATATTGAGTTTTTTCAAATTGTTTTCTCATTTTAATGTGGCTTTTTCTTTGGCATGAAAGAACCAATATTTCTTAGTGGCTACTTTCTAGATAGCATTGTGGTAACAAAATAGACTTAATTTTATATACTTTTACATGATTGTTTTATATTGAGATGGATTTATATTATTCTCATTATTCTGGAATTTGGCTTAAAAATCACGATAAGATATGGTAATATAGATACTATCGTGTCCATTCCAAAGTCTCTAGACAGGCCATAATTAAGGAATTAGAGTGAGCTAATTATACATCCTAATATTAAATATCTCCAGGAAAGCAGATTATAAATGTACTAGGAAATTGTAATAGCTTTTCCTGAAACATTCAAGCTTTTTCTAATAAATATTGTAATTTCGTTTTCAGCTGAACTGAGGTCACACTGAGCAGTCAAAAATAGCATCTTATTACCATTTGTGTATTTTATATTTTTCCTAGCTCATATTTTAGTCTGTGTGTCAAAATAGAGAAAATGAGTTATGTTGTTTCTCCCTTTCTCCTTTCTCTCTCTCATTGTTTTCCTTTGAAAATAAAGCAGCCTGACAAGGAGCTAAGCTTTTCAAGGTCAGCACCATAGATGCCTGTTTCTTTATTTGCAAAAGGAGCTAAGAGTTTCCCCTTCACTATGTCATCTGGATGTTAGGTAGTCTGATTAAATTCCTGGGTAGATTAAGTGACTCTGTATCAGTTGTTTCCTTGAACTAGAAGAAAGATGGTTTTTCTATTTGTTATTTGAAATCTATTAAAGACTATTTGCTATATTTGTTATTTGAATTCTATGAGGAAGTTTACAAAAATTCATCTGGCTAACTCCAAGAGGATTTAGCATTAGGAGCAAAGCTTGATCTATAATGTAACCAGCTAAAAACCTCATAGTGATAGTTGCTTTTCTTTTGGCTCCTTGACATTGATCACCGTGGAGCCTTTGAATAAACCTCTGAAGCAGTACCAAAGGTCAAAGATGCTGTGGCCAAGTTGGCCTAATGCATTCTTTAAATTAATTAATTAATTATTTGCGAGCTGTGAGGTTATGCAATGATTTGCAAATAGTAGCACCTGACTGGATAATCAAATAGGACTGATTTCAGACACACACATTTTCTACCTCAGTGATCTCTGGTGTAGGTTGCAGACATGTTTTTAAAGGAGTGGTAGAATTCTGTCACTTCATATCCTGTAGATGGCAATGTTGCACTTGGAAAATAAACAGAAAAATGTCTAAAGAAAGTCTGTGCTTCCCACATGCAGCATTGCTTAATAACCAGTGAACAGGAGCGTTAAAACCAATTCCAGGTATCCTGTTTGGAATATCTATTTGATTTGTGGAGTATATATGGAACAGGTAAATATCTATAAGTGTCAGCATTTACATTCGAAATTGTTTGTGGTTTTAGCGAGTGTTTGGTTTAACTTTTCTCTTTCCTCTAAGTGGTCTCATTTTCCTCTAAATTTAATGTTTTATTTTAGGTCACATGCTTACAGTTCAGTTCATGTTGCTTAAAGATAATGAAAAATTGGTCTTGCTAAAACCTACAGACTTTTCCAATTTCTACCATTCAGTGATCTGCCACAGAACCAGGAAGTCAAAGAACCCGGGGAAGAATACACAGTGGCCTTTTTCTTGTTGTACAAGGGCATTATTGCTTTCCCCAAAGAGTCAGGGACTGAGGGGAGTGCTTCCTCAAGCAGCAAACTTTGCTATTCTTATCCCCTGGATTGGATTTCAAAAGCAGTCAAAAGAGAGCAGATGAGAAAGTTTTAATTAAAAGGTAAACCCTCAATAATTAGGTAGATATGCTAAACCATTTGCTTTTAAATTGAGATGAAAAATTCCAATGTATGAAAAGGTATACTGCAAACTTTCCGCAGAAATATGTAAACTGAGAATATCAACTCTAGAGACATGAAGTCTTGCCATTTAGGCCTAAAAGCATCTTTTTTCCGTGAACTGAGACTGAAGGCAAATGAAGAAGCAGAACCATGGTCTTGTCCTGGACCGCTTTCCTCCTTAACCGTGATATCCCTGACAATGTCATCATTACTCTGAAAAAAATTTCTTGGTGAATTTAATCTAGACAAAAAAAGCCATTATTTGCTCTTTGGTAAGAATGGGAGAATGAAAATGAATCCAGACTGTGCAGAGAATTTTTTTTAGAGGTTCTTTTTAAAAAAAGATTTTATTTTTTTGTCTTTAGAGAGAGGGGAAGGGAGAGAGCAAGAGAGGGAGAGAAACATCAGTGTGTGGTTGCTTCTAGCGCACCTCCACTGGGGACCTGGCTCGCAACCCAAGCATGCGCCCTGATGGAGAATCAAACCAGTGACCCTTTGGTTCACAGGCCGGCACTCAGTCCACTGAGCCACTACCAGCCAGGGCTGGGGAGATTAAACAGTGATGTAAAAAATTTGGTACAGTTCCAGATTAAATAATAATGATCCTACTTAGAAATAGAACATATGCTAGTCTTACTTTTCTACTAAAATATGCATTTGGTTACTGAATATTAATTTTAGCTGTTAGAAACTTCTGGTCATATTCTTTATTGTGTATATGTGTACTGGCTTCCTACTCTAATAAATTCTTTGGTATTATGAGAGAAGGAGTCGGGCAGAGCACAGGTGTCAAGGGTGGAGAGCCCTGAGGTGACGTCTGGCTGTACTCGCCTCAGACTGGTAACCTGGTGAAAGTTACTTGATTGCGACGAACTCCAGTTTCACTTGTTAAAACAGTAAAGATATTTGTACCCATCTTTTAGAGATTTTGGCTCCTTAAGTATTCAACAAATTATGACTTTTAGAGCTTTTTATTTCCCTCTGAGAAATTAGCTTTTTCTCATCATTTTCTCCTTTTGGCAAAAGAAAAATTACATAGTGACTATTCAATAAATATTTGTTAAACTGAATAGCTGAAAGTGAATTAATTAATTATGGAAGGAAGTTTGTTCAGTGACATTCATATCAGAAAATTTTCTTCAACTTCTCTCTCTAGATTCAAGTGCAAGTCAAAAAGTAACCCCATGTCTCAAAGGTCTATGATTAAATCATACAAAAAAGAGGAAGCGAAGAAAAAAAAGCCAATATATTTAAAAATTTATTTTGACATGTCAAGCAAAATCATAGAATTTTTCCTATTGAGAATTTCTAGTGAAGTTCACCATGGACTTTGAACTCTTCATTTTATGAGTGGGAGTGCATTCTAGCTTTTGCATATGACCAAGAAAGTAAACAAGACCAAAAGAAAGGTTAATAATCTATTTGTTTACTTATTGTATGCATGTATTGTATTTTATGTGTATGTATGTAATGTTTTCACTTTAAAGCAAAGAGACTATCGGGGTTCTGTTTTATGTAGTAAGTTTACAAAGCTTTATAGAATACAGAGAAACCATTGCTGAAGTATCCCAAAGCTAAATGTGTAATAAGATTTCACATGATGCAAATCTTTGTAAATTAGTTTTTTACTATGAAGTGAATGCTTCAGCTAATGATCGCAAATAAACCTAATTCTATAAAACTTGTGGCCCAGCTGAGAGGCCTGTGATTAAAAATTGGATTTCAGATATAAACTCCTCTTCTTTTCCTTGGTTCAATGTACTTTGTGAAACGGTCTGCCAATAAATAATGCATTTGGATGACTTGCTGTTAAGGCAAAAACAGAAGGCAGGCCTGTTAACTTTTAAAATAAAACATTGTCTCATGTACATGCCTAATATTTAGAATACATTAATTTCTATCAATAAAGAACATCGAGTGTTTCTAGCATTGAGAAAATGCTTACCGGATATCTGATATTATGTTAAATAACTTGTATGATTGATCTTCCCATGGTTGTCTTGCTGTTATCATTACTTACCTCATTTTAAAGAGGAATAGACTGCTGGAGAGATTAAACTGCCCACTCTTTCCAGCCAGGAAGTGACACGCTTGGGCTGTAAATCCAGGCAGACCATGGTGTAGTCTAGAGACTGGACTCCTCAACACTCGTCCTCTGTAGCTACCTATCTAGCAAACACCTTTCTGTGGAACTCTTGTCAAAACTCTTGCTGAGAGAGACTCTTCACCAGAAGTATCATGCAGCTATGTTTCTTAGGTTTCTGGGATATGTTTGTTTCTCTGATTATGTTTCTCCTATCTCTCTGGTTGTATATTCCCTAGTCTGAGGCATACTGTGTGTCTCCAGAGGTTATATTATGACAGAAAATATATGGCATGCCTCCAGAATGAATCATTTTACTTTAATTTAATAATCATTTTACTTTTAATATAAAACACTATTGCTATTGCATATTTGTAATGTGAAATTATTTCCAATGCAAGTAGTTGAAAAATGCTTGTAATTAGAAAGTTTCTCATTTGATCTTCTATTTTAATATAGCTTGAAGACCAAAAAGTAACATAGCTTGATTATATCCCTCTGGTTTTCTTTTGAAGTTTCATTATTGAACTCAATTTAAATGTTGTATCTTCACCTCTTCTAGATAGATGGTCTGATGTAATAGGAAATGCTTCTGTGCCATTAAGGGAAAAACAACTGCTCTTAAGGTCTTCATTCATTATCTTGAATGAATAAAGTTTAAAGCCACTTAAAAAAAATGTCCTTGTGACAGATTCCTCCAATTTTCCCACTGAGTTCATTTTCTGCATGGCAATGAGAGATAGGCAATTCACTGTAATGGTTTTTGACTTGGATTGCTAGGATCCTAGAGCTAAGGTTTGAAATCACTTGCTAGGGTGTTTCCCAGCCAAGACTTCATAAAAATTCCCTCTTTAATTTTCCTCCTACCATTAAAATTTTTTTTATAATGAGTCAGTAGTCTTGGATTTATTCAAATGCTTTTATTCCATGTTGCCACAAATCCTTTATGAAAATAAAAAGGGTACAAAAGGGGTTAGCAAGAAATATACATAGAAAGAAGCATTGTAAGATGTACATTTGTTTTTCCATACACATACATAGAATTTTCTTCAATAGAGTATAGAATGTACTAAAATTTCAGTTTGCTTGATGCCTTCTTTTTTGCTACATTTTATTTTTTGTGCATGGATATTATGGCTATGAAATAAACTTCCACAAACCAGACTTTAAACTAAGACAAATATTTTTAGAGTCTATTAAGATTTTGAAAGATGTTTGTTAAGGATATTGAATAGTTGAACAGAATCAACATGAACTAGACCTGTTAATCCTAAAAATCTTCTAGAATTATGATAAAAGGAAGAGAGGTTGAGTATTGTATTCTTTACTGACTGTGAAGACCATACCTCATTCTGTTAAATGTTTCCTCTTATAAGAAAGTATCCACAACTCAAGGGGGTAACCTTGTTTTCTTCATCATTTCCTTAATGTTTGCATTTTTCACTCAAGTTATGGAAAATGTGATATTCCTACAATGTTATGAAGATTCTTGTTTTCACAACTATAGGAGAGATAAAGGCCAAAACTTTTGACTTTCCATTCTGAGTGGAATGGAAAGGCAAAACTTACATCCTGAATTCCTCATGATTCAGTTATTATTTTCCAATTATTATTTACATATATATTTATTTAATGTATAATTAAATCCTATTTTCCAAAGTTTTAAACATAGTGATTTTCTACTTGTTACTTAAATCATACAGATGTACATTGTGTAGAAAAAGTTACAAATATTTAAAACAAGATAATTTCAAAATGTGCAACAGAAACCGATTCTAAAAGTATCATGACACTAGGGATGTTTGAAGTAAGTTAGAATTTATTTGTGTCATCAGTGCTTCATGAAACTGACTCATTTCATGAGTAGAAATATCTAATCCAGAAAGTCAATAAAGAGTGCTGAGAGCGTTTGTGAAATGCCATTGACTTCTACAATTTCAAGAAATCCATCTCCCTAAACATGAATTGTGCTATGTCTGTGTGTCTCCCAATAAACATCTCCTCATCAAATAATTTTGTTGTTAGTAAATAGAAGGGAACATGAAAATCCCTTCTGTTTATTCTTCCTCCTAGAACAAAAACTCTGGCCTTGCTACCACTAAAGAAAGTTAATATACATGAAAAAAAATGTAATACAACTCTTTTGGAGAGAACTGTAGCTTTATTTTACATTTTGGAAACTATAGCAAAGGTAATTTGACATCTTCACTTTTAAAAAAATCCCATTATATTAATAATTGCAGGGACACATGAATGAAGTAATCTTTTTCAATCAAATTGTTGTGCTTTTATGGAATGTCTATTTTGTCTTTAATGACTTGGAACCATTTTTCTCTTCCTGGAGAGGACATTATGCTTTTGTTAGGTTGTGATTTTTCCCCTCAGTTGTTTCCTCCTCCCCTAAGTGCCAGAAATGTCCTAAAAAGAGAAAACAGAGCACAGGATTTCTTTTTCTCAGAATATATTGTCTAGAGCATCCTTGTCATATGGTTTCGGTTGTTATCTTTACTGAGGACACTATTCTTTTATCTTTATTATGTGTTTATTTCTTTTAGAACACTTGAAAATTGGGAATATTATTTTCTTTATTATATGGGGAGATGATATAAAGTTACAAAATAAAATATTTAGAATTGTCTCCTATTATCTTACAGCAGAACACATAGGTGAAACTTCATTATAAAGAGAGATTTTGGACTTGACTGTCTTGGCATTTTCCGCCCCTGGGAGAATGTAGTAAAGGGAATACAAGGATCAGACGGATGGTATTGAATATTCTACTACTATGTCTAGCAAATCCCCTCACTAATTCATTTTAGAGCTAATTTCTACTTTTCCTTCAGGGATCAGCTTGGATTTTACTCACACTAGGAGTTTTCTCAGAATGACTCCTCCCCCCATCTCTGTCACACCTGTTCCTCTCCATAGCTATGGTTAAATTACTTGCTCGTACTTGTGACTAGTCTTTAGTGACTTGAGTGTAGGGATCATGACTTACTTGATTTTATATCTCTAATATCCAGTACAGTTTCCAGCAATAGCAAAGTTGAATGAATGAATGAAAAATTTTGGCCTCAAATATGTGATTTGAAGGAAATCCATTTATAGTGTTTTAGAATCTTTGATTCTATTTTTGTATCCCTAGAAATTCATACAAAATATCATGTTACACAGAGTAATATATGTATAGAGTTGCACTAAAAGTCAACCTATTTGATAAGCCCTTAATTGATTATGAATGCATCTCTTAGTCTATTTTATATCTTGTAGTGCTATTTGAATGGTAGTTTTATATAAATATATATTTGTATATACTTATATATTATATAAAGTGAAATATATACATGTACATATACATATGTGTGTATATATACATATATATTTGACTTTACTGTTTCCATTGAAGTTTTCAGCAACAGCTTAACAATTGATTGAAGTAAAATGAAAAAGACAGAAAATGACAAATATTGTTGAGGATGTGGAATAGATGAAACACTCAGGCACTATTGATAGAAGTGTAAATTCTGTATTTTAGAAACCTGTTTACTAGTATGTCTAAAGCTGAATATATGCATGACCTATGTATGACCTAGCAATGCCACTGTTAGGTGTATGACATATTGAAATTAACACATGTATTCATCAAAATATATAGATAAGAATGTTTGTAGCAGCCCTATTTGTAATAGCTCTAAATTGGAAACAAGCCAAGCATCCTTAGTAGGATAGATGATTGTTTACATAAATTAGTGCATTGCCTATACAGCAATTAAAATAAATGAAGTGTAACTACATGGAACAACATGAATAAATCCCCCACACAACAATAATAATATTGAATGAAAGTATCTGGAATACAAAGAGTACATATTGTATTATTACATGTAAACAAATTTCAAACACTGAAAAAACAATCTATGTTGGTAGAAGCCAGGAGAACTTAGGGGTTGGGGGAAGATAATAATAGGAGGGATGGGAAAGAGACATTTAGGGGGTTGGCATTGTTCTATTTCATAATCTGGGTGGTGGCTATCAAGGTGTGTTAAAAAATATTTCAAATTATCTAATTATGATGTGCAATTTTCTGTATTTTTATTATACCTCACTAAAAGTTTAAAAATGAAATAAAGTCAAAATTAAAAGTCAAAATTATGATTTAGCAATTGGTAGATACTTCCCAATGGATACTTTCTGTTTTAAACACAAATTTTATGATTCCATCATTCTTTTATTAAAAGTGTAAAATTTGGCTATGATAATGTAGCTAAAATTTCCTGAACCCTTAGGCTTTTGGTCTTGCCATTCTATTTACTGAAAAATATGAACATGCAGACCCCTTGGATAGTGGTACTAAACTCAAGGCACCAGGTTCAAACTGGAGTCATTTATGCTAAGCTTCATGTCACCAAATGGAGACCTTACCTAATTATAGTTTTGGTTCTCCCAGAAGTGGAATTTTAAACCAGCTGATCAGGAATTGCCTAGTAAGCACTAGTGAGGTAATTTGCCTGTAGACCCTGCCATCCCCTAAAGGAAAGGGACCTGGCAATAATCACCCACTTTTTCTGTCCAGTATAACTTCCTTGTTCTCATTCCCCTGTCCCTACAAAAGTCTTTCATTTCATGCAGGTCCTCAGAGCTCCCATCTGCTCAACTGGACGCTGCTTGATTCCTGAGTCATTGAAGGAAGCCAGTGAGATCTTTATAATTTACTCAGTTAAATTTGGTTTTTAATAGTAGTGCTAAAGTTCTCCCTTTTTGCCACCAAAAAATAATAAATAAAAAGGGTAGACATGTATCTTACTAGACTCTCAAGTAATTTAAGATCTTTTAGACTTACCATTTCTTCAGAAAGTCTTCAAGCTATTATACAAGTGACCTACTGTTCAGGCCACATTGTTAATATGGCTCCATAAGTGATAACACTTTAACATGAAAAACCACTGAACTTTATGTATGTCGTAAATTGATTTGCATTTTTTGGAAAATATTCATATTACTTACAGGGTTTCTTTTTAAAAAATTAGAATATATTTTGAGTTGAATAGAGCAAATACATGTTATTTTCCCTCAAAGTCAAATTTCTGTGTTCATATTTTATGGAAAGGTAGCAACTAAGAAAACAAAAGACTGATTACCTGTAGAGAAAGTGATAACACTGGTATTTACAAGTACAAGAAGAGAAAAAGGTCATAAATCAGTTACTTCTTTGTTTTCCAGGGTCCAAGGAAAGAAGTGTTTTCATTAGCCTATTTGTCAGGAAGGCATGAAATGAGGCATGCGATACCAACAACATGGAACACCTAGGAGCACTTGGGGATATGAAGTTTTGACAGGACTTAGTTGGCCTCAGTGTGAAGGTTTGAACACCAACTTCAACAACAACAACAAAGAAAAAGTTAGGGAAAATTATGAGTGTGGTAATGTGAAAAATGATGATACAATCTTCGTAATTTAGTTTGGTCTTTGAGATGTGCCATATTGTACAATTTAGTTTTGAAAGGTCATTTAAGCAGAGTTAATTGCCTCTGTTTAATTGGATAGTCAGCAAGGTTTGCTCAAATGCTTTGTGCACTTTGGACCTCAGACATAAAACAAAGAATTTAGTCCTTCTTTAGAACTGTCCTGATAAGCGAGAATCATAAATGCCTCCAACTGTTACAACACCAGATTGTTAAGAATAAAAATCTAACAACATGACCAGATAAAAATTGTCAAGGGAGATGAGTTAGAAATAAGTGGCATGTGGCATTATAGTAGTTTGTGAAGACAGAAAAGGAAAAACATTACAATTATGGATTCAAACTTCTACACAAATATTATGTTAGATATAAAGGGTTTGGCAGAAGTAATGTCTGCTTGAGTGTAGGGTAGTAACATGGGTGTAATAATTTATAGTTTTAATTTGAACATTTCACATAAAATGTCATATGGTGTGCTTGAGTGTGATATTGTTATGTTACAGAATTACATGCTTCTGATTTTGTAATAAAAATGAGGCATTATTTGTTCTGGACCCTGTGCATTATATTATGTTTATACATCCTAAAGAAATTCTCTGTTCAGTTTAACTTAAAATGTTGGAACTGTTGTTGATGACTACCGTTTCAATTCTATAACCCTTGCCTGGAAGGTATGTGCTCAGCTCTGTCATTGTTAGCAACACAACAATTGATAGATTTGCCTACATTAGGGACAATTGGAGTGCCTAAAATACGGGGTTGGGCACAAATAATGCCCCTTTTTATTACAAAATCTTTTATTACAAAAATCATAAGCAGTAATTCTGAAACATAACAATATCACACTTAAGCACACCATGTTACATTTTAGGTGACATGTTCAAATTAAAACTATAAATTATTACACCCATATTATTACCCTACCAACCACACTCAAGCATGTATTACTTCTTCTGGACCCTGTACATTAAATGCATTAAATATAGTCACAAAAATCCTGGGTGATGGCAACATAGAAATTTCTATTTATTTATTTATTTATTTTTAAGATTTTATTTATTTATTTTCAGAAAGGGAAGGAAGGGAGAAAGAGTGAGAAACATCAATGTGCGGTTGCTGGGGGCTGTGGCCAGCAACCCAGGCATGTGCCCTGACTGGGAATTGAATCTGCGATGCTTTGGTTCGCAGCCCGCGCTCAATCCACTGAGCTACGCCAGCCAGGGTTTTTTTTCTTTCTTTCTTTTTTTTTTTTTAAAGAAATTTCTAAAATTAGTTTTAGGAAAATGTGTGCTGAATAGAGACCACTTTCTATTATGTGTGATGATGAGGATTTGGTAAAATGTAAAAGTAAATTAATGTTTTAGCCTCTTTACTAACACATTTTTACTATAGGCACTAACAAGTAACAGATGAGTTCAACTGATCTCCTTCGTCTTTTGACTCTCTAATGAGCAATTAACCTGAAGCAGAACAATCAGAAGGTCTAAAAATTCCACACATCAGGTATCTGTTTTTGAATAATTGAGAGTTCGGGGTACCTGGCTCTGTTGTTAGTCAAGAATTTCCCAAGCATCTTTCTTAGAATGGCCCTAAAAAAGAAGGACACCCAATAATAGCATAATTTTCAGTAGTGGTTCCATAAGCCCGGTCTATGATTCACCAGCATCTTTTGAATACTGTTTCAAATAAAAGTGTGTGGAAAGCATGCAGTCATATATGCTGTGTTTTTTGAGAGGACCTGGTGAAATTCTTTTGTTCTAAGCCAGCTTTCCTATTCAAGTGTTATAGTTCTAATGGTCCATCACTATTAATGGGTTCTTTCTTTGGGTATTAATCATCTTTAGAATTTTCTTCCTTCCTCTCAATACTTCTCTCCTTTCCTCCTTTCTATTTTTCCTTTACTCCATTCTTTTCTCTTCACATATCCTCTGAATGCCTGTTACGTATTATACACTGCTGTCAATGGAGATACGATGGTAAATGAAGAAAAAAATTGACATGATACTATTATCTTCAGAGACAGACGTAGAATATGCATGGATAAACAGCTGTGGTACATTTATGCAATGAAATACTACAAAGGGTGAGAAAGAAATCTCACATTTTGCCACAGCATGGATGGACCTGAAGAGGATTATGCTAAGTGAAATAAGCCAGTTAGAGATAGACAAATACCATATAATTTCGTCCATATGTGGAATCTGATGAACAAAATAAACTAACAAACAAAATCAAACAAAATTAAAAGTCTCATGGAGAACAGACTGATAGCTGTCAGAGGGGAGGGGGTTGTGGGCCTGGGTGAAAAAGGTAAAAGGATTAAGAAGAAAGAAAGAAAGAGAGAGAGAGAGAGAGAGAGAGAAAGAGAAAGAAGGAAAGAAAGAGAGAGAGGAAGGCAAACCCAGACACAGACAACAGCCTGTGATTACCAGAGGAAAGTGGGGTGGGGGAGGTAGAAGAGGGTAAAGGGAGGAAAATGGTGATGGAAAGAGACTTGACTTGTGAAGGTGAACCTATAATAAGCATATAGAAATGATGTATTATAGAATTGTACATCTGAAACCTATATAATTTTATTAATCAATGTTACCCCAATAAGTTCGATTAAAAAATCAGAAAAAACAAAAGTATTAAATACGACGAAAATGTACAGTTCCAAATAAGCATGTCTAGTTCAGAGACATATGGGCTATTTGAGGGAGCATACATGAAGGGCAGGTGAGGAGTGGGGCTGAAGATCCTCCCTGGCAGAGAAGGTGGTGAGAACAAGAGCAGAGGCTTGAGAAGAGCAGAGTGTTTCAGGAAAATAGCAAAGATCCCAAGGTTGTTGAGTGTGAAGTTCAGATAAGGGAGTGGCAAGGAATACGGTGGGAAAGAGACGTAAGAGGCTTATAGTTCGTACTAATAAAATTAGGGTTTTTCTTATAGATTTCAGGAACTGATGGAAGGATTTTAAGTGGGGCAGTAGGCAGGGGCATGGGAGTATAATCACTTTTGCATTTCAGAGTGGTACTCTGGCCATATTGTGGAGAACACAACCAAGAAGATGGTGGCTAGATGATAGTTAAGAACCTGATACTGTAGGGAAGGTTTTGACATAAGGCCACAGAAGTAGGATAGAGGATGAATGAAAACACAAGGATGAAAAAGGATCAAAGGATAATATCCATGTTTCTGTACAGACTCTGATGTTACCAAGTTAAAATAAGAGGAGGGCATTCAGAAGATAATATGAACTGAGGTGTGCTTTTACTGATTTCAAGTTGCATTTAGTATAAAGTGATGGAATATTTTAGCAGAGAAGTAGTTTTATAAGACTGTACTTTTAGGGAGATATTTGTGTGAAAAATATACATTTGACAGTAGGGAGCATTTACATTTCAGTTGAAGCTATGTGAGTGGGTGGAATTTCCCAGGAATTGGATGATCATGGTAACAAGAGACATGAGTCCAGGAATCTTCTAAACAGTATTTAAAATGAACGCAGAAGAGTGTAGGTCAAAAGAGTCAGAAAAAGGACACTTGGTTACTTTTGAGAAGTCACATGAATTGGACATCAAAGAGAATGGAGAGTTTCAAAGATAGTGCTAAGTGCAATCAAGTATTGCAGAAAGCCCTAGTACTTGTGTTACAAGGGGTATTTGGTTGGGACCAAGGATCCTGAAAACTTGGATTCTGCTCTGTTGCAACAACCCCCAGAAATTCTGGAAGAATAAATATGAAAGGCCAGGACAAGGCATACTTATCCCAACAGAAATATTGTATTTCCAGATGGACCATTAACTTCAAACTGCAAATGCACAACTCTAATTTAGGAGTTTGTCTGCACTTAGAAGGGCCTTAAAGATTCTTTTCCTTAGAATAAGTAGGCCAAAGGCAGGATTTAAAAAAAAATGGAGGCTCATAAATGATCTCATTCTTCTGTTTCATCATTCAGTTAACAAAGAAATGCTCATCCAAGGAAAACCAGGTCAGATAAATGAAGGGAAAATTAGAGTTGTATCGAAGGCCTTAGAACTTCCTAAGGCTCAATTCAAATCTTTTGGGTGAAGACTTTGTAAACTAGAGGCAAGTTCAGATAACCTTAATTTTTTTTGTAATGGGAGAATTAAAATGAAATTTAATGCTGAGAGAAAAAGAGCAGCATTCACTATAGCTTACCATGACATAAACTCTTTGGTCCGAATATATGTCTAAAACTGAGACTCATAGGCCATGAGTAGAGATTAGTGTCTTCCCAGTAAGAAAATCTCTGAAATATAGTCATTGAGGTTTATAATTATTGGCGTACTCTATCTTTTTTTAAAAAAATAAACTTTTTACTGTAAGGTCAATTTTAGAATTGCAGAATTATTGTGAAAACAATACTGGAAATTTATTAACTAAAGTCTATACTTGAGTTTCTCAGTTTTTCCCAAATTTCTTTATCTGTTCCTGGTTCCCACCCCAACCCCTTCAGGATACCACCTTACATTCAGTTGTCATGAATCCTTATTTCCTTTCAGCTATGACAACTACTTAGAATTTCCTTTTGTTTTGTTGACCTTGGGTGTTTTGAGGAGTATTGGTAAGGTTTTTGTAGAATGTCCCACAATTGGGATTTGTCTGGGATTTATCTCATAGTTAGTTAGACTGGGGCAATATGAGCAAATTGCAGATGTAAAATGCCATTCCCCTCACATCACATCAATATAACTAATCACTGTTGATGTCAACCTTGATTACCTGGCTTACAGTAAGGTTTTTCAGGTTTCTCTACCATAAAGTTTCTCCTTTTTTTCCTCCCTTTTCATACTATACTCTTTGGAACAAAGTCACTATGTGCAGCCCACATGTGAAGGGTGAGGAGTTGTGGTCGATTTTGTTAAGGGTAGTGTATTTACACAGTTGACGCCCTCTGTATCCAAGGGTCCCAGATCCATGGAACTGATCCACAGTTGGTTGAATCTGCACTTGTGGGACCTGTGGATATGGGGAGTGGCTAACTAAGGGACTTGAACACCTGTGGATACATTTGGTATCTGCAGGGATTCTTGAAACCAATCACTCTGGATGCCAAGGGATGACTCTATACATTATTTGAAATTCTTCTGCATGGATATGTACTTAATTTAATATAATTGATTTGCATTAGTATGCATTCATGGATATAATTTTATATTTTGGGTTATAATTCAGTACCACTGTATTTATTTTATTGCTCTAATTGTTCCAGGTTTGGTCATTAAGAGCTCCTTCTATTGGTTCCAGTATCACTTTGACATACCCTATCATTGTGTTTTATTTTTCTGAGCACTTTCTTACTTTCTGGTACTGCAAGATGCTTTAGGCTTACCTTGTATACTTTTTGCCCTAATCTTGGAACCAGCCATTTCTCTAAGCAGCTCTGGTTCCTTTTATTGAAGAATTGTATCGTAGTCAAGATTTAGGTGTTAGTTTTAGTCTTTGCTATTGAGTGTCATGGTTTCTTGGCCCTTTCAGCTAACAGAACAAGGAGAACTATGCATGTATACTAATGTATGTCTATCTATAATAGTTTCTTTATGTAAGCTTCTTTATAGTAAACTGATCATTCGTTCATAATAATGTCTCTAATTCATTACTATATGGATCATTCCAGCCTTCTTCCCTTGCTTATCCCTAATCTCCCAGTCCATCATCCTCCAACCATTTATATAATTGTTCAGTCCTAGTTTACTTGTACTACAGAACAGGTCTAACCAAAGTTCCTTTTGCCTTTATTCTTTCTGAAAGTAGGTCAGCACTTATTTCTATACCCCCTTCAGGGAGACTGATTTCATCTTGTGATCCCTGACCACCTGAATGACTTTCTAAGAATTTGCATATATTGTGCTGTAAAGTCCTCTGTGTTTTGACAAATGCCTAAAGTCTTGCATTAAACATTATAGTATCATACAGAAAATTTCACAGCCCTAAAAGAATTCTGTGCATCATCTGTTCACTCTCCCCCAACCCCATGCAATAGACACCTGGCACATACTGATCTGTTTACTGTTTCCATAGTTTTGCTTTTTGAAGAATATACTAAAATTTGAACCATATAGTATGTATTTTATACTAACTTCTTTCACTTAGTTATATGAGCTAAGGATTTATCTAAGCCTCTTTATGAATTTATAGCTTATTTCTTTCTATTTTTATTACAGAATAGTAGTGCAATTCATGGATATACTACAATTTATCAGTTTACTTGTTAAGAACATTGTGGTTTCTTCCATTTTTTGTTAATTATGAATAAAGCTGCTGTTTTTTTTTTAGATTTTATTTATTTATTTTTAGAGAGGGAAAGGAGGGAGAAAGAGAGAGAGAGAGAAACATCAATGTGCGGTTGCTGGAGACCTTGGCCTGCAACCTAGGCATGTGCTCTGGCTGGGAATTGAACCTGCGATGCCTGGTTTGCAGCCCAAGTTCAATCCATTGAGCTACACCAGCCAGGGCTTAAAGCTGCTATTATCACTCACATGCAGGTTTTTGTATAGATGGAAGATTTCAAACTAACTGGATAAATGTTGAAGAGAGCAATTGCTGGATCACATGGTAAGATTATATGTAGTCATTTAAGAAATTACAAAACTGTCTTCCAAGGCACTTGCAAAATTTTACATTGCTAGAAGCCATGAACGAGAGTTGCTACCACTCCACAACCTCACCAGCAAAGGACATTATCAGTTGTTTAGATTTTAATCATTCTAATAGATATACAGTAATATCTCACTTACGTTTTAATTCACCATTCCTTAACAAAAAATTATCTTTTCTTAAGCTTATTTGCTGTCTGTATATCTTATTTGGTGAGGTTTTGTTTGGATCTTATGCCCATGTTTAATTGGGTTGTTTGTTTACTTATTGTTAAGAGTTCTTTGTTTTGAATACAAGTCATATCAAATGTGAGTTTTGCAAATAATTTCTCCAAGTCAATGGCTTCTATCTTCATTTTCTTGACAGTGCCTTTCACAGACAAGTGAACATTTTAATAAACTCTAACTTATGATTTTTTCCTTTCATGGATCATGCTAATGGTGTTTTATTTAATTTCTCATCACCAAAATCCAAGATCATATCGAGTTTTTGCTATGTTTTCTTCAAAAAACTTTATAGATTTGAATTTTACATTTAAGTTTATGGTCCATTTTGAGTTAATTTTTGTGAGAGGTATAATGTCTGTGCCTGGATTTATTTCTTGGCATGCGAATATTCAGTTGTTCCAGCACCATTTTTTAAAAAGGCTATCCTTTCCCCATTAAATTGTCTTTACTCCTTTGTAAAGAATCAGTTGACTATATTTGTGTGGGCCTATTTCTGTGCTCTCTATTCTGCCCCGTTAAACTATCTGCCTATTCCTTTGCCAATACCATACTGTCTTGATTATTGTAACCTATGTAAGCCTTGAAACTTGATGGTGTGAGTACTCTGAGTTTATTCTTTTTTTCTCAGTAATGTTTTGGCTATTCTAGGTCTTTTGCTTTTCCATATAAACTTCAGGATCACTTTTGTTGGTTCCCACAAAATAGCTTGCTGGAGTTTTGGTTGAGATTACATTGAACATACAGATCCAGTTGAGATAGATTGATGTCTTTATAATATTGGATCTAATCCCTAAACAGGGAATATTTTTTCAAAGGATAAAAAGGGATTAAATATATGGTGACAGAAGATTTGACTTTGGCTGGTGGGCACACAATGAAATATATAGATGAGTATCATAGAATTGTACACTTGAAACCTAGTTAAATTTATTAAACAAAGTCATCTCAATAAATTTAATTAGAAAAAAGGGGAAATTCTGGATTTTCTGTGGGGATCCAGTATAATCAGTAAGACCCTTTAGTTCGTGTGTCATTTAAAAATATGCTGTTTAATTTCCATGTATTTTGGAATATCTAGCTATCTATGTGCTATTGATTTCTACTTTAATTCCACTGTGGTCTGAGAGCAGACATTGTATGATTTATTTTCTTTTAAATTTGTTAAGGTGTGCTTTATGGCCCAGAATGTAGTTTGTCTTGGTCAATGCTTTATGTGTGCTTGAGAAAAATGTGCATTCTGCTGTTGGATAAGTAGTCTATAGATGTCCATTATATCCAATTGATTGATGGTGTTGTTGAGTTTAACTATGTCCTACTGATTTACTGCAGGCTGGATCTACTTCTGATAGAGGGGTGTTGAACTCTCCGACTATGATAGTGAGTTTGTTTATTTCTCCTTGCAGTTCTATCAATTTTTGTCTCATGTAGTTTGAGTCTCTGTTGTTAGGCATATACCAGATAAGGGCTGTAATGTCTTCTTGTAGAATTAACCATTTTACCATTGTGTAATGCCCTTCTTTAACCTCAATAACTTCCCTTTCTTACAAGTTTGCTCTGTCTGAAACTAATACAGCAACTTCAGCTTTTCATTAATTAATTAATGTCAGTATGGTATATTTTTCACACCCATTTATTTTTAATCTATACGTGTCTTAATATTTAAGTGAGTTTCTTGTAGACAATATATAGTTAAGTCATTCTTTGATACACTCCAACAATTTCTGTCTTTTAATTGGTACAACTAGAAACCTCTGCCCTTGAAGTTTGAACTAAAGTATACTGGAGAGAACAAAAAAAATGGTCAAATCAAAATTTTAGTATACATGTGCCAGGAATTCAAGGGTTAAAACCCAGGGATTCTGTAAATTTGTGGGGAATATATATACAAGGTCTGTCAGGGAAAAGTCCAGTCATGGCTAATATAATGAGAATGGTTTATGTGACAATGATGTAACCTAGCAGCTAAGGAGAGTGGACTGGAATGCACATGTGTGAACAATGATGACTTTGCTGTACTAGTCTGTGGGGGCAGTAGATGCTGTTGAGTGAGCTTACATACTCTGTGGCTGTCACATTTGAAGTGACTGAGGGAGTAGAGCAATGGATCTGCATCAAATTTTGCGTTGAGCTTGACCATTCCTCTGCAGAAACTATTTGGATGATTCAGAAGGCCACAGCTATGGGCATCTGGTGATTGGCAGCTTCATCACAACGATGTGCCAGCTCATGCATCTTGTCTTATGCAGAGGTTTTAGGTGAAACATCAAATCATCCAGGTGACTCAGCCCCATATATATATGTTATATATATGCACACCTATACACACACACATATATACACATACATATATAAAATATATATACATAAAAATATATATCTCAAACTGAAATTTATATTTCTCTCAATTATAAACGTGAGGAACAAACCACACTAAAACTGGCAGTAACTGTGGCATTACCAAAAGAATTCACACATATTTTCATATCATATTTATAGTTTTTGGTAATAATTACATATTATTTATGCTCAACACTTTGAAAAATACACTAGTTAGTAGACTTACCATTTGATCTTATTCTTGTATCAATGAGGAAACATATGTAAACACGACAGTTTTTTCTGGACTTTTTTTGCTAACTATATTTAGATATAATTGGTTTCTTTTTAATGTGTAAAACAAAAAGTAATCTGAGGAAGTATGATAGGCAGAATAATGGAATCAAAAGGCCCTAATTCATCATACTTGTGAACTTGTTATCTTAATAGCAAAGGGTCTTTGGAAATATGATTAAGGTTAAAGACCTTGAGAAAGGGAAACTATCCTAGATTATCCAGATCAGCCCAATAAAATCATAAAGGTCCTTAGAAGTGGACGGGAAAGGAAGATTATTGGGTCAGAGAGATATGACATGAGAAGTACTAGACCTACTCTTGCTGACCTTCAAAATGGAGGAAGGCAATCATGAATCAAATAATGTAGTAGGGAAAGACCCGCAGTTACAGACAGCAAGAAAATGGGGATCTCAGTTTTACAACTGCATGGAACTAAAGTCTGCCAACAATCCAAATAAGTAGAAAACAGATGATCCTGTAGCACCTCTAGAAATGAATGCAGCCTGACCATGTTTGATTTGTGCCTAGTGAGAAGTATACTGGACTTATGACCTACAAAACTGTAATAAAATATGTTTTTTTAAAAAGCCACTTAGTGTGTGATAATTTGTTATGGAAGCACTAGGAGACTTGTACAGAAGAGATCCTCATGCTTCATCAGAATGTCAGTGGTGTTCATGATTCAAAAAAGGTTAAGGATTGTACTATTGTTTTCTTTTTTAAGATAAAAAATATATTTATTTATGTTTAGAGAGGAGAAAGAAGGGAGAAAGAGGGGGAGAGAAACAACAATGTGTGGTTGCTGCTCAAGCGCTCCCTATTTGGGACCTGACCCAGGCATGTGCCTTGACTGGGAATCAAACCAGCAACCCTCTGGTTTGCAGTCCAGTGCTCAATCTACTGGCCACACTAGCCAGGGAAGAACTGTACTATTGTTTAACTCAGTATTACAGTCCAAACTCTTTTGTAGGTTAAAATCATGGAATAAAATAACCAATGGTTATTAAGACACCCCAGTTTTGGGCATTGAAAATAACAATTTTATCTACACTAATAAAGGCAAAAAAATTATACTAACCTTCTGCTCTTTTCCTTCCAACTTGGTTTCTTTGTTTTCTAACTCCAGATCCATGACTGATTATGACTATTCATTTTTTTTCTCAGATATTACTCTGTATATGCAAACTTAGGCATCTAACCAAAAATAGCTTTTAAGAAATTGATTGCCACAAGCAATCAATTGAATATAAACTTTTATCATTGAAAAAAATACACATGGGTGGGAAGGTTGTGCCAGCAAAATCTAATGAGGAAATTGATATATTAGAAATATAGAAGAGTAATGGCTTGCTCTGAGGATGCTTCTCAGGTTAGAATAAATTATGTTTTGTTATAATCTCAGTATCTCTTTGAAGAATAACTATGAAAATGTATTTCAGAGATAAAGCAACATCACTGTGTATTCTTTATGAGAATACATCTTTTAAAAGCAATAATCAGAGGACCATGAAACCCTTTAAACACCCAATAGAATTAGAGCAGTAGAAACTTAATTTGTAAGGCTTCTGTAATATTGCAATATTTCTACCAGATAATAGAAAGTCTATAGGCAGTTATGTGAGAAGACAATACTTGGAAAACAGATCTTAGACTTTTTCTTGGAATTTACTTTTTAATTAGTTTTACTATATAGCACCTTTCTTTCTAGTAGTTTACTGAAATGTACTGTATCTTTTATTCATAGCTTTTTTGTCCCCAGGATTGTTTAACTCAGCACCTAAAAGAAAACAATATTGCCTTTCTAAGCATTTGCTTCTAGAAGTGGCAAGTTTCAGTGAGAAAAGATGCTATGCTATTAAAAGTGACATCTTGTCATCTTTCAATCAGTTTTCAAGGTAAAATTCCACTCACTTTACACTTTCCAGATAAAGACCAAGTTTTGTAAGATATTTTATTGCTTTATCTCTCTGTGGTTCACTTTATTCTCAAACGTAAAAATCTCTAAAGTGTTTGGCATCTATAAATGTTAACTTGAGTTTCAAGCATTCATTCACTCATTTATTATGTACTCCATTCATTCAACATTATTTGCATACCTGCCTTGTGCTAGACTCAGTGCTAAGTTCTGCACACACAACGATAAGTGGGACTCTGTCCAAGTCCTCGATCTAACAGGGAACCGCGTACAGATAGTTAAAGTAATATGATAGCATTGTCGCAGAACCTGGAAGATTCTATGCAAGAGATACGTCCTCTCTAGCTAATATTTAAGCACCTAAAGTGCTTCATATTTTGTCACCCAGTATTTATTACACTGATCTGCATTCCGTTCTTAATTAAGTTTTTTTAATAAAATGTGTTTTTCTTATTTTAAGGTTATTTTTCTTTATTTTATTTAGCTCTTTACTATGCACAGGGAAAGGGCATTTCCTCTTAGTCAGCCCAGTACTATTATTTGATTTGGGAGAGGGTCGTGGTAAAAAATTCAGGCTCTGGAGTCACATCTGCTTTTGAATCCTGAACTAGGCATAGGAGAACCTTTTTATCTTATCTTATTAATTTTTTTGAAAATACAAAAATATAATTTGTCTTACTTATCATATGGTTTGCTATACTGATACAATTTTTGCCTTGGAGTTTAAGGCAGTTTTATTTTTTCACCAGAGTTATTTTTTTCTGATCATATACTTAATTAGTATCTTCTGTTTTATCTGTATTTAATTGATCATTTATGTTTTATATGTTTGTGCACTTGTGAACCACATTTTCTCCACATTCACTGAAGCCCTGTAATATAAAATGTCATTGGCCTCATATAGTTGTATAATACTGATCACAGTTTTGAAAGTCTCTGTGAGCATAAATCTTGTTATCGGGATCTTTCCAAAAGGTTCATGGTCATTGCAACAGGATTCAAAAACTTCACCAACAGCCTTTCAGCTATTTCTTTGCTTATATTCCTAACCAAGGTAGAAAGAATGGCTCTGTTTCTAACACAAGTTCTGCAACTCTCTTTCATTGCAGTTGGCCAATGCTAGGTAACTTTTCCTTTAAGAGAAGCATTATCCCCCGATGGTGTTGTTTTAATCCAATATGTAACCTGAATACTGAATAGGCTCCACTCAGGTTAGCAGCTCAAACCTCTGAGCAGGTCAGATGTCTGACACTGCTGGACCAGTTGACATGAACATGACAATGATCAAATGCATGAATGAGCTTGTGGATCACCACTCGGTTGATATGGGCCTGATTACAGATATTATTCTTGCACAGAACAGTCTGAGACATTGAAGCATCAAAACTTCCCCCTGCATTTCTATTACATTTTTCACAAGAAAAATGTATCTTTCTCTGTCAACAGTACAACCTAAGTACTTCATGGCATCAAGTAGAAGTTTGATGTGTGGTTTTGGCTGCAGAGTCTTTAGGAGCATGAGCTGGCACTTCAGGTTGTTGGTGAAGAAGCTGGAGAGGAACCCCTGCTGGGGTTCCTGCTGAGCTAGCCGCTGGGAAGACCTGGCTCTGGAGGAGTCACTGTTGCAGCTGCTGTCTAGCTGTGGAGTTGTTTAGAGCGGGACCAGTAAAATGGCATTGGTCCAGTCAAGATAGCATGAAGTATATAAAACAAAATATAGTTACTCATGTCAACCAAGATGGCTGTCAATCAGTTATGACACTTGGGTTCAAGAGGGAAACTACTTAAGTCACACTAGACACATCTGCCAAGGAGACCCACCTAAGATATCTGCACATGTGACCAGAACAGCCATGTCTACAGAGCAGGACGGCACACAGGCTCCTGGGGAAATTCCCCACTTGCCATCCGGGGTTCCAAGACACTTACAAAGAGACCCAACAGGATGGAGTACACCACTCCCAAGGGTATAACTGAGGCAGGCTCCAGACCACTGCGGAGACAGCTGAGCTCCACACACCAGAGTGCTGCTCCATGCCATGCTGCTCTCCCTTGGCGTCAGCTGCCGGGTGCTCTGCCCAGCTGGACTGAGGACTTCATCTGTCCTGCTGCCCATCTGGCTTTGGAGATTCTTCCTTGCAAGATGCTGACAACTCCCTTGCCTACCATGCTCTCTCCCAGACCTGCAGACAGAGACTCTAGGACTCAGGCTTGTTATGCCCCAATTATCTCATGTGATATTATTACTGATTGTTTCTGAGTGATTAGTATTGTCATTAGGTAGTATAGATTTGGATTGAAACTGCATTAATAAAAGCTGAGTGAACCTGCATTAATAAAATCCAAGTGAACAGCATAGTCACTTGTGTTGGCTCCCTGTTATTTCTCAGTGTCCATGTCACCTGTAGAAATAGTGGCTGTAGAGGCAGCTCAGCACCTTCAGTTCTTAAGGCCAAGATCATACATCCAAGTGTGGACTGAAGGCTGTCTTATAGGAAAGACTCTATTGCACACATATGTTCGTGACAGGGGCCCATGCCTACCCAGGGGCCCATGCCCACCCAGAGCTCTTGCCAAGCTCTCTGCAGACCTCACTGCTGCTTCCTTCCACCTCCTATGGCCAGGGGTGAGACCTGGGTAGCCTTTTAACACTAGATAAATTATGTAAACTCTCAGTGCTCACACTTTCTTATCCACAGAATGGGGATAATAGTAGAACACCCCATAAGGCAATATACGTAAAGTGGCTGGTGTACAGTAAGTGCTGCATGAACAGTACACCAGACAATAGAACAGAGGCCAGCCCTTCCTTCAGTTTATAATTTAGTGCTGTTAGTAAGAGATTTATTGTTTTTATTTCTCTTGCATATATCTGCTAAGGGCCTCTGTAGCATGGAGAAAGGGGTTCCTTAATAAGGGCCAAAGTGGAAAGTCATAGAGGAATGTCTGAATTCATCAGCACTTGTGAAAGGAGAGATGGTGTCTGAGTTGCCAGGGAGTCTGGCTCTTGCTCATTCTAGGTGAATTTTTGGGCTTTGACTATAAAAGAATAGATTGTGGGGGCGTACCACGTGGGAAGATCAGCAGCAGATGTTTTAAGTGGTAGAATTGAGATGATAACCTATGGCTTTAGGAGTTTAAGGCCTATATTTCTTTTTCTGAAACAAGGATCAGGCAGGCACACAGGAAAATGAAGCACACAGGAAATGTAGCCCAGTGGACCTGACAAGGATTGGGAGGAAAGGAGATGTACACATGGGGTATGGAGTGTCACCTGTTGCCTAGGTCAGAAAGGGAGGAGAACAGGGACTGTATTTCTTAGTGGTACTGCCATATGCTTAGACATATCCTGAGCATTGTTGCTGTGAAACAGTCTAAGGTGCTTGACCGTTGGTGAAACCATGCTCAGCGTTTGACTTCAAACATGGATGGATCTTAAGAGAAGCATGCTAAGTGAAATAAGTCAGATGGAAAAGAACAAGAACCATATGATTTTACTCATATGTGGGATAAAAAACAGAAAGCAACCAACAAATAAAACAGACTCATAAACACAGACAACAGGAGGGCGGGACGTGGTCAAAGAGGGTAAAGGGGGCCAAACAATAAGGGAATGGGAGGAGGCTAGACTTTGTGTGGTGAGCACACAATGCAATATGCAGATGTATTAAAACATTGTACACCTGAAACTTACATAGTGTTTTAACCCATGTTAACCCAATGAAATTAATTAAAAGAGAAAAAAGACTAAAACATAAAAAAAAATCATACCATGGTGATATTTCACATTTATTCTGAGAGAGTATCAAACGGGTTTGATTTTTCCTCTCAGCATTGTGGTACCACATCATCTTAAATTCAAATATGATTTTAGAGGTTTAAAAAAGCATACCATTTAGTATTCATAGTAATGGAATCCTGTGGATGTTAAGGATCATGTAAGGGATGTCAAGATAAGGCAGAGTTCTGCACAATGCACTTCTTACACTTATTTTTGCCAAAGGGCTTTTGTTGCTGTCAGGGACTGTTTCTAACTGTCTCACCTTTCTGTGTTCTCACGGCCTTGGCTCTGAAGGCTGCAGGAGAGCCAGGCTCCTGTGTAACCCAAATTTAGGGAACGTTAGACAGCCAGAGAGACACATGGAGTTAGTTCTGTATTTAAAGATGTGATGGGACCTTTTTAAAAAAACTATTTTAATCACTCAGAGGGATTTGAAAATGAATTGAATGCTGGTTTGTTATTTTTCCCTTACGGTTCTTTGTATGTCGTTTTAATGAGCACAATGGCTTTAGAAATCCTTTCTTCAGTGCCATTTATTCATTTTATATTTGGGAAGCATTCTAAGTCTAACAATGGCGTGTGGGGCGCCTCATTGCAGCTCCCACATCTTATCCTCCCCTCCACCCCCACGTAAACAGGAAGAGAAGAAAAAGCACCTGTGTGCCCTGCTGCTTCGTCAAGACACTTTGGCACAATTTGGTGTCTGCAAATGTTACAGAACGGTGTACAGATGGACACAAAAGGGCATTTGTCAAGTCTGGAGAGCACTGTTCAACCAAGCCTCTCTTTTCCAACTCTCCGCTGTGGAATTTTCTAGAGAATAATTATGCATGAACAGTACTTGGATCACATGGGGGCCTGGCGAGGGGAAGAAGATTCTGGGAATAAACAGCAGCTAAGTAGCTCGCACAAGAGCCAGCTGTCTGTTTAAGTAATGCTTTGTAAATGTCTACAGGTAGCCTGACTAAACTCTGGGATTTTATTTTATGTAGGGCTGCTAACCACCTCTCTGTACCGCTGAACTGTGGAGGAAAGAAGCCGTTGGGATTTTCTTTTTAAACTGCTTCTCTTTTTCCCCCAGCAACAGCTACAGCCACGGTTTTTAAAAAATTTATTTTCTCTGGCTCTTTTAACATTTGTTATGTGATTCGCTTTCGTTCATTATTTGCCAGCCACAAATGACCCAGGAGTGTGTACACACACACACACACACACACACACACACACTACGTCTGTTTTACAGACAAATCTCTTATTTTTAAATTCAAATGACTCTAGCTGCATAGTTCTTGCAGTTCTCTAAATTCTAACCTTAATTACCTGTTTTCCAATTGAAATCTCTAAAAAAAATCTAAAACAAAAACAACAGAGAGAAAAGAAACCTCTCTTTTTTTTTTTTCCAGGAGCCCCCAGGGTGATGTTGTGCAGTAGGAAAGTGCAGGGTGTTCACACATTTTGTCCAAATTAGAAAAGTGTGTTACATCCTCTGGTTTTGATTTTTTAAAACGTACAGACTTACTGTCTTCAACTCTCAGGAAGAGAGAACTGTAGCGACAAATTCTATTTGGGAATAAAAGGTCTCCATTGTCACATGCGTCTGGAAGCTTGTTCGTCAGGTCCTGTGGCTCACGGAGGGAACTCTGCCCTCACTCCCCGTGGTCCTGGCCCAGCAGCTTCCTCTTGGCTTCGGGGAGTTGTGGACTTCTCCGGTCTTTTCCGTCTGCTTGGACGGCGTGTCCTCTTCTGTTCACTGTTTTATTTTACATTTTCTTCAGTGTTTACTCTCACGGGCTCCCCTTTCTAGTACGTCACCAAGTTTGAAGGTCCCCATTTTTATGGCTTCAGAACTCATTTTATGCCTCCTGTCCTGACATCTCTCTTGAGTTCTGGGTCTATGTTTTCACATGTCTGATGAAATTTCCATCTCAAACTAAACCTGGGTAACATGGAGCTCACATCTTTCCAGCTCCATTTTTTGACATTTTCATGCCAATGTTATCCCATGTATTCAAGTCCCAGTGAACTTTGATAGGCTCTCTAAGATTTATCTGTACTTGTGCTTACTTTCAAAAACTAAATAAAGTAATAAAAAACATATTTTACTTTTTTTTCTGGGTGGGTTTGGATTCAAAGATTTCTTTTGTTTTGCTTTTTTCAAAAATCTTCTGTCTGAAAATTTTTGTTTAATTGCTTTGAACTTTTATGAAAACTGCTAATTACTTCAAAGCGTATACATGGTCCCACACAAATAATGCCCCTTTTATTACAAAATCTTTTATTACAGAAATCATAAGCATGTAATTCTGTAACATAACAATATCACACTCAAGCACACCATATGACATTTTAGGTGAAATGTTCAAATTAAAATTATAAATTATTACACCCATATTATTACCCTACCAACCACACTTAAGCAGGCGTTACTTCTGCTGGACCCCTGTACTTTCTAAATGCCTAAAAAGGTCTTGTAGGTCATTTTTGAAATTATTTATTACATGGATAAAGAATCTGATGCAGATGGCAGTATACTGAGTTTCAGGTCTTTGGTGGGGCTATGCTTCTATTAAATATAATGAGAAAAGTATGCTTGGTAACTAATTACATATTTCACAGCTCTCTTGGTTACCTCCATTTCTTTATTCATAACATTTAAAACTTTCAGACCTAGAACAGTAACATTTGGGAATTGTGTGCTCTATACTTGTAATAGTGCATGTTTAAAAGTCTGATCTTAGGCTTATAGAACTCAAGTATATCGATTTCATCCAGGGGGTGAGAGCAAGCACCCATGGGTCTCTTCACACTTTGTTTTCTGTGGGTGGAGTCACTGTCTCAGGCCTATCATGTAGCCAGTCTCAAATAATTTGCCAAGTGCAATTTTTGCATTAGTCAACATAATAATAGGAATTTAGCAGTGATATAAATTATCCTGTAGTTATCAAATAACATCTTATAAACATATTTAAGAAAGAAATGCTCTACTTTTAGAAGGACTTTATTATGTAATGAAAAGTAACTAAAAAGAATGTAGGCTCTGTGACTTTTAGAAGTAAGAGAAGTACACTTTGTTAGGTGAAATTTCTGTCAGTAAGCTAACAAAATTTGATTCATTTCTCCAGATGAACATCTGCAAGTAGATCTATACAATAGTAGATACCTATTGGCTTATATGCAGGTAGTTCCTCATAGTCCTCTGGAATGAGCCTGCCGTGATGATTTGTGGCTAATCTAATTGTTATTTTTCTACTACAGACAAGGCATAGCTCCTCCGAGACTTTTGAAATGCCCTTTCAAATTTCCTTTACGGGAGTAAAATGATTGCTTTATCAAATCTATGTCCATAGGAAAGTATCCTTTTATTAGACCAAAGGATACTTTCTATGGATCAACTTGTCTCAGTCTTCCCTTCTCTTAAGGGAAGGAGTTATAAAACCACAGCAGGGATGTCTCACTCAGCTGGCATGCTATTCGTAAAGGATGAAGTTTGAAAGAGGCTATCATCATGACTCTCATACGAATATGAAAATAAATCCATGTTAAACTTTTTATTTAACTCAATTAATGAAGGAACTAGAAAAGATGTTAAAACGAGTCAATACAAAGAAGCATCTAAAGAACACCTAATATATAAGCTCATCAGAAAGGCTGATGTAAATTTGCTTAATGGAAGCAAAACTGGCTTCTTCAACAGTGGGAGCAGGAAAGTCAATTGAAACTCCACTGGACAGAACTTATTTACGTGCCTAGAACCAAGAATTACTTGGATCATTATCAGTTTTTTGCAAGTTAATATTTGTTTGTACAAAATCATAAAATAGCTGAAGACTGTGAAAGGCAGAAGCTCCACAGAATTTAACCCTGTGTTTGTTCTAAACAAGTGTTGTTTTTCATTGAAGACACCCTTTAATCTTTTGGCCCGTTTAATTAGCTTTCACAATTTTTCCTATGGAGTGCCTTCTTTTCACTTTAATTCTTTTAATGATTTTAGGGAGGTAGCACCACTGTTTATGTTTCACTATGATTCTTATTATCTCTGCTTAACTGTACCATTTTCATTTCTCCAGGATCAGCTTAAGCAACTCAGTCATAAACGTATACTGGAGAAGATCGTATCTTAAAATTAAAACACGAGTCTGAATTGCATCTGAAAATGATCACATTTGGTTAATTTGGTTAATTTTACTCATGGAATAAGACTGGAATGGGAGGAGGGAAGTGTGAGACATTTAAGAAATGCATTCAAGGAAAATAAATTTGGGATCTTTTTGCTTAGAGATTTGTTTGTTATGTATTTTACCACAGTTATTACAGTTATCCTAAACTATAGCAGGAGGTTTATAAGTGATAGATTGTTAAATACTAAGTTGAAGATTCCATGATCCAAACTTTTGAACAGTTTTATGACTTCACTAGTGAATTAGTTCTTTTAGTCACTAGATCATAAACTTTGTAACTCTGTCTGTTTTGTTTATTATTATCTACCTCACACAATGTGTGAGGCATGGTATCTATATAATATAAATTTACCCAATGAAATTATAGTAACAGTTTTAACCACCTACTCTTTGTCTGACATTGCGTTAAATTCTGGGGATTGAAAATAAATACTTAAGTTACACTGTAAACCATATTTTAGAGAAGTTCATGGTATGTTTCCCAAAGGAATTTGTCTGTGATGGGAGAATTTTAGGCAAGATAATTAATTGAAAGCAGAATAGTTTATGTTGGTCCAAAATCACACAATTTAGGCAAATCTTTACTTCCTTTGAACATGCGGTTAATATTATCTCTATCCAGACCTCCCCACATATTAGTGATGTCACCCCGATAGGGACACTGGAGGTTTCTGAGATATAAAATATTGATTTCAGTAGCTGCTCTTACTCAGAATTTTTCAGCGACCCTTTATCATGTTTCTGAGTTTGCTTTAAGGTGCTTTCTGTGGAACAGCAGACTGAGAAGAACCACCTACACCACAAATCACTGTGTGCCAGAATCTCGGTTAAGTACTTTGTAATTGTTATCTTACTTAATTCTTAAATTAATTAATAAATTAAATAGATTGTTGCCTCATCTAATCCTATGGAGTAGGTGAGGAGTCAAGTATTAGGACTGTAACAATACAGCTAATGGTGGAAGAGTTAGGACAGGGATTGAGGGCTGCCTGAATTCAAAGGCTGTATTCTTTCCCACTAAACTGTGTAGCCTTCAAATGTAGAACTTACAGGAAGAGAATCAGGCTGAGTCAGTGTTAAGTGTCTGTGGGTAAGTGGGTCTCTCTGTGTGTTTGTGGGTGCATGTTTGTGGGAGGAGCAAGGTGAGGGTCTTCCTATATCATTGCACAATCAAGGCAAAACGCGTATTATTCGTTTTGCTGAGCTTTAGAATTCTCACATCCAGGCTTCTACTCAGTGAAAAATTGCATAGTAACTCGAACAATTGAATCAATACTTCCATTAACTGCAACATGCACTTTGAAGGTTCAGGTGGTGATTGTATTAGGTTTTACAGATTTATTATCCTCCATTGGTAGATTCTGTGCTGCTGTAGAGGGACCAATGAGTTTCTGAAATTGTGTCTTGACTGCAGAGAGGTCATTAAGTCATTCACACAGTGCACTTTGGCCCTTTCACCCACCCCCAGCCCCAAGAGTTCAGAAACAGGTGCTGGCTGCCTATGATCAAGATTTTAAAACTTTTTATTTGTAGGACAGCTTGGCATTTTTCTTTTCACCTTTCAAAATTTTCACAGCTTAACATTTGATGTTTTTTTTTCCCCAGAATTTCTCCTCCTAAAATATCTACATTTCTACTTTCTTTACTTTTGCTTTTAATTTTGAATTCAGTGTGCTCTTCTGAAGTCATTTCCCTCCCTCTAATTAACCTGACTCCATTACACATACATGCCCTATTCTTAGCTCCATTTTATCATCTACATAAATTACTGAAGTTATTTCAGCTCTATCTCAGCCTTCCTTTAACACCTACTCCTCAGAGTTCTTAGTGTTTTGCCATTGTCCCTGATTAGTCTCACATTTCTTTTTTTCTAGTAATGACCAGGCAAGAAAACAATTTTCTAAATGCTTCATTTACTGAATTCTTTTTACATAGGGGTCACTATGCTTAGATCAGTGCCACTGTGAATTCTTTTGATTGTTTCTTTCTAATATCCCACAAATTGTGAACTGAAAGTTGAAAAAGTTGAGTGTATAGGAAACAAGAATAAATGCTATAAAATGTATATATTTACTTAATTTTTAGAAATCTATTTCATCTAGTTTTGTTGGTCTAAGTTCTAAAAGAAATGTTTTGGGTAAGAAGTAATCACACAGATAGCAAACTATAGAAAAAGAACTGTTTTCAAGAGTTTAATTTTTAATTTTTATTTGATCTGTGATTACTGTAATATACTATTTTATGCATTTTTTTTGTTTTTAATTTTTCATTGTGGGAAATTTCAAATATTTGCATAACTAATATAATATCATTAACTCTCATGCAGTCATTCAATTTCAACCATTTTGAACGCGTGACCAATCTTGTCTGTCTACACTCCTAATCACTTCCTCCTCACCCTTTGGAGTGTTTTGAAACAAATTTCAAACATTGTATCATTTAATATAAATATTTCAGTATGCATATCTAAAGGATAAACTCTCTTTTGCAAAACAAAGGTATAATACCATGACTACCCACAACTAAAATTTTTCTTAAAATCATGATGTGATAGTCAATGTTCTCATTTCTTTATCTTTTTTACAGTTTTGCTTCAATCAAATTGAAATGTTTCATAAATTGAATTGGTTGTTATATTTTGTGCCTTTTAATATGTAGTTTCTCTCTCATCCTTTTTTTCCCACCAATTTGTTTGTTGAAGAAACCAAGTCATTTGTCCTATAGAGTTTCTCACATTTGGATATGTGGATTGCATTCCTGTGGTGTTTGAAGCATTTCTTTGCCATTTGTATTTTCTCTAAATTTGTCATTGGCACTGCAGGCTTGGCCAGAATCAGGTTTGATATTTTAGTAAGACTGGTCATCTGTGGTGTTGTGTGCTTCTATCTGGATGTCACATGATGGCTGGTTGTCTCTCCTTGTGATGTTAATGGCTGTTGGTTATCATGGCCTAGATTCATTGATTCATAGTGGTTGCAATAAAATAATATTTTATTGTTTCTTCATTTTTTAAGCTCAAATGGTTTTGTAAACAAAAAATTTCATTCATCTACTGTTTGATTACCTGAAGAGGAAGATTCCTTATACTAATACTGAATTTTTTCCTTTTATTTGCTACTTTCTAAAATTATGAGCTTGTTTCCTAGTATTATTTGGAAGGAAAATATGAGACTTTTTCTCTTAAAAAACATTATGAACTTATGAATTTATGTATATTTGATGTATGTCAATTCTTTATGATTGATATCTATATGGATGTACAAATTTTCATATCTGCTACCAGCGGGAGCCCACTCCTGAGTCCTTTTGATTTACCTTAATAGTCTTTTATAGTTTCCTTAATTTTAGGTATAACAATATGTTCTATGTTCATCTTATACATTTCCTTCCCCAGGTCTGGATTGAGACATGTTTCTAAGAGGCATGTTTCCATAATTTTAGGAGGAAATGAAATTTCAAGACTACATGTATTGAACCTTCATTTATAGAAGTACATTTGTCTGTGACATTTATTTTATACCTTTTTTTTATTTTGATCCTAACTATTTTAGCTAAATCAATACCTACCCACTAGAAGATACACGTAGACATAAAAGAAAATTGTGCCCTGGCTGGTGTGGCTCAGTGGATTGAGTGCTGGTCTGCAAACCAAAGTGTTGCAGGTTCTGTTCCCAGGCAGGGCACATGCCTGCGTTGCTGGACCAGGTCCCCAGTAGGGGGCAGGTGAGAGGCAACCACACATTGATGTTTCTCTCCCTCTCTTTCTCCCTCCCTTCCCCTCTCTCAAAAAATGAATGAATAAAATCTTTTAAAAAAATTGTAATAATCATGAGTGTAGGAGATCAACTCAACCTGCTTTTACTCTGACGGCAGAATTCCAATTTTTCTTTGATCTCTGGCTCTGATTCTAGTCTTCCATACTTGCCCTGGGATCTCCTCAGATTTTGGATTCATTTTAGATTCTATCCACACTATTTTTGGTTTTGCTTGCCTTGGGTCTTAGTAACCTCATTGCTTTAACCTCAGTCTCACAGAATCCCAACCTGGTAGCTGGGATAAGTCTGCACAAATTTTATGAGGGGAAAATTTTGACCATATCAGAAGAAAACATTTGAAAGAATAATTATTCTGTTTATTTACATCAAGTACAAGCTTTCCTTTTCTATTTTTCCACCATATGAAAAGTAGAGACTTGACAGGTATTTTGTTGAATTTTAATATAGTTAATATAAGCTAAATAGGCATTTATTAACAAAAGAAATTGTAGACTGGCTAGTGAAATAACTTTAAATTATAGACGGCAGATTCAACTATATCTATCTGTGTTCTCATTTCTACTGTCTTATCCCAGTTCAAAGCATGTACTTCTAATTTTCTATTGAATGTCCAAGATCATTAATACTCCTGAGGGTACGAGGAAGCAAAAAATTTATATATACATACATACATATATATATATATATATATATATGCTATATATTATATATTCAATTTTTAGGTAACCTGTAAGATATATTGTTATTACTTACACTTTTTATAAACAAGAAAATGAGATCAGTAAGGTTGAGATACATTCAATGTCACCCACCTACTAAGTGGCAGAGTAGGAAAACAAACCCAGTTCCACCTTTTCACTATGCTATGCTACTGCACAAGGTTAGGAATTGGCTTCTAAATCAAAGCTCTGTAATAATGTTAGTTTTGGTTATGATTATTCAATAATTGCTTATATTTTTTCCTGGATACATTTTCTAGCTCTAGTTCTCCTCCCTATTTCTGGTTACCCAGTCACACTGCCTGGGCTTCTTTTCTCCCTGCCAGCTGGTCTCAGTCCTGACCTGAGCCCACTGGACCCTCCTCCGACACCTTCATGGCCCCTGTGCTCCTGGCAGCCGCTGGGCCATGGCTTCCTCAGCTGCCTGGCTCTGTTCCAGCACCTCATCCTTAAACTTCATTTGTTAACTCTTTTGGCTGATCTGATTACCTTTGGTAATTTTGACTAAAGTTTCTCCTTGACTTTATTGAGAACTATGCCCTCTTAGGGTGGATATTTATTTTTAAAGGTAGAATGGATACAGTCTGAGCAGGGCTACTTATTGTGGGGGAAATCCTATTTTCTGTTGGGAGATTTTCAGTTGGTTTCCATTTCGTTGAGAAGGTAGGAAATTGGCAGATGGAAGGAAGAAAATAGAAAACTCAGAATAGACTTCAGTGGGGAAACAATGTTGTCACCATTTATCTGTGTCTCCTTATCTCTGTAATTTTGTAGCTTATTAATTTGGTTATTTACATATTTTATGGTGGCACTGTTCCTTAAGTTTAAAAACACAGGAGGAAAAACCTTTGAGTGTGTTAAAGTGGAAATGCCTATGGAGCCACTGACATAGCTGGGGAAGCAGTTCAATAGATGGATCTGGAAGAGATCACAGACATGTGTTTGGATTGTGCCAGTAAGAAGAGAAAGTCTTTTTTTTTTTTTTAAATGAACATGAGTTGGAACTTTCAAATACTAGACAGATAAAGACCCCATCAAATTTGCCAGTCTGGGTGTCAATTATAAGACTAGTGAGAATGTTGAAGTGGAAGCTGAACAGTAGCAATATGAGAAACTGAAAATAATGGAGTGTAGACCACTCTTTAAAGGAAGCTTCCTTTAAAACCCACTTACTTCTGGAAGTATCAGGTACAGCAAAATTATGTTTAAAGAACAGTGATTTAGACAGCTCTTTGGAGAGTCATTAACTGGAGTTCAAGAGACATTCAAAGGAAGAAGCTGAACTACGTTAGGGACACTGTACTCTACTATGTACTATGTTATTCTGTGTGTCTGTGGGCAAGCCTCTCCACCATTTTGATCTTTAGTCTCCTCATCTATAATATTCAAATAATTATATTTGGCTTACAAAAATAATGTGAGGATTAAATTATATTTATGTATGTAGAAGTAACACTAAATTGAAAACAGAGATTCAATTTTTAGTAGTTATTATAAGTTGTTACTCCTAGTAAGAATTTACCTCAAAATAAAAGGATGTTAATTTATAAAAAAAATAATAATTAAAATAAAATATAAATTAAATAATGAAAATACTGTGGACACTTATCTGGATGAAGATTCTTCTCATTCTCAATAGTAGTTGTGCTATCTAGGTACCTACGTGGTAGGAAAAACAAAACTAGGACATAGCACTTATGAAACTGTTCCAGCCTGAAAGAGGTGGCATAAATGTGCAATATAAATAATTGCACTTTAAAAGCATTGCTTCTAAGGAAAGCTCATTCAGTTCACCACAGTGATTGTGTGTTTACTAGGCACTGGGGACACAATGGAAAAGATCATATTCCGTTTTTAAGATTTTCCGCAGGGCTTTCATCAGCCTTACAGAGTAGGAGAAGGGCCCCCTTTCATGCCCCAGAGCACATCCCTTGCAGGCTCTCAATATCCTGAGACCTCAGATGACTTCCTGGAACTTGTTAATCAGCTGCCTTGCATCCTAACCTAAGCTGAAGACACCGTGCTCCGTGATGCTCTCTCCTACTACAATTTCCCCTGCACTGGTCCCCCCTCTCTGTACTGTGCACAAGGACTCTACAACCTCCAAACACTGTTTTTCACCATGGCCTTAATAGAGCCAAGTCCCCCTATGATAAGGCTCTCTCCCATTTGGTCCCACCAAGGGAGAGACCAATCTCACTTCTCTGATCAAATTTGCCTTCAGAGGCCTGAGATTTCTTCTAACTCTGAATTTATAGGTAATGATTTTTATTCTCTCTTGGAAAAAATATAAATTTATAATGTTTCTGTTAATAATTGTTTTTATTAAGCTACAGCAATGTCTGTGTGTAGCTTTCACTGAAAGATACATTTTACATTATTGCAAATGGAATGGAATGTTTTCAATTGTATATAATGTTTATTTCAATTTGAATTGAATGTAATGTTTATTGAATGGAATATGTTTTCTTTCTTTTTCCCTCTTTTATTGACTGTATTGGGGTGATACTGCTTAATAAAATTATGCAGGTTTCAGGTGCAAAATTCCACAACATACCATCTGTACAGCGTACTGTGTGTCCACCACCCCAAGTCGTCTCCTTCCGTCACCATTTATCCTCTCTACAGCCTCCTCTTCCTCCCCCCACAACCACCTCCTGCCAGCAGCACCACCATTGTTACCTGAGTCCATGAATTTTCTCTCTCTCTGTTTTTTCCTCCACCCCTCCACCCCACCTATCCAGTCCTAACCCCACTGCACCCAACAGCTGTCATCCTGCTCTCTACAAGTCTGTCTCTATTTTGCTTTATTTTCATTTTGTTCATTAGATTCTACATATGAGTGAAATCATATGGCACTAGTCTTTCTTCGACTGGCTTATTCACTTAGCATAATGCTCTCTAGGTCTATGCTGGTGCAAAAGGGGAGATTGCCTTCCTTTTCATGGCCGAGTACTATTCCATTGTGTAAATGTGCCACATCTTTTTTATCTACTCATCTGCTGGTGGACACTTGGGATTCTCCAAATATTGGCTGTTGTAAATAATGCTACAGTTAACATAGTTGTACTTATATGCTTTCAAATTTGTGTTTTGGGTTTCTTCAGATATATTTCCAGAAGGAAAATCACTGTGTCATAAGGTAGTTCTATTTTTTGAGGTAACTCCATACTGCTTTTCACAGTGGCTGCACCAATCTGCATTCCCACCAATAGTGCACAAGGGTTCCCTTTTCGCCACATCCTTGTCACCACTTGCTGTTTATTGATTAGTTGATGACAGCCATTCTGACTGTGGGAGGTAATATCTTACTGTGGTTTTAATTTGCATTTCTCTGATGATTAGTGATATTGAGCATCTTTTCATATGACTATTGGCCATCTGTATGTTCTCTTTGAAAGAAGTGTTTATTCAAGTCCTTTGCCCATTTTCTAATTGGATTGTTTATTTTGTATGTGTGTTTATGTGTATGTGTGTGTTGAGTTTTATAAGTTCTTTGTACATTTTGAATATTAATTAACTCTTTATCAGATGCATCATTGGCAAATATGTTCTCCTATTCAGTGGGCTGCCTTTTCATTTGGTTGATGGTTTCCTTCGCTGTGCAAAAACATTTTAGTTTGGTATAGTCCCATTTGTTTATTATTTTTTCTTGTTTCCCTTGCATGATGAGATATATTAGAAAAAATATTGCTATAAGCAGTGTCTGATATGTTACTGCTTATGTTTTCTTCTGTGATTTTTTATGGTTTTGAATCTAACATTTAAGTCTTTAATCTATGTTGAGTTTATTCCTGTATATGGTGTAAAAAAATGCTCTAATTTCACTTTTTGCACATATGTGTTCAACTTTCCAAACATTTATTAAATAGACTATCTTTAGCCCATTGTGTATTTTTGCATCCTTTGTTAAATGTTAGTTGACTATAAAGGTGTGTGTTTATTTCTGGGCTCTCTATTCTGCTGCATTGATCAATGTGGCTGTTTTTATACAAGTATTAGAAATACATTAAAAAGATCATACACCATGGTCAAGTAGGATTTACTCCAGGGATACAAGGTTGGTACAATATCTGCATATCAATAAACATGATACATTAATAAATAAAATGAAGGGTAAAAATCACATGATCATATCAATAGATGCAGAAAAAGTATTTGATAAAATCTGGTACCCCTTTTACAATAAAAACTTTCAGCAAAGTGTGAATAGTGGGAACATACCACAACTTAATAAAGGCTTTATATGACAAACCCACAGGCAATATCTTACTCAATGGGCAAAAACTACAAGTATTTCCATTAAATTTGGGAACCAGACAGAATTTCTGCTCTTACCTCTCTTTTGTTAATCCTCACCTGATAATCTGTGTATTGATTTTAAAGAGAGAAGAAAAGGGAGAGAGAGAAACATCCATGTGAAAGAAACATTGGTGTAAGAGAAACATCCATCTGTTTGTTGCTTCCCATGTGTGCCCCGACTTGGGATTAAACCTATGACTTAGGTATATGCCTTGACTAGAGATGGAACCCACAACATTTTGGTGTATGGATTCAGACTGACTTAGTCACCCTGCCAGGGCTGTTTTCACCACTCTTATTTAACATAGTACTGGAAGTCCTAGCCATCCAAATTGAAAATGAAGAAGTAAAACTGTCATTGTTTGCAGATGACATGATACTGTGTATCAATAACCTAGAGATTCTGCCAAAAAATTAGAAATGATAAATGAATTTAGTAATGTAACATAATGAATAATAAATATCCAGAAATCAGTAGCATTTTTATACACCAATAATGAACTGTTAGAAAGGGGAACTAAGAAAATAATCCCATTTACAATTGCTTCAAAAAATAAAATAAAATGCCTAGGAATAAATTTAATCAAGGATGTAAAGGACCTGTACTTGGATAATTATAAGACACTGAAGAAAGAAACTGAAGAAGATACAAATAAGTGGAAGCATATGCTGTATTCATGGATAAGAAGAATTAACATCATTAAAATATTAATACTACATAAGCAATCTGTGGAATATACTTTCAAAGTTCCTGCAAGAACTGTTTATCCCCAAATTGTTCTAGCTGACTGTTCAGTGTGGGACCAGTGAACCCTGATCAAAAGAAGTAGGGAATTGTGACTCCACTCACCACCCTCAACAACCTATGCCCTGGGAGAGGAAAGGGCCAGAACAGCCCTTAAAACTGGAGGAACCTGTCCTCAGAGCTACTCTGCAAAGGATGTTGCATGGGAAAAGGTCTGGATCTGCTTAAATAGTTAACAAGGAAACAAAGAAAAAAATCTAAAAAGTACCTTGTTCAAATCAAGGTGATCAACATGAGAAAATAATAAATAAAAGGTGCGTAACTTGTGAATGCATCTAGCTTCAAATAATAGAAAATCTACCTAAAAGACCTACATCAGTAGGTATTTATGCTCATAAAACAAGATTTCCAAAGTTGGCAGGTTTTTCTGATATTGGTTCAGTTGCTCTAGTTATGATAGGAGATCAGGATGTTTTCTTTTCTTCCGCTCTGCCATCTGACCGTGTTGACTTTTCATTCTGTATTTGCTATCTCTTGACCAGAAGATGGCTGCTGTGTGTCAACTTTGTGTTCACCTTGGCAGAAACAGAAGGGAGAGCAGCCAATCACAAATATCTCCTCTCAGCAGGCAATCAAAAAAGTCACCAAATGCCTGAGGAAACTTTTATTTATGACTCATTGGTTTGAACTGCAACCTGTGGGCACCTCTAACTGTAAGAGAAGCGTGGAGATCAAGGTGCAGTCATTGTCTCCCTTGGGACTGGACACGTGGCCACATTAAACAGGGATCAAATACAAGGGTCAAGCAAGGGGTGCGAATGTAGGTGGAATTAGAGGCAGGCAATCAGGAAAGATGGCAGAATAATTGTCTGGCTGGTCTCGAGACCTTATGGAATCCTAGAATGTCACTGCCTATTAAAAAAAAAACCTAAATTAGGCTCAAACTGGAATATGGAGTCACCACTTGCCTAAGACTTTTTGAGAATGATATATAGAAATATATATTCAAACTCTTTTCTGTTACGCTGTGGGGCTCCTTTCCCTAAGAACTGTGGAGAAAGTTGACGTGAGGTGCTAGAGCTTATTTCTTTCTGTTTTTGGCACATCTCAATCCAAGTCCATGTCTCCTATTGCCATGGGAGTATATCCGGACAAATAACTCACTCGTACATTATCAATTGTAACTTTGAACTCTGTTCTAATACATGTAAGTTAAAGTTTCTGTTTTTACATGAATTCTGAAGAAAAATCTATGACCTTGAAATTCTTTACCATATGCAAACACAAAAGAAGTTAATTTAGTTAAAAATTGTATTTATAGAGATCAAGCTTAAAAAGAATTATGTGAAAAAGGCCACTCCTAAACAGATAATTTAAAACACTTAATAACATACTTCATCTGAGGTTGAAACATAAAATTCTCTTTCAAAGATGTTGATTGAAAGATGAATGGCTGGTAGCCCTGGCAAAGATGAATAAGGCTTCGTGAAAGGTTAAAAAACTGAGATCTTTATTATTTTCAAGATGCATTCCCACTCAGTGGATTAAAAGGCTAATATGAATCTCATCTTCAGTATCAGAATATGTTTAACGAAACCTGCTAAGACCAGAAGAACTATCCCCTTATTTGTCATGATGCAATTAATTAATTGGATATTTTGGAAAGCAGTAAGACATACATTCAGAACTCTAAAAGATAGAAATCAGTTAAAATGACTTTTTATTACTTCTATAAATTGGAGCTATTAAAATCTATATAATTGATAATAAGTGCACCCATTTATAACTATTCTTATTTGGAGCAATGAGATGTGTGGGAGCTTTTTATGAAATATTTTAAGCTGTAGTCACATACATATTTTCCTGATGTAAAAACACATAAAAATTTTTTCAGAACATTACACAACCTCTGAGGTTGAATAAATTATGTCCTGTGATGAAACAGGACCTTGTGTAGTTCATGTGTCAGAAACACTTTTTCAAGGCCAACTGAGCATTTTTAGGGTGGGAGGCCAATTTTCTAACTGTTATTGCACATTGCTGTGCACACCATTACTCCTCCACTCAAGTGGAAAACTCCTGCCTGCAAGGCTCATGCCTCTGGTCATACTCTCCAGTCTCTACATTATTATCATCCACGAATACCCACATGCTACTCAGTAAAGTCTTTAGGCACTAGAATCACCGTTAGCATCTCCTTTGTATGACCTAGCACCATCTTGGTTTTAACTCATTGGCCATTCAGTCTTGGATTGTCAATGACTTTTCACCTCTTCCTTATTTCTACCAGAGTTGGGTCCACAGTCAGTCCACATATACTTCACAACTCATTCAGGCTTGTTAGATGGTCTTCATTCTGGAATCTTCACTCTGCTTCTCCATCTCTCTCTCTCTTTAGCATCTGTGTCACTTCCTGATTTTCTTCCATCCTTGAGATGATTCTTCCTACTCTCTTTTTAAAGCTGCTAATTCTCCTTGGAGAAGTGTCCATTCAGACCTTTTACACGTTTTTAAAAATTGGGTCTTTTTTTCATGGTGTTGAGTTGTATGAGTTCTTTATATATTTTGGAGATCAAACTCTTGTCTGATGTATCATTGGCAAATTTGTTTTCCCATACAGTTGGTTCCCTTTTCATTTTGATAGTGGTTTCATTAGCTATGCAGAAGCTTTTCAGTTTGATGTAGTCCCATTTGCTTATTTTTTTCCTTCAGTTCCATTGCCCTGGGCAGAAGGGGGAAAATTTAGACAACTGTAATAAAATAACAATAAAAATGATTAAAAAAAAATGAAAGCTGCTAATTTTCCACCTTTGCTTTGAATATGTTCTTTGGGCCAGCCATCTCAGTCTATTGCCTTCCTTATACCATCACATCCCTTGCATGTCTTCAATAGCATTTAGATACTGATGAAAAAATCTACAGCTTTAGTCCTGGCTGGCATAGCTCAGTGGATTGAGCGCAGGCTGTGAACCAAAGCATCGCTGGTTCAATTCCCAGTCAGGGCACATGCCTGGGTTGCAGGCCACAGCCCCCAGCAACCACACATTGATGTGTGTCTCTTTCTCTCTTTCTCCCTCCCTTCCCTCTCTAAAAATAAATGAATAAAATCTTAAAAAAAAATCTACAGCTTCAGTTCAGAACTCTATACAACTTCATACTGTATCTCTCAATTTGGAAGTCTAAGGCAGGTCTCAAATTCAACCTGTTCCTCATTCTCTAATTGCCTCCCATAATACCAGTTCCAGAGCTATTCTGTGGCTCTAGTGGGACTTAGTGTTCTTTCTATTACTCCCATCTCAGTACTGACATCTAGTTGCTCAAGCCATTAACCTCTAAATTATCTTTACTCTTTCCTTTCTTTCTTTATAAAAATAAATCAAGTCCTGTTGATTCTCTCCCTAAATATCTTTATCACCTTTCTTTATCATGCTCATCTTTTTCTGTCCCTTCTGCTATTACTCATTTATAGCTGACTACTATTTCTAAACAGGACTACTGTAATAGGTCTCTTTGCCTCCAGTCTCTGTGTTATATAAGCCACTTTATCCCTCAAAGTGATTATAATATAATTATGTTGCTCTCTTTTAGTAGAGTCCCCTTTTCTTAGCTAAATTCCTAATTACTTAATTTATTTACAACATCCTTTGTGACCTGGCCCTCGCCTACTGGCCTTATTTTCTGCTGTTCCTTTCCTTGGTGATGTTAAGACTCAGCCCATGTTATTTCTGCTTAGAAAATTCTTCTATTCTCTCCTCCATGCTGCTATTAGCCATGCCTTCAAATAGTTGACTTCTACTTACTTCTCAATTAATTTTTTAGACATTGTTTTTTCTAGGAAACATCTCCTGACTACTCCTTGTCCTCATACTTGGTCATCTGACTCTCATGTATTCCCTTGCTTATAGCACTTACTACCCAGCCGCTGTTTGCTTTTGTTGTTTTATACACATTACGCTGTAGGTGAAGGTTCTTTTTCCACTTTGCTCATCATTCCTTTCTCACTGCTTAGAAATGTGATTGGAATGTGGTAGGAACTCAATAAAAAAAGAAAGAATGAACAAATCAATAGGCAACATTGATGGGAATCCAACAGATCAGGGTTGGAGTCAAGTATGTGTTGGGATTCCTTCTCTACTCTAAATAGTTCTGTGACATTTGAGAAATTTATTAATTCATTATATATATAAAATATATATGCATACACACATATAATGGTATATATATAATGGTATACACATACACACATGCACACATATACCATTTCATCTTGTCATCAACCACCCTCATGGAATGGCCATGCTAATGGGAAGATAAATATAAAGCAGGATAAATAAATATACCCAATGATAACATGTTAGAAAAAGTGTTGTGAGGAAAATGAGCTGGAGTGTAACTATGTGGGGCAACGGTGATCAGGGAAAGCCTTTGTGAGGAGGTGACATTTAAATTGATGTTAGACAGAGAAGAAGGAGACAGCCCTGTACTAGAGAAAGCAGTCTAGGAGGGAGGCATAGCAAGTGAGAGTTGCTGAGAACTTTGGGATTACCTTCCCTCATCTGTCAGTTAGGACAGAAATAGTGACTATCACAAAGGATGGCTTTAAAGTTAGAATCAGATTAGTCATGCACCTATCCCACTGCTTTGTTGATAGTAAGTAGTTAGAACCAAAGAAATGTTTGTTTGCAGTATTATTGAGTATAAAGTAGATAAGTTGTCCTTTTCTGAAGGGAGACGTAAGTTATGGGTATTTCACTCTATATACGGACCCAAATTTACTTATACTGTCAAATCAATTCAAATAAATTATTGTTGAGTGCCTACTATGTGGAAGACAGTTGCTGTATGCTATGGAAAGCTAAAGGAATGTTAAGAAGCTGAAATTCCATTTTTATATTCTGTATTTCCCTTCTGTTTTTTGTTACTACTTTGTCTCACTATCTATTCTACAGGCTACTTTCCCAAGTGTGTGTGTGAACGTGCACACATGTGTGAGTGTGTGGACACGTGTGAGTGAGTGTACACGCACATACACACCTCTCCTTGTATTTTTATTCTGTTTGGCTACTTGGAAAGTCAGCATGTGTAGCTTTTCTTGGGTGATGACCTTATAAATCATTTGAATCACAGTTGGTATTTTGAACATTTGAAATGCTCACGGCAAGGAAGCCTTCACATTTCTGAAAGAAAGTCTGCCACAAAAACTGAACTTTATTGAAAAAGGAGCCAGATGCTAATGGAAAATATAAATGTTATCCAAAAACGTTTTACATTTGTATATTAAGAATATTTTTGTACCTAATAGCTACATGTGGCTACATTTCTTTTCCTCATGTAGGTGTCTACTTTCAAGAAAATGATGACTGAACTGTTAGAAATGCAAAATTAATTAACACCTTGTATAGTTCATTTGGCTCCTGCAGATTCAGTAATGGCTTTATTTGTATATAACTGTGTCTGTTGCTTATTTTTGACAAGTTTGGACAAAATATCTGCTCTACACAATTTCTGTGTTTCTGATGTTGCTGAGAATAAATGCAAAAATAAGAGGCAATGAAAGGAGAATGAAAGACAGTCAAATACTACTGTGAGAGATTATGCTTTTATTTGCACTTATTATGTGTCAATCCTGGGTTTTTATTAAAAGCAAGAGGATATTTTAAGGCTAATGTTTCTTTTACAGCAACAGAGTTAAAGAAAATGACTTACTTTAATTATAGTTTTTAAAAACATAAGGATTGCACATTTAAAAATTTATTTCAACTTGATTGCTAAAAGCAATGTCCTCCCATAATGAAAAACTGATCTAAATTTGACATCTGAACAAAGAGCCATGAAAGCTTCTAGTTACTTTGTTATCTATTATTAAATTGCTCCTTTGTTTTCACCTCACTAATTTCATTTTCTTTAGACAAAACAGTGTCTAAAATATCTCAAACAGAAGGAACCTGTTCTTTAAACTGAAATTTTGCCTGATAAAACACCTGTTTGTTATGCGCATGAAATAGAATATAAGAACATTTTTAGTAAGGCAGTTGCAAAACACATTTCACCAAGTATAACTTGGTGACTCTCCATTAAGACTTATTTCTCTGATGTGGAAATGATTTTTTATATGTGCGTATATGTGTGTGCATAAATATAAATATATGCATAAATATGTATGCTAATGTGGTATGTTTATGTGCATTCCAAACTTTTGAGGGACTATTGCTCATTTGTAGGATTTCTAAATTATTTTTAAATGGCATTACTATTAGATTTCCAAAGTTGTGTGTTAGAAATATGAGAAACATATGAGTTAGTAATGTATTAGAATTTAATATGAAATTTGAGTGAATTACTGTGGGTAATAATGTCTTCAGAAATACAATGTGTTGACAAATCTATTGATAGATCCTGAGAACATTATCAGAACTTGGGAATAACTAGTGTTTATTAACTCAATATTTATTTAGCACCTATCAAGTGCCAAATACTGTGCTAAATTGGAGTAGCAAGCTGTAGTTGCTCTGGGTTTAGGCTGCCTGTCACATCGCTGTATTTCTTCTTTTTCTTCATATCAGCATACTCTCTCTTTGCACAGCTTCCCTCTCCCATCTTCTGTTCCTGGTGGGCCAATGGTCGTAAAGCCAATGTTCTCTGAGCCCTCAGTGATACATATTTGATTTAGGCTGAGCTAATTATAGTCTGCGGCAAAGTGATACATTCATAGATAAGTCTATGACTCACAGAGGGATTAATCTGTGGCTGTTTGGGAAGAAAGCTTTCCTTTGCTTTGAACTTCCTAATTGGAGATCACATAATCTAGGATCCATCAGTTGGTGAAACACTCCCAGTAGTTCCTCTATTAGAACTGAATTTCTACCTCAGGTAGTCAAAGTCTGTGGGTTCATAAACTTGTGGATGCCGATGATATATATATATTTATATATATTTCAACTTTGAGTAATTCCACATATAATAGGAAAAACATTGTTTGTGATATGTACACAGTATAGTAAAACCAGAGAAGAGACAGAAACTTGGCTTAAGGGGGCTGGTGAAGGTTTCAGATTGGGCCGATGTTAAATTATGCCTGGATAGTCACCAAGGCAAATGAGAGAGGTCTTACTAAAACCAAAGAACTAGCATGTAAAAGCACAGAAATTGGAAAATACATGGAGTATTCAGGGATTATAAGAAATTCAATACTTCTGCTGTTCATAGTGACAAACAAAGTTAAGGTCTAGTTGGGGTGGGTGGGTTTTAGCAGAATTTGAAAGGCATGTATCTGTGGAAAAATTTGCCTACTGTGAGACATAACGATGATAATAGTGGGAATTTAAAAAATCTTGAAATAATAAAGATTTCGGAAGTAGTTAATATTGGAATGTTAAAAGTTTCCCACCACTTCCTCACCTTCTGTCTATGTCAGCCAGACTCTCAGACCTGGAATATTCTGACCAGAGTATTGGGTGAAGCAGGAAAGAAGGAAGGCAAAAAAAGATGAATTATAAATGATACAGAGATAACTGAGGGAGCAAAGCCTATGTCTTAGTCCATTCAAGGTGCTATATCAAAAATACCATAGATTGTGTGGTTTACAAACAGCAGAATCTATTTCCCACAGTCCCAGAGGCTGACAAGTCCAAGATCAAAGCACCTAACAATTCAGTGTCTGGTGAGAGTCTGCTTTTTGGATCATGGAAAGCTGTCTTGTGGTTGTGCCCTCACATGGTGGAAGAGGAGAACTCTGGTCTCTTCAGCCCTTTATAATGGTAGCCTTATTCATGACTCTCATGGCCTATTCACCTCCCAAAGGTTCCACCTCTTACTACCATCACATTGGAGGTGAGGATTTTGACACCTCAGAGTTGAATGGTGGGTTCAGGAGAGTAGGAGAAGGAAGTTTTGCATCCCTTTTTAGAATTGAAGGTAAATATTAGGCACTTGGAAAACTCAATATGTGTCATCTGCTTTTCTAAAAAGTCCAGGATTTTGTAATAGTCTTATAATTTCTTTTGATCCATGACAACTTTTCCTCTATTGCCTATTACTATAATACTCCTTAACAACTTGGCAAATAGAATGGTTCAGAAAGAACAGAATTTTGGCACAGGGAGAAGTATTGAGCATACTTTCAGAATTCACAGAAGAGCTGAAAGGTTCTTTTTTTAAGACTATGTTTTAGGTCTTCTAAGAAACTTAAATCAATAGGCTAACATCAGCAAATGTCTTTGAGATAGTTGCAGAGTCATACCTATGGCTTTTTACAGACATCGAAAACACAAACATCAAACAAAATGTAAGCTCCATGTAATTGGTGGCAATCCAGCTGGATCCAGTATGCAGTAAGGAGTAGAAACAGACAGGAAAAGAGAGCTAGCCTTCCAGAAGTTTACATTATTCATCCTTATGTCTACCACTGCACTTAATACAATCTTGTACCCCCAGCAGGCACTCATATGTTTTTGGAATGAAATTTCAAAATAAAATGGTACATAATTTTAAGATGACACTGATGTTTTTGATACTGATAAGAAGAGTTATTTTCTGAATAGTACTGTGTACACACTCAGAATTTTACAGAATCCTTTTAAATGAAGTAAAAGACCATTTTTGCTACTCTTTAATGATATTGGCAATTGGCACATAGAGCATCCAAGTCTATGCCCAGCTGGGAGTGAGTGGCTTTATTTAGGAAACTCCCTGAATCATTGCTGACCCTTTCTGACTTTTTTGAAAGGGAGGAATAGCAAATCTCTCTAGTATTATTATTAGTGGAAAATATTGGTGAAACAATCCAAAAGACTTTCTTTTCAATGAAAAAATAGACTTATAATTGGAAAAATGTTTTGGGTGTTGCTGACCCTACAAAAGATTAAAATTAAATTCTGAAATAAAAATGACTCAAATCAGACAATACTTACATTTTATTTTTCAGGTTTGCAATCAATGTTCTCATAGACATGCTATAAATGCCTCAATACAATTTATGTAGGTGACAATAATAGCACTTAAATATGTAACAAAGTAGACAAAAATCCCTGTCATTTACGAGTATAGACTGTGTACAGGGAAAGGTGTTAGGTCCTTTGTATATGTCATCTTATTTATTGTCTGAAAAATTATTACATAAGTAAATTTCATTATCCATATTACAAAAAATAGAAAGCTAAGGCAGAGTAAGGTTAAGTTACTTACACAGAGCTGTAGAGCTGGTACGTTTATAGGACTGGGAATCTGAGCCATGGCTGTGATTCCAAAAGCTGTACTCTTTTGTCAGTAACCACTTAGCATGCCCACCATCTTTGATGACATGCAAAACAAACAAACGTACACAATAAAATGTGCAAAGCAAAACAAAAACCTGTATGTGACACAATACCCATTTCCGTTGATTGATAAAAAAAAAAGGAGTAAATTTTTCTGAAAATAAGGTTACTGGATGTGCCAATCTATAAAGAAAGAGAAAAGAAAGCTACATAAACCTAGGTTTTTGACTTTGGGTACATTGCTGGGGATTTTTGTTCTGTGAGCTGGCGCAAAAACAAAGATCCACAAACCTTATTTTTCAAAATCTGAAAACAATGGACACTAGTACTAAGATGTTATTTGGTGACTAATTTCCATTTTTACTGTATTCTATTTTCTTCTGAACCAAAAAAGGAGTGTTTATATGGGAGTCTACTTTTATGAATCGATGCTTGTGTTCTAAGTGGGATCAGATTTTGTATGCTGTTACTGTATTTAAAATTCACACTAAAATGTACTTCAGGTTAAGCAATTGGAACTGTATATAGCCTGCAAGTTATATGACAACACTATAAATGGGCATAATATATAGACTTCTGTCCATTGGAATATATTTTAAACTCCACAGCAAATAGAAGCCATGCCATGGCAAGAAGGGTACTGATGAATAAATATCTCAGGCTTGAAGAGACTACAGTTCATTCACTCATTCATTCAGTCATCCATTCATTCTCATGCACTCATTTGTTTAATAAATATTTATTCAATATCTACTAGGTACTAGATGCTGTTGTAGGCACTTGGGATACACTAATGGACAAAATAGACTAAAATCTTTACTTTGTGAAGTGTACTCTCTGCTAATAAAATGTCTTAAACATGCCAAACTCCTGTTTAACATATGCCCAGACCAGAGCTCAGTAAACTTTTTCTGTAAAAAAACCAGTAATAAATATTTTAAGATTTGTGGAACACACAGTTTCTGTTGAAACCACTCAGCTGTCATTGCAATGTGAAAGCAGCAATAGGTAACATATAAACAAATGTGGCTATGTTCCAATAAAACTTTATTTACAAAAACAGGCAGTGGACCTAGACAATATATGATGTCATCTAGTCCTCTGACTCTGGTAACTTAGGAGGAGCAGACATACAAAGCTATATAATGTGAGAAGTTACTTTAGGGGTTAATCCCGAAAATTCCTTTATCTGGTAGATGAATTAAATGAAGTCCTGAGAAGTAGAATGATTACCTTAACATAATGAAGTGAACTAGTAGCAAAACCAACACTCGACCTATTGTTCCTGATTTCTAATGTATTTTCTTTCTACTCTACTATAGTGCTTTCACTGGAAGTGATAGGACTTATAATACTTTTGTGTTATATATATAAAATTTTTCCCCTCTTTTTGGTTTCCTGGGGTCCAGATACTGTGGGAGTTAAAAACACAGCCATACACTCCTACTTCTATCACTGCCACATCTACCACTACTTCTACCATGGCCTTCACTACCATCTCCACATCCACAAGACCACCACCAATACCTCCAACACTTCCACGTCTACCTCTGCCTCTTATACCACCTCCACCATTTCCATCTTTACCTGCACCCCACCATCACCACTACCACCACCTCCACCAACATAACCACCACAACCACTCCCAGCACCACCTCTCCTCCACCTGTATCAACACCACCTGTACCACCAACACCAACATAACAACCACTGCCACTGCCACCTGTACCTCCCACCACCATCACTACCTCCACCTCCATCACAATCCCCACCACCACAACCTCTACCACCTGTACCACCATCATCTCTGCCTCCACTATCTCCACCTCCACCACCTCCACCACCACCACCACCACCATCTCCAGCACCACCACCATCACCATCTCCAGCACTACCACCGCTAGCACCTCCACTATCACCTCCACCATCTCCATGTCTGCCTCTGTCACCATCACCATCATTACAACACAAGAAACAACCAAAGACCACTGGAAACACACCCACAGTCATGAAGCTGTGTTTATTTAGCTTGGTACAGCACGGTCTGAGAATGCCTTCAAGTGTGGTCACAAAATACCTCAGTGAGGAGGTGTTGGGGGGAGCTTCTTACAGAGCTTATGTTTGTACTGATGACTTTAAGAACAGATTTTATAAAGCAGAAACACATTCTGAATTAAGCGCTATCAAAAAACAGATGGCTGGATGACTGAAGTTCTTTCTTTTTTTAATCATATTTTTTCTATTACCATTTAGTCCCCTTATACCCGTCTCCCTGCCACACAATCACCGCACTGTTTGTTAAAGAAGTTGCAATCACTCAGGTCAGAAGATGAGCAACTAGTCATTTTGGTCGTTGTGAGTGGCCTTGTCACTATTTTATTCCAAGCATCTGTTTTTCACTTTTTTTACTTGCATTTTCATATTTCAATAACAATACAGGTTTATTGTGGAAAAATTATAACATTCAGATAGGAAAAAGAAGAAAATTAAATCTGACACCCAGAGATAACCATGAAAAACAAGAGTGTATCACTTTTCTTTATAGAAATGCACATGCATACATTTGCACAGAAAATGGGATTACACTGTATATTCCAGTTTAAATGAATTTTTAATTTAATATGTAATGAGCAAGTTTTCCTAAAAATATTATGTTTATGATCTGAAAGATATTTCAATATGTCATTATATCATAATTTACTTAACCATTTACTTTTTATTATATGATTAGAAGACAATTTCCAGGTTTTTGCTCTTTAAAAACATATGCAAATCTTTGTGTACATTCTAAATACTTTTCTTGGGATTAATTCTTAGAAATAAGAATATTAGATCAAAGTGTACACATATTTTTAAGGCTTAACAAATCTTATTAAGTTGCCACTAGGAAATTCATATAAACTTTTACTCATACATGTCATATATAAAAATATTCCTACCCATACACCATCTCATTTTATTTAAAACTGATCTCAGCATAATGTGCCAAGAGCAAAATTTTGCTTAGTTCTTGTTATGTACAATTCATTTACATTTCCAGCCAATTCAATAAACTTTTACAGAGTATATATGTGGGTCAGTCACTGTGCTAGGCACTGTATTTACAATGGTAAATAATCCATGATTTTCCATGAAGTCAGCATCTTGTCACATGCCACCAATTGCTTTTATGGGAAAAAATTGAGAAGATAGGTAAATCTGGGTAGATCAGCTTTTCTTGAGGAAAATTGTATTTATTTTGTGGCACCTACTGCAATCAGCCTTTTTTTCCCCAAATATTTAAGGGCTATGTTTGAGATAAGTTAATGTAACTTTTGTCTGATGCATACACCACAAATATTTTTTTGCTTCCTCGGAGAGTATTAGTAATCACCATAAAATGCTTTACTGGCTCAGGAGCAAACACTAACCTAATTATTCTGGACAAAGTGTGTTCGATGTAAGTCCTACGTCTCACTTGCTGTACTGTTCCAGTAGGCCCATATGTCAAACTGCTACCAAAAGAAACCAGCACAAGTATTAATCTGTGAGCCTCCATAGGATATCTTAAGATATAAAGTTCATTTTTAACTGTTAAGGCAAAATTAAAATCAGGTAGATAATTGCAAAGTAAAGACAAACTTTTTCTTAAATTTTATTTTCTGCTTTATTTTTTGAAATTGGAGAGTGGTCCCATTATTAATCTGATTCTTACTTCCTGCTTAGTAAGAGTAAGCTTGGACAATATGAAACTGTCTTAAAATTGAACCAAATGTATGTGCTTTACATTTCACTGTATCTTATTTTTTCAACTTAGTGCATGTCAATAAACACTAATAGACTTTTGTACTAACAGCTGTAGCTAGTTTTGCTGTAGTTACTTTTAATTGAAATAATCTCATAAAGGCTTATACCTTACGAAGAGAGCTTTATTTGATACTTTTCTATATTTAGAAGTGAAATATGTTCATTAATTCACACTTAGATTCTTTTCTCAAAAGTTTGTTGTTTTTTGAATATAGTTGATTTCTTTCACATAAAATTTACTTAAGTTATAGTAACCTGTTTTCAAAACAAATCATGATAATGACTATAATTTGTATTTTTGCAGGTAGTTTATTTTTCAAAGTAGTATTGATTTATTCTATAAATATTTGAGTGAACAATAAAACATAAAATACACTCAGCATATGAAATATTAGTCATTTGACATACATTGTGCCCACATTGTTCTAAAGCAATGCTCTACATCATATATTCATCAATTTTAGTAAAAATAAATGTTAATATATCCATAAAATTATAATCATATACAACACGTATAATTTGTTCTATTTTGTTTTTATGATTTTTAAATTGCTACTTTATAACTTTAAGTGACAATACAAATTTTTATTGGCCATCCTGAATTTTATGTTATTTTATTTTTTTGCATTTTTATTTTTATTTTGTAAGTATGTATTACAGTTGTCCTGCTTCTTTTCTTCCTCTGTATTATACCCCTCTCCCACCAGCATTTCCCTCCTTAGTTCATGTCCATGGGTCATACATATAAGTTCTTTGACTTCTCCATTTCCTATATTATTCTTAACCTCACCATGTTTATCTTGTACCTACCATTTATGCTTCTTATTCTCTGTACCTTTTCTCCCATTCTCTACCTTCCCCACTGATAACCCTCTAAGTGACCTATATTTTTGTGATTCTGTTCCTGTTCTAGTTGTTTGTTAGTTTGCTTTTGTTTTTTAGGTTCAGTTGTTGATAGTTGTGAATTTGTTGTCATTTTACTGTTCATAGTTTTTGATCTTCTTCTTTTTCTTAGATAAGTCCCTTTAACATTTCATATAATAAAGGCTTGGTGATGATGAACTCCTTCAACTTGACCTTATCTGGGAAGCACTTTATCTTCCCTTCTATTCTAAATGATACTTTAACCGGATAGAGTAATCTCGGAATATAGTTCCTTGCCTTTCATGACTTTGAATACTTCTTTCCAGGCCCTTCTTGCCTACAAGATTTCTTTTGAGAAATCAGCTGATAGTCTTATAGGAACTCCTTTGTAGATTACTCTCTCCTTTTCTCTTGCTGCTTTAAGATTCTCTCTTTATCTTTAATCTTGGGTAATGTAATCATGATGTGTCTTGGTGTGTGCTTCCTTGGGTCCATTTCTTTGGGACTCTCTGAACTTCCTGGACTTCCTGGAAGTGTAGTTCCTTCGCCAGATTGGGGAAGTTTTCCTTCATAATTTGTTCAACTAAGTTTTCAATTTCTTGCTCTTCCTCTTCTTCTGGCACTCCTATGATTTTGGTGTTGGAATGTTTAAAGTTGTTCCATAGTTTCCTAAGCCTCTCCTCATTTTTTTGAATTCTTGTTCCTTCATTCTGTTCTAATTGAATGTTTATTTCTTCCTTCTGTTCCAAATTGTTAATGTGAGTCCTAGTTTCCTTCCCTTCATGGTTGGTACCCTGTACATATTTATTTCACTTTGCATAGCCTTAATTTTTTCCTCTGTTTTGCATCCATACTCATCCATTTTTGTGAGCTTCCTGATTACCAGTGGTTTGAACTCTGCATTTGATAGGTTGTCTATCTCCTTGTCACTTAGTTGTTTTTCTGGAGTTTTGATCTGTTCTTTAACTTGGATCATATTTCTTTGTCTTGGTGCACCTGTTACATCGTAAGGGGAGGACCCTTAGGTATTTTGTCAGGGTGGGGCAACCTACAACATTGTGTTGTGGCACTGTATGTGGGGGAGGGTTCTGAAAGGTAGCAATGCTGCTTCCTGGGCTCTCACCCTGCTTTCAGTCACTTCTTTTGCTACCCAAAGCAAATTGGACCCTCCTGGTGCTGATTCCCAGGTGGGTAGGCTTATGTATTTTCTAGGACCTTGTAGGTCTCTCCAATGAACTCTCCTGTGAGACTGAGAGTTTCTCCTGTAGCTGTACCCTCCACAGGTTTTTACAGTCAGAGGTTTTGAGGCTTTCTTTTCTCTGCACTGGAACCCTGAATTGTGTGGTCTGACTTCTGTCCTAGTTTTTCCTCCTGGTTTATCTACATGCAAATGTGGGACTGCCCATTCTGCCTGCCACTGTGTCTGTGGCCTTGCCGCACATCCTCTCTGCCCTGGCTTTCCATCTCCACCCCTCCTACCAGTCTGAATGAATATTTCCTCTTTAATTCCTTGGTTGTTGGACTTCCATATAGTTCGATTTTCTGGCAGTTCTGGTTGATTTTGCTTTTGAATTTGTTGTTGTCTTTCTTTTGTTTTTGTGTGGAATCAAAACGTCTACTTCCACCTCCATTTTGGCCTCAAGTCTCTCATCCTGACTTTTAAATATGCTAATTGAAGTGATTTTGTTTCTTTTGTGTAAATTTCCAAATTTGTTGTATATAGAGTGGTAAAAGTTCAAAGATCTTGATCTGAATCATTACTGAGACAATTATGAATAACATTAATAGTTTAATGTTGGTATTTTTATTTTGTAAATGAAGTTAATTTGAGGTAACTTACACTCCAGTATTCTTTTAGTTACTCATTTCAACTTAACAAATGCTTATTGAAAGATTGCTGTATGAGGTGTTCAATGAGCAAAAGACTCGTTCTTTCAATACTTTTTAAAAATTAATTTATCTTTTTTTTTAAAAGATTTTATTTATTTATTTTTAGAGAGGGAAGGGAGAGGGAGAGGGAGAGAAACATCAATGTGTGGTTGCTGGGGATATGGCCTGCAACCTAGGCATGTGCCCTGACTGGGAATCGAACCTGCGATGCCTGATTCGCAGCCCGCGCTCAATCCACTGAGCTACGCCAGCCAGGGCAAAAATTAATTTATCTTTTAAAATTATTTTACTGTTCAAGTACAGTTGTCTGCATTTACCCCCCACCACTCCATACTTTGATATAAAATCCATCTTTTGGAAAAATAAATCTTTCTCTCTCTCCCTCTCTTGCCATTATTTAATCATTTTTATTGTTATTTTATTACAGTTGTCCCAATTTTTTCCCCTATATCCTCCTCCACCCATCCTGCACCATTGTCCATGTGCATGGGTCATTCATACATGTTGTTTTTTCTAGTCCCTTCCCCTTCTTTCCATTATTATCCCCCTTCCCCCTCCTCTCTGGTCACTTTCAGTCTGTTCCATGTTTTCATGTCTTTATCCACTCATAGATACACACATAGGTTATTGTGCAAAGTAAATATATATGATCACTTAATTTTTTTTCTGTTTTAAAAAGTTTAATTCATAATAAACTTTATTTTTTTGTTTGGTATATACTACTGTAAATCTTACTAATACATAAAATCTTGTTTTACCACAACATCAAGATACAAAATTTCATCACCAAAGTGTAAGCAAAAACAAAAAAATTTCTTACATAGCCTTCCTCTAACCCCTGGAAATTTCTGTTTTCTGACTTATGGTTGTTGCCTTTTTCAGAGTGTCACGTAAGTGAAATCATCCAATGTGTTGTCTCTGAGTTTGCCTTCTTTTACTTAACATAATGCACTTGGAATTTATTTATGTGGCTGCACACATTGGTAGTTCTTCCCTTTTTGTTGCTGAGTGGCATTGCATTGAATGTACATATAATAATTTTTACTAATTGAGGAGCATTTTGATTGTTTCCAATTTTTAAGTAATTATGAATAAAATGCTTTCAAATATTAGCTTATAGCTTTTTTTGTGAATTTAAGTTTTTGTATCTTTCTTGTATAAATAACTATGAGTGGAATTGCTGGGTCATGTGGCAAGCGTATGTTTGACTATAAAGATACACACTGTCTTCCAAAGTGGCCATACCATTTTGCCTTCCTACCAACAATGTGTGAGTGTTCCAGTTGCTCCACATCCTTGCCAGACTTGATACTCTTAGTTCTTGTGCTTTTAGTTATTCAGATGGTGTGCTATGTTATCAATGTGATTTTATTTAATACTTACCCAAAGACATACTTATTGATTTTAGAGAGAGGAGAAGAGAGGGAGAAAGAGAGGAAGAGAAAGATTGATGAGAGAGAGAAACATTGATTATTTGCCTCTTATAGGTGCCCAGACAGGGGACCAAACCCACAATGTAGGCATGTACCCTGACCAAGTATTGAACCCATGACATTTCAGTTCATGAGATGATGCCCCAACCAATTGAGCCACACCTGCCAGGGCTCTCAGTGTGATTTTAATTCTCATTTTTCTAAAGGCCAATGATATTAAGCTTATTTTTCATTTGTATATATCCTTTGAAGTTTCTATTTAAATCTTTTGCCCATTTTTGAGTATTTTTTACATGTTGAATTTTGAGAATACTTTACATATTCTGGATATAAGTTTTTTTACAAATCAGATATGTGATTTGTAAATACATTTTTTAACTACAGCTTGCTTTTTTATTCTCTTAGAGGGTCTTTCATAGATTAAAAGTTTTTTTTGCAAAGCTCAGTTTAACTAATTTTATTTTATGGTTCATACTTTTGATGTTGTCTAATAACTCTGTCTAATCCAAGGTCTCTGAAATATTCACTTACCTATTCATATAGATGATTTTTAGGGTCACTTAAAATTCAAGCAAATATTCCTGATCTGTTAGATTCTTGAACACTGAATCTAATACCTAAGTTTCCTTCTCAATTCTGAGACTGTACCTCCAAGTGATTGTGCTTTGTAAATTCCAGCATGCTTTTTAGCCGTGCTATCTTCCACAGGTAAATTTATTTTTGTGGGCCCAATTCTTTTTGTAAAAATTATGTAAATGCAACACACTATGCAAAAATATTGACCACAACCTTGTTCCTCATCTCCCAAATTCCTGGATTTCTGTTCTTGCAGCACAATTACATAAAGCATGGGGCTTAAGAATTCTGGAGCCAAATAAGTCTGCTTTCAGATAAATCTGGTTCTGGCATTTACTAGCAGAGAGAATGTGGGAACAAAGTGTAATTCAAATACCAATGTTTCTTACCTTAAATTGAAGCTAGTACTTTATGAATGAGGTGATTATCATAATGTATTAAGTACAAGTTCTGACTCTCTGTAGTCTTTTAGCAAATCCCTGTTGGTGGTGGTAGTTGGTAGTGTTTACTATTTTTATTGAAACTATGACTTGCTTCTTCCATTTTCCTCCAGCCACTAACATTATATCACTACCCAACAGTCTAAGAGCTGACATCCTCTCCTGGTTTATCTGCTGTCGACCGCCGTCCCAGACTCCACATCACAGTGCACTCTGCTTGCAGAGGCTTTGCCCTACCAATGACCTCTCTGATGACCATCATCACCAGTCCTGCCGCCAGACTCCTTATGCTCTGGACATTAAATTCTACCTGCCCGATCTCCCCTCCCCACCACCTGCTTTGCCTTGATGTTCCCTTCAAGTTAGTGCTCATTCATACCTAGCACTGAGATCCTTACTTCTCACCTTAACTCCACACTCCTGTTCTGAAACTGTCTCCATGCATCTGTTTTGCCTTTTCAAAAATTTTATTTAAGTTGTCAATTCTTTTAAAGAACTTCTTAATGAAAACACAAATGAACCAAATGTCATGAATTCATCATCAGTTTCTACTTACCCAGATTAGCAAATCTCCCCTCAGTCTAGGAAGTTCTTAACATGTCATATAGGTAACTTTTAGCTCCTCTTGATTTGAAGGAAAGTTAGATTGCTTAACATAGGGTATCTTCACCTTCCATTTTCAGTTGAATGGGCTCAAGGAAATTATAAGTTGGCACTAATTAGACCACAACATGAACTGAAAAGTTTCAAATATCAGAAATGTTGGTATCTGAAGGCAAAGTTTAACTGTATTAGCTATAAAACCAATGTTGACCTGTATAGGGTTTATTGTCTCAAGTCACCTTTATGAAAGATCTTTTATTTGTCTGGGATTTGGAGATATTGCTCTGTAGTGTTTTGAATGGCACTGTTTTCTTTGTTTGTAAAAACAGGAGCCCTGTGAAAGTTTTGAAGTTTGTTTTCATCTCCTCTCACCTTCAAAACTAAACTAGGGATGTGAGAGATGTGCCATCTCGTTTTGCCTCCCCACCTGAGAGCTACAGCCCTTCAGAGGGAGAGATAGAAGTGTCCTTTGATTACTGTGAAAGGTCAATTGTGACATTTTCCTGGAAAGTTAATAACAGTGAGAAGTCAAATGCTCTGGTTTGAAGCCCATTGTGTGTGTTCACAGCACATGTAAGAAAAATGTGAAACCAAAGAAAACCACTTATGTAGAAGTAAACTAAAATCCAAGTGAAAGTAGAGCTAGACCAAATACAATAGAGATTTAATGAAGAAATTGCATGCCCTCAACTTTTGGAACATGGATACCAATAATTTATTACCAGGTTTGTTGATATGTTTAAAACAAACCAACTAGAATCTGCTTCTTAAGCTCTTGAACTACTCCGCAGTAGCTCCTGCCTTTGGTTTCCTGAAAATTCTCTTTTGGAGCCATCTGCTGAACTGGTGGGTAAAGGTGGAGTCAAAGTCTGTGCTAAAGGAGTGCCAGGAAATCGTATTATCATTCCCACTGCTTGCTAAATCCATTCATTTACTTTCCTATGCTGGGGAGGGTAGGAAAGTGAGTTTCTAAACAAAATTGTGCCCAGTTCCAGTCTTTGGTTAGCCCAGCATGGCCTGTATTGCCTTTCCAATTGTCCTCCCGGGCATGGCTCTGTTCACCCTTCAACATCCTGTGATCTCTTTTACTTCGGGCTGTTTCTTTGAGCATGATGCCACCTCTTGAGCTGATTTTTATGATTCATGTTACTTTGACTTTCATCAAAGCCGCATGTTGGGGAGATAGTATCCTGGTGTCTAGATGAGCAGAGCATCTAGCTCTATCTTGGGAATTTTTCCATTGCTAAGACCCAGGACTCTATGATGCAAGATACCAAGTGCCCTGAAGGGGGTAAGAAATGAAGTGCGACCAACCACTTCATTGGATAAACACCTAAAATCGAGATAAAGTCACAGATGCTGGTTTCTGCCTCTTGTGATGATTCCTCTACTCCTTAGGGTGGGTTGTCAGTTGTGAATGACTTAGGGATATTTAACTTCTCCTGAGTGCAGTGTCCCAAGTGCTGTCTAAATGCTTTATGTGCATGAACCCATATAATCTTCCTAAGAACTCTGTGAGGTTAATGCCCATTTTACAGATAAATTATTTGAAATTTTGTATTATTTAGTTCAAAAGACAACAGCAAGAAAAAAAGATCACTATAATCTCCTAAGATTACACAAGTAACACTGGCCCTACTCTTTCTATTTTTCAGTTTAGTGCTATAGGGAGATCATGTCTAATGAGGTGGGTCCCAGTACTAATTACATTCTACCCTTGATCAGTCCTTCCCTGAATCTGCCAAGGTTCAACTATGCTGCTTCATAAATTTGTGCTCATAACAGAATGAGGCAAATGGCATCAAAGGCAGGTGGTATCAAGGCAAACTTGCTGTATCTCTGGAGAAAGATGTGTCATTTGTTCTGTCACAATGACTCAAGAAGGAACTACATGCTGAAATGCATTAGAATGGTCTATGGCTTATCCCTCTCTTTCCTGTACCCACTACCCACACATTCCACTCTCAACCACCACATTTTGTTTTACCTTCTGACTTCAAGACTTTCTCGGGTTCTGTTCTTGTCTCTGACCTAAGAGTGATTACTATTCAGATCCTTTGCCCATTTTTTTTTAAATTGGATTATTTGGGGGTTTTTGGTGTTGAGTTTTAAAATTCTTTATAAATTTTGGATGTTAACCTTTTATTAGCTGTATTGGCAAATACGTTCTCCCTTTTAGTGGATTGTCTTTTCATTTTGTTGGTTTCTTTTGCTGTACAAAAACTTTTTAGTTTGCTGTAGTCCCATTTGTTTATTTATTTATTTTTTTGTTTCCTTTGCCTGAGGAGGTATATCAGAAAAAAAATTGTTAAGGGAATGTCTGAGATTTTATTGCCTATTTTTTTGTTAAGACTTTTATGGTTTTGAGTCTAACATTTAAGTCTTTATTCCATTTTGAGTTTATTCTTGTGTGTGGTATAAGAAGGTGGTCTAGTTCTTTTTCTGGCATATATCTGTCCACTTTTCCAAACACCATTTAGTGAATAGATGATCTTTAACCCATTGTATGTTTTTGCCTCCTTTGTCAAATACAATTTTACTCCTACGTGGAATCCAATGAACAAACTGAACTAACCAGCAAATAGACTTATAGATGGAGAGCAGGCTGACAGCTCTAGGACAGGTTGGGGGTGGTGGGGGGATCGAGCAAGAAGGAAAAAAAAAGAACTTATGGACACATAAAACAGTGTGGTGATTGATGTGGGGAGGAGGTTGGTGGAGGTGGAAGAGGGTATAGAGGAATAAATGGTAATCGAAAAAATACAATAAAAAATAAAAGATGATTATCAAATAAAAAAAAGAGTGATTTCTGACTCCTCTGACCTTTAACTTTGCTTTGACGTATGACTATAGATTTCTGCCTTGTTTAAGTAATGGCTTTAGCTCCTTATCATCTGATTGCTCTTAGCTGATCCTGCTGCCCTCCCACGTAGCTTCTCCTGGAATTCATGTCAAGTGTGGTACCCAGACCTGTGCTTTTAATACTAGTCTGTCATAGATATGCTTTGTGCATTTGCCAAAGATCAATCAATTTTTCACCAAACTTCACCCATTATCATTAAACTGGCTTTAATATTGTGAGCTCTAGAGGTGACTGATACACCTTCCTATAGAAGGGGAAAAGAGGCCATGAAGATAAGAATGGTGGTTGGTAGATGAGATTATAGTCACCTCTATTGTTGGCTTTAGTCATATGCCTAACCCACTGTGTGAAGTCTTAAGCATTGTTTCCATGGGGATTTCAGTGACATCCAGAAAGTCATGCCCCATAGAAATTGATATTCAATAAAGGAAGCAGGGCAGTACTTCTATCATGCAGATTAAGACCAGATTAGTATATTAATTTATTTTAGAATTCTGTCACTTAATAAGTATGTGAACTTGGGCAAATTAATTTACCTTTCTTTGCTTCAACTTGGGGAAGTATATAATGTACTTTGAAAAAAATGCACATACGAAGTACTTTTTAAAGATCAGCTTTTATTGAGCCGGGCAGAGACATAGCAAGCCTTAACAATGACTGTAAATATGGTAGAGTGGGAAGATTTCAGGCAGGAAAACAAATGCATTTGGATTTGAATACTGACTCAACTTCTTAACAGTTGTAAAGCCTTGTTAAGTCTTAATTTCATTATTTGTAAAATGAATATAATGCTACCAATGTTGCAAAAACAGAAACCTCTCCCATTAGAGAGTGAGGAGCTACTAACTAACCTCAGCTATTTCCCACACAAGGTGAAGGGAGCTTCCAACATCATTCAGCAGAAACTCCTGTTTCTCTCTCCAGAATGATACATGGAAGTTAAGGACATGCGTAATTTCTTTTCCTCCCACCCTTGTACATCTGCCTGTCCTAGATTGGAAGGTGAAGGACCAAGAAAGGTGATGGTGAGATGAAGAGAGACAGTCTTGCTCTAATTCATTAAATTAGCTTAATTAGTCTAATTAATTAAATTAACTTTGTATTTTTCTTTGCGTTGTGGAGAACAGAAAGTCACAAGACCCTTGCAATCAGAATTATTTTTATGGATAATTTTAAGAAAGAGTTTGGGCCCTGACCAGTGTGGCTCAGTTGGTTGGGTGTTGTCCTGCAAAGGGAAAGGTTGCAAGACCGATTCCCAGTCAGGACACGTACCTGGGTTGTGGGGTTCAGGCCCTGGTCAGGGCAAGTGGAAGAGGCAACTGATCGATGCTTCCCTCTCACATAGATGTTTCTCTCTCTCTTTCTCCCTCCTTTCTCCTCTCTCTAAAAATAAATATATAAAATCTTAAAAAAAGAGTTTGTTACCATACTATGGAAAATCTTAAATTTCAAGATAAGGAATTTAGATTGCCTTCTAAGGTTCTAGGATAAGGTCCTTTTTCTTAGAGACAAAAAGGAGCATGTTGAAAGTAGTACTTTTAGAAGATTTCTCTGGTGCTGCTGTGTGGATCAGTGGTGTATTTATATCACCTTACATCAATGGGAAAATCACTCTTTGGCCTCCACAGCTTCACTGTCAACAGATCTCGTAGCATCTTTTAAAGTACATTAAATGTACTTCCACTGTCTGGCGTTCTTGAAATTTCATATTCCACCACTGCCATTTTATGTATTTGCATTCTGAATCCCAACTTCCCTTCTATTATTTCTAAAATGCCAGAGTTATTTTTTCTTCTCAGTAACTTTGTTGATAAAGGTCACCCACCGAGCTGCTCAAAAGCCTCCTCTGGTGTTCTCATTTTAATTACATCAAAATCTCCAAATGTGAGTTGAAGGTTCTCTTGTCCCTGCCCTAATTTAATTTTTTTAATTTCTTAGGAACTGCCTTTTCTACAGTATATTTTCCAGTGAGAATAAGTTTTTGGCCATTTCCCTTGTTCATGTTTCTGCTTTCCAAATTCCCCAAATAAAGGGAATGTATGCAGCGACTTTTCCCCAGTGAAATCTCAGTTGTTCCCTAGCGGGCCATTATTAAAAAAAAAAAAAAAAACCAAAAAACCAGCCAAAGACATGCATATACACTGGTCTATGCTACCAGAATAAGATCTGTCACTACCTGTGACCAGAAAATGACCTTGTCTGGTAGTGCATTATTAAAAGTCTACTTCCACTACCCTCCCCCTTATTAATTTGGCAGTTCTTTTATATACTGTTTATTGTTACATTTGGATTGTTTTTACTTTTTTTTCTCCTCCCCGATTGTGCATATTTTTGCAAGATAATATAGGAACAATACTACTAATAACTAACATTTACTGACTTTTTTTGATTATGAAATTTTTCCAATGCTTTTTTCAGATGAAGTACATAGGTAATATATTCTGTGAAGTCTTGTATATCCTAAAATATTTTCCTTTAACCTCAACCAGTAATTGATAAACTGGGTATAGAATTCTTGAATTATTGTCCTTTCCTTTCAGCGATCTGTGGATGTTATTGTTATGCTGCTAGTTAACACAGATTGAGGATGAGATGTTTGGTACCAGTCTGACTTTAATTTATATTTTAGCTAAATTATCCCTTCTTCTGGAAAGTCTGTATTTTTTAAAAATTGCCTGAAGGGTTTAGAAAGTTTACCAAGATGTGCTTAGTTGTAGATCTTTTCTCTTTAACCCAGCCCTTGGTGAGCCCTTTAAATCTGCAGACTCAGGTTTCTCCCCATCGGGGGAAATTTTCCTTTTAATATTATTTTCTTTTCCTACATCTGTTCCTATTTCTCCTGTGGAACCAATATTATTCTCATGTAAGGTTTTTTGAATCTATCCTTTAATTCTCTTACTTTATTTTCCCCTTGTGATTTTAATCTCTGTAGTTTGCTCTATACTTTAAGATGATTTGAGTTTTCTTACAAGAATTTAGGTCTCAATAGTGCCTTATCCTTCCCCTCATCTGCTGAAATTTTAAATTGAGGAATTGTATCTTTCGACTCCCAGAAATTTTTTGGCTTCACCTGAAAAATTCTTGAATGCCTGCATTTTTATTCGTATCTTAATGTGTCTCCGCTTGCAGTTCTGTGTCTCAGGATGTCTTTTCTGGTGGCTTTGACTGGCCACCAGCTCTAGCTTTTCAGCTCCCTTAGCTGCATTGGCAGTTTGCTTGGATCTTCTGGGCTCAGGTCTATCAGTTACAGTGCGGAAATAGCAAGAATCTTACTAGTGCACCTGCATTATTGGGATGTAATTTTGTAGGTTGTCAGGTCCTGTTTGATTGCTAGTAGAAATTCTCCTGATCTCTGGTCCTTCTGCTCTCTTCTCATTTCAGAGGTTACCCTTTATCTCCCAGCCTTCTGAAGTGAATAGCCCAGCACACTCGGGTGAACATATATAGATCCTTCTTGTTTAGAGGCATCTGATTTCTAATAACCAGTCTCTTTCCAGGACTCCACTTTTTTTGTCCTTGATTCTTCTCTGAAGATGCTTGCTCGGGCATAGAGAATAAAGTTCCTTGTCAATTCTTTGTACTTGCAACCCAATACAGTGCAAATATTATTTAAGTAAAATTATCTCTATGGCCCAACAAGTGAGATCAGCTTAGAAATAATTTGGAATTTCTGAAAAAAAACAATACGTATAATATCATCATCAGTGGAGCATAAACGAATTTCTCCACATACAGTTAAGGCTTTGAAGATAAGTCTACTCTAAATGATGTAGAGTTAGAAGGGGATGAGAAAGGAGGCACTGCCACGTGACCTGAGTCTACAATCCCATGTCCTTTGCTTTTTTGGATTTTCAAAGGAGTTTGTAATCCATATAGTAATTGCTTTTTCAGATAATTAAAACTTAAACTGCTAAAGCCATAGTTCTTCATGTATTTAATGCATTTTCTAGGAAAGACTTTGTATACGGATGACAATGACAATTTAAAATTCAGAGGACTGTTATTTGTCCTTCTAATCCAACAACATAGGAGGCTGTAGTTTCTACCCATTGTAACTGACTCTTTTTCCTATAGTGCAAAATATCATAAATCCAGTTTACTATACGGACTCTGCCATGTACTTATCCCTTTTGTGAAAATAACAAGTACCTTTTAAACAATCTGTAAGTCCTGATCTTTAAAATTGCCTGTACCCTAATGGTTTAGCACTATAAAATTTGATGAAACAATTAATGAAAAGGATTTCTATTTGTTAATACATCTGATTGTTGGAAGGAGACTGATGTTTTAAAAATAAATTCAGAAATCTTTCCTGTGTCTTAACACCCCAAGTCTTAGGATTTGAAGGAACTTTAAAGATCCTGTAGTCCAATTTCTCACTAATGCCAAGTGGTTAGTTGGATTTTGTCTTAATTCCCTGGAGGAGGTAACCCAATGCCCTGTGGGCAGTCAGTACATTTATTGGAAAACTCTGATTGTTTAAAAGGTCTTGATACATTGAGCTTGGATCTATCTCTGCAAAATATGACCATTGATCTAAGTTCTACCTCTGGTTTGCTGAATAATGCTACCCTTATAAAAAACATTTTATATTCTAAAGAAAAGCATATATGCTTACAAAGTTTTTTTGGAGGTATCTGTACTTAAATGCTGTATTAAGTAGAAGCTTAAATGCTATGTTGACCTTTCATGTGATTTTAACTTTAAATATTCTGAGCCAGTTGGCCTAGATAAGCATATATCCTGAATCTAATCTTAGAAAATCTCATTATAAAACTTCGTTTTTTAGTGTTGGAAGGACCTTTGTACATACACCACCTAACCCATTATCTTTATTTTTACATAGCATGAAATTAAAGTCCAGACAAGTGAAATTTCTTTAAAAAGTTAAGGCCACTGAAATTTAGATCTCATCTCTCAGGCAACAAAGGAGGACAACACTAAAGAATAATGAGAGTTTTAAAAAGGACTCAGTAGATGTTAAAAGGTAGATATCAAATGCTAAAAAACCCCAATAAATATAACAATTTATGGAAAACAAAGTAGTTACTGCTGAATACTATAGTAATTTAAAGATAGGTGCATTCTGGACAAATCCTGTCCATAAGAAACTTGCAAGCTTCTTACATAGATAAAACCTAAGTAATTATTACCTCTTATTTGGTGCTATGTGGATCTTGCCCAGATAAAAACTGATAGAAAAATAACCCTTTAAAATTCATTCTGGCTTGCAAATCAATAATAGTCCTAAAATGACTGAGCTGCTGAGTTATTAATTTTTTGACAAGAAAGAAAATCAAATGCTAGAAGATAAAAATAACTAATAAGAAGGTTTAAGAAAAATAGGTAAGATACCTTTTAAGTGTAAATCAATCTTAATTAATGGTTCCGGATGACATGCACTCATGTCATTTTGTTGTATTTTGGTGAAAAACAAGGAAGCACCAGAAAGGACTACAAAGATGACTGGAGAGTACGAGATAAAAGGAAACTCTTCTATTGCTTCCGGAAATGCTAAGGGAAGACGATGCAAAATCTGTCATCCTTGATAACGATGTTACTCCTTTTAATATGCTTAAGAAATAGTTTTCTTGCTGGTGGTTGGATATACATCCAATGGAACACTTGGCCCTTCAACAAAACTGTCCTTTTTGATGGATTGTGAAGTACGTCTACTCTGTCAGCCTACACATGATGGCGTGCAATAATACCAAGTCAAAACTATCAGAGTAGAAACACACAGTACACTTTCACCAAGGCAATTCTTTATTTTGGTTGTTTATAGCACTGTTATAGTATACAACAATGTTTGGATTATAATTCCTTGTGGGCTGGATTCATATTTTATTTGTGTTTGTGTTATAACTAAACCATCAGACTGAGGCCATACTTTATTTCCACTCTTCTCGTTTCTTAAGAACATTTGAAGAAGCACTGGCTAAGCAGTTCAATATTTATTGAACAAACCTAAAAGAAATCAAAATGAACAAAATACTTGTATAAGGTATCACCCCACATTGCACATAAACAACCTTTTTCCCTTAGTGAATGTAATATTTTTACCATGAAGAGGTAACCAATTGCAAAACTATTTCTCAGTTATACTAGTGGGTATAAAAATACCATGTGATTTTATTTCATCAATGTAGTGGACAAAGAAGAATTATTGTTTCTTTTACTTTGTAGCTCTGGTGAATCCTCAGGAAGTATAGTTGAAAAATCAATTTTTCAAGCTGCAGTCTTTGCTGGTCACAGTTCAGGGATTAGAGAAATGCAATTTGAGGAGAATATTGGTCTTCCTGAAGGCATCCCTATAGCTTTTCTCTTTGATGTGCTAAAATGGCTTCGCATTTGGGTGAATATGCAAGCCAGGATTTTCATCTGTCAATACAGAACTTCCCTTATGTTATAGGTGATTAAGTCTATGGATTTTTCCCCTTCATTTAGAAACAAAGGGCATCAGTATGTTACTAGAGGTTTAAAATGTTTCCTAATTGCTGTCAAGGTCCTGCTAAGACCTGCTGATTTGGGTTCTATTTGAAAAACCTTTGTCTAATAAACCTGTCCTCCATCCACTTGTCCGGGAAGACTCGTTTCCACCTTTGTAGGGTAATTTAAAATGAAGCCTACTGGATCACAAATAAGCCTGGGTAAGACCAAATTCTGTAAGAGGGTTAAGGGTAAGATTGAATTATTAGTTTTGGCTATTCTGAGATAAAGATCAGTATCTTGAATCAAATAGTTACACAAGGCCTATTTCATAGAGAATTCTGTAACTATACCTGGAGTGACCCAGTTGATCTCAATGGAACCCACATTCTAAATGCAAATGATGTGCAGGTCATATCAGCTGTGTTGTCCGAGCCAAGTAACTGACAATTGGTCCAGTTTCCCTCCCAGATGGACAGAGCTCCTAGTGGTAGTATACCTAGGTCTGTATAAAGCCAGTACCTAGCAGAGTGCCTAGCAAAAGAAGTTGTTGAATAATTACTTGTTGAATAAAGAAATGTATCTTTGCATGAGTTCTATAAACACCACATAATTGTGACAAGAGTTTTTTTTTTATTTTCTTTTCATATACTACCCCCTGAAAAATCCACAGTTTCACAGTCCTATCATGGGATACTTGAAACCAATGCAAGAATATTAGGAACCAGTGTGTAGGAAATAAAATGGCATTTTAGCATAGGTTTTCCCCATAACTATAGGTTTGTTGAACTGATCTGGGGTTACGATATAGCATTTTGAAGAACAATATAGCATTGTTCTCTAATTCAAAACCCCTTCTCCCTCAGGTGAAGTGTAAAGTTGTTAGCAACAAATAATTAGGGCAGTGTTGCAGACTTTCTCCTTCTGTGCATTCTGAATTCTGTGTCATCTTGTCTTGCTTGGCCTGCACTGTAACTGTTTTGAGGTCTGCACTAGACTGATCATTTCCTGGTTTTACTCACCCTGCTACCATTTCTTTTCTTCTTATTCTTTAAAGGCTTGGCTCAGTCCTTAAAGAATTTGATGTTCCCGTTACAACATTAGACTTTTGAAGTCTTTTTTCTTTTGACATGAGAGAGATTTGGGTGAGATAGGAGTTCCGGTGTTGTTGTGCAATGACATCAAGCTGGAGCCTCTGGGCACTGGCCATGTGTCTGTATGCATGAACATTTTATAGTTGGCTGTGATTTTAGGAGGGAACATAAATACCTTCTGGGCTAAGCAATCCTTAGGAGGCTTCCTCCCGTTGCTCAAGTGCTGACTAACTTTTTCTCACGTGGTTCTTTCCTCTCACCACTGCACCTCCAGAGCAGAAAGGGAAGATTGTTCTTGAGATTATGGCCTAATCAGAAATATGTTCTGATATTGTTTCAAGTCTTGAAACAATAGAGATTGTTTAACTCTTTTGTACCCACATATTCAGTTTGCACGTATGCATTCTTGTGTGTGTGTGTGTGAGAAATAAACACCCTGCTCATAATCTAGAGAACAAAGAGGTCGACGCCCTATTGATTACAATGATCCTAATTCTAATCTGCTTTCAGGCTGGGTGTCACACTGTAGTCCTCCCTGTTCCTTAAGGTAGAGTACTTGAGAGCTACAGCAATCTCTCTGAGTTTTCCAGATGGAACTATCTGAAGTCTTGCCTTCTGCAGAGTGTGTCTACTTACTGTCCTCATTTCCTTTGGTTTCTCTGTTATGGATTTGCCTTCTCTGCTTCTGCCACTGCTGCCCTCTGCATGAAATGCCTTTAAGCTCAATTCCGATCTCTGCAAGAGTTACTTTTTTTTTTTCCATTGCCCACAGTAACTGAATGACACTCCAGGGCCAGGAAGTTCTGGAAGCTCAGTTGCTCAGATTACACAGAAGTCACCTGGAAGCTTTGTAGCCCTTCACATAGTGAGATGCCTATTCTCATTAGCTTTAGAGAGCTCTCCTGACCACCTCCTGGCCATCTTCTTGTTTCTCAAAAGTACGTTGTGGCATTTTATCTCCAAGGAGGAATCTATATTTCTCACCACCAACTCATGCTCATGGATTGCTAGATGCTCATTGAAAAGTACTGATACTTCTCACCTTTCAAACAAAGCTGTGTCAGTAGGATCCCATAAGGTTTATATGTCTTCACCCTGCTTCTAGTTCTTTGCCATGATGTTTGCTCCACATGAAACTACCCAAGGACACACGACTGGTTATCAGCAAGATAAGAACTAGAACCCAGCTCTTTTCACAGCAAATAAGGCCTTGGCTACTGGCAACAGCGTTTGTTTAATATATAGCCATAAATTGCACTTTCAGGATACATGAGTCATGAAACAGGAAAATGACAGAAAGCATCTGGTTTATTATGTTTCCTTATACTGGCGATTTTCAGTTTTTGAAAGAGAGGTGTTGTGGAGAATCCACAATAAAGAAATAATTTTGTTTTGGTCTTTGACTGAGCTGCAACACTCATCTACCTTGATTTTAAGCTCAAAAACTCCTCAAGTGATCAGCAGCTGTTTATTCAAAAGGATACTACCTCTCTGAATACAGAACAAAATAGACTTGTTTTGAAAATTTCACAATGTTAGTAGGAGAAACAGTGGTTCTTTATGGTGAAACAGCACATCCTGGCATGAAAAATCAGATTAGTACAGCTTTGAGGAGTTGTCTTAATAATCAATATGCCTTGTTTCATAAATGATAGGGCTCCTGATATCCCTTCTGTGAACTGTTCTCAGTTTACCTTCTGATCAATTTTATTATAATGCTTTGTAGATACTGATATTGACCGTAAATTTGTCTTTAAAAATGGAGAAAAATCTAGTATGACATTTGTAGTGTAAGAAATAAGAAATGTAACTGGTTTCTTTTCTTCCCATGCCTAGGATTGTAGCAAGAATATTTATTAAGAGGAAAAATTAATTTAGCTTAAATATTTGATAAATAGTATAGACAGGAGTTTCCAAACTGCAGCCGCTGGGCCAAGTCTGGCCCAATGCTTATTTTTGTAAATAAAGCTTTATTGGAACATGGCCATTTTCATTTGCTTATCATCTATGGCTGTTACACTACAATGGCAGAGTTGAGCAGTTGTAAACAGCTGTATGGTGCACAAAGTGAAACTATTTATTATTTGACCCTTTATAGGAAAAGTTTGCTGATCTCTGGTATGGAACAGTGATGTTTATAAAGTATTGTGGTTTCATTGACATTCATATTAGTTTACTTGTCATTCACTTAACCATCATTGTTTTTAAACTGTTAAATTCCTCTCTAAATAGAAATGACTTCATTAACCATTTCCAACTGTAAATACACCTATTAACTGCTTTTTGTATTCTTTTGACCAAGAATAAAGGTTTACATAATCACAAATAAGGCACAGTCTGTGTTTTTTGCTACCGACTAGGTTAAAAATGCATATTTAAAGGATTGATTTTCCTAGATCGTATAAAAATATTATAACTGATTAAAAATATACCTTGTGATATACTTCGTGTTCACCGAGGTCCAATGAGGTTAGTGATTAGCCTAAAGTCACACAGATGCAAAGGCCAATTTAAGTATGCTGCCTTTCTAGTTCATTTATGGACTGAGTCACCAGGCATCAGTGATTTCCTTCAGTTTGTGTTCTGCAGAGATAGATGTGGCATCTTATTTATGGCTGTGGGAATGCAGCAGGAAACACATCTCAGAAATCTGGGCATGTGTATTCAGAACATTTCTACAGAGTTTGGTAACAGGCCCAGTGATCACTCTGCAGCACCCTCTGCTCTGCCAGCAGGACCCAGTGGGCACTGTTGGAACGGTTGTGTGCCAAGGATGTTTACATTAGTGATTGAATAGTTATGGTACATATTGAATACCTACTCACTTTCTCTTTGCCAATAAACTCAGAGTGTAACCAATGTATTGGGTCTGCACATATTATATTTCTCAGAGAACATTTAGCTATGTGTGGAAAAAACAGATAACAATGTTATCTTAGCTTGAATGTGACTTCCTGTGACTAATATTTATTATTTAGTGGATACTAACTTGTATTAAAATGTAAGATTCTGAGTATTTATGCAATTGTCTATAAATAGGAAATACAGTTTAAAGTTTGGAAGCACGTGTAAAATTTAGAATACCTAAATGCTGTATTTCAGATATTCAATGTTGTATTTTGAGATTAGAACCCAATATTTTAATTCCCTAAAAGTGATTCTGTACATTTAATGTGTACTAAAAGCAGCAGTGTTTTTTTCAATAAGAAAACATATTGACTTAGGTATGGTTTTTAAACTCCCAAAACAAAACAAAACAGCTCTACAGAATTAAATGTTTGCTGATGGTTGTCTTCATTTATGGTCATCAGCTCTTGAACAGTGCTTGCCTAGTAGACATATAAAAGTAGATGATTATATAGAAACAAGCTTCTATGTATGTATGGTTATACACATATTTTAAGGACAGAGTTAGATACACTTAGGTCCATGTTTATTTTTCCTCCACAGGGTAATCTTATATTTGAATTTTACATTGACCTATTTTAAAAGAAAATGAGGTGGGGCAAAGAGAGGTTGATTCTATTTTGTGGAAGAAATATTAAAAATAGAGGCAATGAAACAATGCCAAGAAACATATTCTAATTAGAACAGAAGCAGAAGATAGCAAAATGTGGGACAAAAGATTTATGACACAATTATTTTAGGCTTGGATTTTAATATCTAATATATTTTAATAAATACAATAAAACAGGTGGTATGTTAGAAATTATTAACCAAGCTTACAAAATTCTTATTTCTTCAAGGTTACTATGGAATTATTATTGCTTCAGGTCCAAGATGAGGGTTTTTCTGTCATTGATGTACTAAATCTAACCCCTGGCATTGACTTTTTATTCAGGTCATAGTCTTCTCATTAGGTGACAAGAATGTTCATTTTTATAAGAAATGTGGCCTACAGAAATTTGGTCTTGGTATACTTTCATGCTATAACATTTAAGTCAACAAATATTGTAACTAGCTCATCTGGTGTCAAAACTTTGAAGTATGATTACTGTACTAAAATAGTAATTTTGCATGGGGGGCAGGCAGGAAGAAAGAATATATTTAGTGAGAGTATTGTGTTGAATGTTTTATTCAATGACATATCTCAATTACCCAGGGTAGCGCCCAGTCCATCATCAATAAATTTATTTTATTTTATTTTTAAAGTTTTTATTTATTTTTAGGCAGAGGGGATGAGAGGGAGCAAAAGAGGGAGAGAAACATCAATGTGTGGTTGTCTCCTGCATGGCCCCTACTGGGGACCTGGCCTGCAATCCAGGCATGTGCCCTGATTGGGAATTGAACCCACAACCCTTTGGTTCACAGACTGGCACTCAATCCACTGAGCCACACCAGACAGGGCAACCTTAACCTTTTTATTTTATTTTATTTATTTTATTTTATTATTTTATTTTATTTTTTTATGTTATTATTTTGCCAGAAACCAAGAAGACATTTTTTATTTTGGGTTCACATGTAAGGATTCTAATCATGATAGCAATGGTTCAACGTATAGAGTCATAGAATTTCACGACTACATAGAACTTGTGAAGAAGCTGAAGAACTTACATGTACCCATGGACATGAACTAAGGGAGGGGATGTATGTGGGAGGGAGGGTGCAGGGCAAAGGGGCATAAAGTGGTAGGGGGGGAATAGGACATTTGTAATAGAATAATCAATAAAATATATTTAAAAAGACTGCATAGAACTTGATAGAAATTGATTCTACAGTCAAATATCTTTATTTTGTTTTTAGAAAAGTGAACGGTTATAGCTTGCTAGAGGCAACTTAAAAAGTTAGTGACAGAACAAGTACTAGGACTCAGTTCCACTCACTCTCCATCCAGTATTTGTTCCCACATGTTGTGTTGTCATTTTTCCTCGTTTCTTCAGATGATAACATTTAATCAAGACTCTAACTCACTTGTTTATTTGGCTGGGTGTTTTTGAGATATAATTTATATACCATAAAATCTATCCTCTTATAGTATACAATTCATTGGTTTTTAGTATATTCAAAATGCTGTGCAACCATCTTCACTATTTAATTCCAGAACATTTTTATCACCCCAAAATAGAATCCATATCCATTAGCAATCGCTTTCAGTTCCCCACAACTACCAATCTCTGACCACCATTAATCCACTTCCTGTCTCTATGTCTTTGTCTATTCTGGATATTTTTTTTTTCCAATTTTATTTTAATGATTGTTCAAGTACAGTTTTCTCCCCTTTACTCCCAATCAAGCCCACCCACTCCCCTCCCAACTTCCCTCCCATTACCACCCTCCCCTTAGTTTTTATCCATGTGTCTTTTAACTTTGTTCCTGTAAACCCTTCCCCTTTTCCCCCGAAACTCCCTCTTCTCTCTCCTCTGGTCACTGTCACCCTGTCCTCTAATGCAGTGTCTTTGACTATATTTTGCTTGTTTGTTTGTTTTGTGGTTTAGGTTCCTGTTAAAGGTGAAATCATATGGTATTTATCTTTCACTGCCTGGCTTATTTCACTTAACATAATGCTTTCCAATTGCATCCATGATGTTGCAAAGGGGAGGAGCTCCTTCTTTCTTTCTGCTGCATAGAATTCCATTGTGTAAATGTACCACAGTTTTTTGATCCATTCATTTACTGATGGGCATCTAGGTTGCTTCCAGCACTTAGCGTTGCTTCCAGCACTTAGCTATTGTAAGTTGTGCTGCTATGAACATTGGGGTACAAAGGTTCTTTTGGATCGGTGTTTTAGGATTCTTAGGATATAGTCCCAGCAGTGGAATTGCTGGGTCGAAAGGCAGATCCATTTTTAATTTTCTGAGGAAGTTCCATACTGTTTTCCATAGTGGTTGTACCAGTCTGCAGTCCCACCAATAGTGCACTAGTGTCCCCTTTTCTCCACAACCTCTCCAACACTTGTTGTTTGTTGTTTTGCTTATGAT